>NQVE01000129.1:3820000-3928556 GCA_003260385.1 Cuscuta australis
ATGAGTCAAAGTGCTTAGATGAACAATTGCAAAAGTCAAAACTGGACGAATACTCCGTGACGGAGGGAGTATATTATATATATATATAGGATATATAGGATGCTTGGTGTATAATTTTGAGGAGTATGACAGTTGTTGGTTTGTATGCTTTTCCCATGATGATCATCATAATTAGTAATTAATTACCATCCCAATTCACACAAAGTTTAACTTAGAGTAAAACAAGGTCTATTGGTAGATGGATGACTTTTATTGAATGAATTACTCCGTAAGGAATAAAGGACAATCGGAATCTCCTCCTTTCTCTAGTACTTTGTAAAGCTAGTCCTATGGTTTACTTTCCGGGATTGAAGCCACTCTCTAAAAGGTGGTTCTAAGCTTTCTTTATGTTGAATTTTGCGTATTTCCTTATTTGGTTCAATATATAAATACTCCATTAGTGCGTGTCGGCCAAGATGAAAACCTTATTTAAAAAATATCCTTGGTCTATAATTTTGAGGACTATGACTCAGTCAGTGTTAGCGCATCATTTCATCATAATTACCATCCCACTTCACAAAGTTTAATTTTGAGTAAAACAAGAGAGTCCAAAACTACGTACAATACTGTCATTGGTGAGGATAAAAAATGCTCACTCCCTCTCTAGAAGATTGACATGGTTTAACTTTTTTGACTAAACTGTGACACTCTTTGACCGTGAATTATTGAAAAAGTACATTTACTTATAATGTAATCCCTCCGTTCTAAAATGATCTTTCTAGTCACTATTCACATATTCAAACTTCGATCATTTTCTTTACTTATTTTCATTACTAATTTGATAAACTAATATAGTCATGTCACGACTTGTTTTGTACAACTTTTGATGTATTTCAAAAATATATAATTTTTATTTTTTAATTTTTCATCTATAATCAAATAAATTGAATTAAAAATAACTTTAGTCAAACTTCGTAAAGCGATTTGAGAAGATCAGTTTATGATGGAGGGAGTAAATTTAGTAAAATTGGATTTATTTTAGAATATAGTTTTAAAATATCAAATTTTTATGATATTTAACTATTTTAAATTGTATTTGATTCGTGATCAAATGAAGCAACAATTTGACTAAAAAGTCAAACTATGGCAATTTTTTAAAGGATGGAGTAGGTAATGATGTCGCTACTTATGTGGCATAATGAGAGCCGGCCGATCGGAAGAAAGAAGACTAAATCAATTGGCTCTGGTTCTGGTTCTGGGTCATTTTCCTCCCATGACGATATTGATTGGCAAATGGTTGAAGAAATGCGGTTGTTCAATCTTAGGGAAGAAGAGAGCAAAAATGTAGGAAAGAGAAGGATGAGCTCGAAATAATAAAAATCGACCTTGATATGTTAACGTAATTCAAACGTACTCATTCAGTTCATAAAATGGTTTCTATTTTGACTTTTAGGAGAAATAAATACTTTCTAATTTACCCTTGAAGTGGTAGATAAAGTAAGATGTGATATATAGATTATTAGTGAAAATGTATGATGTGATACATAGGGTAAGAAAATATAGAGGTAAAAGTGATTATATAATATAAAGTGGAAGTGTTTTGGGAAAAAAATGAAAGAGGAATTGTTTTAAGAAATGAAGGGAGTGTGTTTAACGACAAAAAACAAAACGAGATCAAGGCTAAATATATTATACATTAGTTTTTTATTAAGGTACTTGTTTTAAATTTAATGTTCTTTTTTATTGGATTTATTTTTTTATTTTATAAATTATTACGGTTTAAATATAATTACTTAATGAAATATTATTAATATATTTATAAAAAAATGTGTATACGAAAATACCAAAATAAAAAAAATAAGGTTCTCTAATATGACATAGAGAAGGATCGAAGCCCAAGTTTGAAAAATATGTAGTTCGAATCAAATCTTGCTGCCACTCAATTTTAAAAAAATTAATCATCACGTGCAAGGCTCGAGCAAAATTTGTCACGCTTTTGGTTGAATTAGTTGAGATTTTGTTTGAATTGACATTTAGTTAGAGTATAAAATCTTTCATGGACTTGCAAGTACAAGCTTGAGCTTTTAGTTGAATTGGTTTCTTGACATTGTATGGGAGACATGTTTACCAACAGGGTCACATGTTCAAACCTCACCGTCATCCATCTTTAAATAAATTAAATATTCACGTTCAATAATGCTCGGGAAAAATTAAATCTCTTCTGCACGTGAGGAGCGTGTTTTTTCTAGACTCACAATTACAAGTTTGATCTTTTGGTTGAATTTATTTTTTGACAAAATCCTTCTCTAAAGACCCCTCAAAACCTACCGGGCGGTAACCTTAGAGAAGTAAAATGAACTTTAATCATAGATTAATGCAAAGAGTGGAGTGTGCACTTGCTATTTATACTTATAATGTACCCCCTCCTTTCTAAAATGATCTTTCGAGTCAGTATTTACATAGTCAAACCTTGATCACTTTCATTACTTATTTTCGTTACTAATTTGATAAACCAATATAGTCATGTCACCACTTATTTTGTAGAACTTTTGATGTATTTTAAAAATATATAATATTTATTTTTTAATTTTTCATCAATAATTAAATAAATTGAATTGAAAATAACTTCAGTCAAACTTTGTAAAGGGAACTGAGAAGATCATTTTAGGATGGAGGGAGTGTTAGCCTTGGTTTGCTAAGTCTCATGTTTTGATATTAACAAACAATATAAGAGTTTGACGTTTGTTTAAGTGTTTCAGGTACAACAAGAATCCATTAAGATTCGGTACTTAAGAATGAAGTCGAAACACTAAACTAGCGTAGAATATAGGTAGAAACCAATGTAAGGATATGACTTTATATACCTATATTCACAAGCTCAAAAGCACTCACAAAATATGTTTAAAACCATCCCATAAATATTTTCAAAATATCCAAAAGGTTTTAAACTCAAACGCGAAGGATTACGAGAATTTTGGAAAAAGCAGGACAGTGGCACGGTACCCCTAGCGGTACCCCAAACGGTACGGTATACCGCCTACACGGTACCCCAATACCGTGTAACAGTACCCAGGTACCGTACGGTAGGCACAGACGGTAGGCCACCCCGTCCTAACCCGGTACCGCCAGAGGCGAAAAGTTATTTTGGCCTATACGGTACCCCCACACGGTAGGCCGTACTGTGTCACGGTACCTAGGTACCGGATGACACGGACCCCCTTACCGTGAAGGGTACCGGATCCGTTACAACACTGTAGCAAAATTGCCAATTTGAATTAAATCAACTCTAATCACCTCCCAACGGCTAATTAACATCTTCCACTATAAATACAAGCCTAATCCTTCATATTTCTTCAAGAAACAAAGCTCTAAACATCCTCTCTTGTTATTCTAAGTGTGTTCATCCTTTTATTAATGGTATTAACATCGATGGGATGGTATTAACATCGCTGGAAAGGCCATATTCTCTTTTCCAGAAGCCACCTTCCCATCGATGGGAAGATGCAAACATCGCTGGGAAGGCAGCCTTGGGTCCTTCCTTGCTTTCCAGTGGCGACCTTCCCATCGATGGGTAGTTCCTACCATCGCTGGGAAGGCACCTGCATTTCAAAAATTCAGAGCCGTTGGGCACCACATTAATTGCCCAACAGCTATATTTTTGAATCCAAACGGCCTAATCTCCCTTTCCCTATATATATCCCTCATATTTGCTCATTCTAATACACCATTAACATCATAATTTCATTCCTTGATCCTAATCTCAACATTTCTTCAGTCTTTCTTCAAAAACGCCTTAATCATGGCCGGAGGAAGATCAAAGTCTAAGGCTTCCAAGAAGAAAAGCACCGCCGAACCCTCAAGTTCCGCGCCTCCTCCGTTCCCATATTTGGACGGATCATTTCTTGAGTTCGGGTCGGAGGAAGAACTAACACGCTTCCTCACTCACTTTGCCAAGCGCCCGATCTCTCCACCTCGCGTGCTCCCGGAGTTGTTTCCCCAAGACAAAGGGTACCACGACCTCGACAACCAACTCCAAGCGTCGGGTTTGTGGCCATTCGTCTCCAAGAGCCGCTCGAGCTTCAATCCCGCCTTTGTCCGGGCTTTCTATTCCAATCTCCGCCATGACGGGGACACCATTCGCAGCAGCATCAATCTCTACGACATAGAGATTGATTTGCCTACCTTCGCTCGGGTCGCAGGGCTGCCCATCCGTGGTGACGACATCGCAACCTATGGTGGCGATGATTGGATCCTCAACAACGAGGCGGTGGTCATCCGAGAGCTTGGGATCACCAACCTCATCCGTCACAGCGGCGCACCGACGATTCACTCGGCCCCACCGGACAAGCGCCTCCTCCTCTACATCATCACCCGGATTCTCCGCCCCCGGGACAGCAGCCATACCTCGCTCTTCAACGAGGACTTGAAGGCGATTCATGCCATCATCCACGGCGCCTCCATCAATTGGGCGAAATTCATGATGATCCACATGGCGGATTGCGCCTCCATCACCACTGAGCGGAGCTTTCCATACGTCTTCCTCGTCATGGACCTCATCATCTCCGCCGACATCTCCATCGCCGGCCCGGATACGAAGATGACAAAGATTTGGATAATTCAAGACAGCACCTTCCGGAAGAAGTCCGGAGACCGGGACGGCGCAGGCCCAAGTCGTGCACCAGCCCCCGCTCCCGCCAAGGCCTCTCTGCAATCCATAGCCGATACTCTGAACCGGCTAACCCTCACAGTGGATGGCATGGGGCAGTCAATCGAGCGGATGGACTGGACGCTGCAACGCCAACACCACGACATGACGGCGTTCTTCCGCGGCATCAACTACGTCCCGCCGCCCTTTGACAGCACCTTCCTCGGCCAAAAATATGAAGGCGAGGACGAGGAGGATAACTCATATGCTCCATCCTCCTCCCCAGACGAGGCCGACTTTGAAGATGCGGTCGACGACGATCCCATGGACGTCGAGGACGACGAGGATGCCGATGCTTAGACTTCTCTTTTCTCTCCTTCCTATGATTGTATTTTTTATTTTTTCCATTCCGTTGTATTCCGCATTTCCCTTTTTCATGAATAAAAAGTTTACTTTTACAATTCTAAAGTTTACTTTTAATTCTTTTTGTTAATGTCAAAAGGGGGAAGATATTAAGGTTATGCATAAATTAAGGGGGAATTTTTTTGTAAAATGGCATCTATTAAGGGGGAACATCTTTTTCAAAATAATCCTCCTATGCATAACCTCGTCTCGTTTGCCATTATCAAAAAGGGGGAAATTGTTGAAACACGGGCTTGTCACGTTTTCGTACTAAAGCCGTGTTCGTTTTTGTAACAGGTTTTGATAATGCCAAACCGCCGTGATCAAGTCGAACATTGAATATACAAGGCAAAGAACGAAGATAAGAGCAAGAGCTAAACGAAAACCAAGAACGAAGACCTTAATCATAGTATTGAGTCGGTCTTTATTGTGATCAAGACCGACCCAATCTTTACACCTTGGCTCTTTAGGCTAAAAACTCTCATTGCATTTCTTACATCATAAAAATGTTTTAAAACTTGTTTAAGTCATTAAAAACACTTGGTGTTCGCCCAAACCAAAAACCAAGACATCCAGTGTTCGGCTTTCAGAAACCAGCGTTCGGCTTTCGGTTGTCGGGTTTGGTTTTTGGCATCCGAACCAACCAAGTGGTTTTCAGAATTTTATGATCTGCTTTCACTCTTTGGCATGTTTAAACGGTTCTCCAACAAAAACACTTTGAAAACCATCCCTCTTTTTCTAGTCGTTTGACAAAAACCACGCAAAACAGCGTAAACTTGGCTAGCCGTGGTTTTTAATCAAATGAAGTGATTTTTAAAGTGTCTCACTTGATTCCTTAGCCAAATACATCAAATAAGTGTTTTAAACACTTGGTCTTTATTTTGGAGAACCTTGTTTTTTTTCGGTCGGTTTTTGCATCGGTTGGCTAGGCCGTGGTTAAGGCAAAAACCACAGGTTTTTGGCTAACCACCCACCCAGCGATGGGAAGAACATCCCATCGATGGGTAAGTAGCCCCTTAGCCAAACCAACTTCCAGAACCATGCCAAACAGCGATGGGAAGCTCTACCCATCGCTGTTCAAGCCTTGGTCCAATATTATCACAAGGCAGAATGCCCTTACCCAGCGATGGGAAGCTTTACCCATCGATGGGAACCCAGCGATGGGAAGGCTAAACCATCGATGGGAAGGCATAACCGTTGGAAGTCATTTAAGGTTGATTCTTTCCTTGTTTGGAAGTCAACCTCCCACCCAGCGATGGGAAGCTTGTACCCATCGATGGGTAGGTAACCGTTGGCTTCAAAACTGAAGGAAAATTGGCCTACCAGCGATGGGTAATGCCCATACATCGCTGGGAAGCCAATATCCTGCAGATCCCAAATTTATTCAATCCCTTAAATCAAGCCAATCACCCTTTTAATGCATTGGTCCGTTGGAGCCTTTTTTGGCACTATAAAAAGGGGTGTTTGGGTCTGCTTTTCTCACAAATTCACTTCACAACATTCATACTTTCATTGCATTCAAATATCATCATTTTCCATAGCTTGCTAGAGCCATTTTGTGTGAAGGTTGAGTTGTTCTTGAGCGTACTTAGTTTACTCATAATCTACTCTATAAGAGAGTCTCGTTCTTGAGTGTATTTGTGTTCTTAGACACCTTGAGAGAAGGTACTTCTCTCGGTAGATTCAAAGGAAGGGCTGTTTCCTTTGAAGGATTCGTTGAGGTTCGTGTGACTCGAACTCTCAAGTTGTAACGGTTTGTTAAGCACCCGCAAGCTTAACGAGATAGTAGTGTAGCTCGAGAGAGTCTCTCGGGAGGCTGGATTAGCCACAAGTTGTGGTGAACCAGGGTAAAATTCGGTGTGCTTCTTACTCTTTTCTTTACTTCTCCCTTGAATTTTTAATTCCTGCGATTTCTATGATCAAACGCTATTCACCCCCCCTCTAGCGTTGGTCTCTTATTCTAACAAAGGTCAATCAACTTCTAGGCCACCACTCTTTGATGGCACCAACTACTCTTATTGGAAGGAACGAATGAGAATCTACATTCGTTCCACCAACTTCCAATTGTGATTGGTGATCAAAAATGGCGAGGAAATCCCTATGAAGAAAGTGGGAGAAACCACGGTCCCAAAGACCGAAAACGAATTTGATGCCGAGGACATCAAGAAGATTGAAAACTATGCAAAGGCCATCAATATGCTATATTGCGCGGTCAACCCCGATGACTACCGAAAGATCTCCTGTTGCACAACCGCCAAGGAGATGTGGGACAAGCTTGAAGTGACGTACGAAGGTACCGATCAAGTTCGCGAAGCCAAGATCGATTTTCTCACCCAAGAGTACGAAATGTTCCGGATGAAAGAAGGTGAGAAAATTGATGACATGTTTGACCGTTTTTCAAAGATCATCAACGACCTTCATGCTCTCAAAAAGACTTACACCAACAAGGATCTCGTGAGGAAAATCCTACGAAGCCTCACACCCGAATGGAGGTCAAAAGCCGATGCAATCTATGAATCCATTGGAGTCTCCAACGTCACCATCGACGGGCTAAGAGGTAACCTTAAAACCTATGAATCTACTATTCTAACCCCGTCTTTGGATGAACAAAAGAAAAAGGGGATAGCTCTCAAAGCCACCAAGGAACCGGTGGAAGAGGCTTCAAGCGATGACGACAATGAATTCGGGCTCGTCATCAAGAAGTTCCACAAGTTCATGAAGAAGGAATTTGAGCGGAAGGGAAGGAAGCACGACGGTCCTCCCAAGTGCTACGGCTGTGGCGAGATTGGCCACATCAAGCCAAGGTGTCCAAAGGCCAAACACGGCAAGGATAAGCTTGGCTTCAAGAAGCAAAGGGCCTACATCTCTTGGGGTGGCGATTCCGGCGACGAATCAACCGACCAAGAGGAGGACGAAGCTGCAAATCTCTGCCTCATGGCGCACGAAGATCAAAGCGACGATGTCCAAGAGGTATGTAATATTTCTTCAGACTCTTACACTTTTGAAGAAATGCAAGAAGCACTACATGAACTTTATGAGGAATTTGTTAGCGCTTCTAAAACAAATAAATCCCTGAAGAAACGACTTTCTTTACTTGAAAACGATTTTGAAAAATTGGAAAAATAAAATGAAATACTTAAACAAGAAAACAATTTTTTTGGAAAAAGAAGCGCTGACAAACCAGAAAGCTCATCGAGTGAATGTGGGTCTTGCAAAACTTTAAAAGAGCAAGTCGCTAAACTTGAGAGCACGGTCAAGAAATTTAATACTCCTCACAAAGACTTAAATTTACTTCTTGACACTATGCATTTTTCTAAGGAAGGAAAAGGTTTTGATAAAAAGAAAGCTAAAGATAATGTTGAGCCACCACCTAGACAATCATCTAAGGTTCAACATAAGAAACCTAAAAATGAAGATAATAGAAAACCTAGTCAACCGAAGGACACTAGACAACCTAGACTAAAACCTAGGAATGAAAATGGTCATAGTAGACAACCTAAGAAAAATGATTTTTCTCAAATAAGAAGAAATAATGCTAGAGCACCTAGAAGAGGCCAATTTCAAAATTTCCAAAAACCATCATTTTCACAAAATAGGAACAAAATGGTTAAACCTTCTAACTATTATGAACCTAGGCACATGTACAACCCCAATGTAGTTTGCCATTATTGTAATAGGATAGGCCATATTGCTCCGGTTTGTTACACTAGGCATAGGCACCTATCACAAAATCAAGCACACTACCATTACACACCTAACACCCGAGGACCCAACGTAAATTGGGTACCTAAAACTCATTGATGTGTTTCATAGGTATGCTTGAAGGCATCGAGTGTACTTTGGTACCTTGATAGTGGATGCTCCAAACACATGACCGGGGATGCATCCAAGTTTCTCCAAATCAAAACCGCTAAAGGAGGAAACGTAGTTTTTGGAGACAATAGCAAGGGAAAAATTATCGGCGTTGGTTCAGTAGGTAAATCTGAAAACTCCTCTATAGATAATGTCTTGCTTGTTAAAGGTCTCAAACACAATCTCTTGAGCATAAGTCAATTATGTGACAAGGGAAACCGTGTGACTTTCGATTCAAAATCATGCACGGTAGAATGCCTTAGCGACAATAAGGTCATTCTACGTGGTGATAGAATCGATAACATTTATATGGTTAACTTAGACAAATCTCCTTCCGACTTTGCTAAGTGCCTCATGAGTAAAGAGGAAGACACTTGGTTATGGCACCGAAGGGTAGCTCATATGAACATGAACCTTTTGAACAAATTGGTTTCACAAGACTTAGTAATTGGCATTCCAAAACTTAAGTTTGAAAAAGACGCCATATGTGATGCATGTCAAAAGGGGAAGCAAGTTCGGGCTTCGTTTAAGTCTAAGAACATTGTTTCAACATCTAGACCGCTTCAACTTTTGCACATGGATCTTTTTGGTCCTTCTAGAACGAAAAGTTTTGGTGGCAATTACTTTGTATTTGTGATTGTCGATGACTACTCTAGGTTTACATGGACCTTGTTTCTTACTCATAAAAGTGAAGCATTTCATGTTTTCAAAAATTTTCTAAAGAAAGTTCAAAATGAAAAAGAAACAACCATAGTAGCCATAAGAAGCGACCATGGGGGAGAGTTCGAACGAAATCTGTTTTCAGATTTGTGTGACGAACTTGGCATTGATCATAACTTCTCAGCCCCACGTACACC
Source organism: Cuscuta australis (assembly GCA_003260385.1). Lineage (NCBI taxonomy): Eukaryota > Viridiplantae > Streptophyta > Magnoliopsida > Solanales > Convolvulaceae > Cuscuta > Cuscuta australis. The sequence goes on from NQVE01000129.1 coordinate 3,829,736, forward strand.
ACAACAAAATGGAGTGGTGGAACGTAAAAATAGATGTCTCGAAGAGATGGCTAGAACTATGATCAATGAGGCAAAAATCCCTAAGTATTTTTGGGCGGATGCTGTGAGTACTGCGAGCTACGTGTTAAACCGAGCCGTCATTCGACCAATACTCATGAAAACGCCCTATGAACTATACAAAGGGAGAAAGCCAAACCTTTCCCATCTTCGAGTCTTTGGTTGCAAATGTTTTATTCATAATAACGGCAAAGATAACTTGGGAAAATTTGATGCCAAATCGGACGAAGGGATTTTTCTTGGTTATTCTCTTCACAGCAAGGCCTATAGAGTATTTAATAAACGTACTTTGACTATTGAGGAGTCCCCTCATATTGTATTTTCCGAAGATAATCCTCGCTTGGCGAGAAAGGCTATTTGTGATGATCTTGCAGATTCATTAGAGAGAGTACACATTGAAGACGATGAAGAAGACACGCCATTATACACCAACCCGCAACCACAACCTGAGGAAACACCTCAAGTGATGGTCGAAAATGAGGACCAAGCGGACGAAGAAGAACAAGAGGAAGCCCAGGAACAAGAGGAAACCGAGCTTCCCATCGCCTGGAGAACGCACAGAAACCATCCACTTGATCAGGTAATCGGCAGCATCAACCGCGGGGTAAGTACTCGTAACTCTCTTAGGGACACCGTAGGACACATGGCTTTTGTATCTCAAATTGAACCTACAACCATTTCCGAAGCAATAAACGATGAACATTGGACCTTGGCTATGCAAGAGGAGCTAAACCAATTCAAACGAAATGACGTTTGGGAATTGGTGCCAAGGCCTGATGATCGCACGATTATTGGTACGAAATGGGTGTTCCGTAACAAACTTGATGAAAATGGAATAATCACTAGAAACAAAGCTAGGCTCGTAGCTAAAGGCTACAATCAAGAAAAAGGCATTGATTTTGAAGAAACGTATGCACCTGTAGCACGTTTAGAAGCTATTCGTTTACTTCTTGCTTTTGCTTCGTCTATGGATTTTAAACTTTATCAAATGGATGTTAAGAGTGCCTTCCTCAATGGTTTTATTCAAGAGGAAGTGTATGTTGACCAGCCCCCGGGGTTTGAGGACTTTGAGTTTCCCGATCACGTCTTTAAACTCAAGAAAGCGCTCTACGGTCTTAAACAAGCACCACGTGCTTGGTACGAACGTTTGAGTAAATTTCTTTTGGATAGTGGTTTCCAAAGGGGAAAGGTAGACACCACACTTTTCATCAAGAGTAAAAACAATAACATCCTTTTGGTTCAAGTTTATGTAGACGACATTATATTCGGTGCTACTAACGAGTCTTTGTGCAAGGAATTCTCAACGCTAATGACTAGCGAATTTGAAATGTCAATGATGGGCGAGCTCATATTCTTTTTGGGACTCCAAGTTAAGCAAATAAAAGATGGCACGTTCATTTGCCAAACTAAATACTGCAAGGAGCTCCTAAAACGGTTTGAAATGGACAGCGCCAAAGCCATGGCGACCCCGATGAGCACGTCTGATCATCTTGACAAAGACGAGAAAGGTAAGGAAGTAGAGGTCAAAAAGTATCGAGGTATGATCGGATCCCTTCTTTATCTTACTGCTAGTAGGCCGGATATCATGTTTAGCGTTTGCCTTTGCGCAAGTGTTAGGCGTGTCGTAGCACCTACAAATTAATTTATTCTTTTCCTTTACTTAATTCCTTCTTGTAAAAATAATATTTATTAATTCTATAGATAGGATAAGTAAGAGTCGATCTCACGAAGAAAGATATTTTTTTAGGCTATGAAAATCGGTTTACTTTGTCACTTTTTATTGAGTGAAAAGAACTATCTAAAATCTATAAACTAAATTAAAAAATGGGGGGTTTGAAAATTGTTTTCTAAATAAAGTAAAAAAACTAACTAAAGTGACACACCACACCAGAACTAATCTCAAAACAAACCAAGGATAAAAACAGAACATAACTCCACCAAAAAGCCCTAACGAAGAAGACAAGCGCACATAACACAATAATTTAGACACTTAAACAATTTTAGAAAACCAACAAAATGTTTTATAATATAGAAAATAAATATTCAGGATCAAAACTTTGTTAAAAACTAGCATAATCATCAACCAACTATAAATTAAAACAAGGGTCCGGCTGAAAAAGAGGTCCACCAACGGCTCTTTCCTATTTTCCCATTCATAAAAGCTCATGTTAGGACCAACCCTAACTCTAAACCCTACTACCCTTAGCAACCCAAAGACCAACCCTTAGATTACTACTAAGAATAGTGCATTAAGATTTGTGGAAAACATCATCGTAACAATTTTGCAGTAACACGAAGGTTATTTAACAAAATCAGTTTGAGAACCTTGATTAGCAGAAACCACTTAACGAGGCAGCCCAGGTTAATCAAGTGACACTTGGTTTCTAGAAAAGTTCGGCTATTTAAAGCACTTTGGACTTTAAAAGAATATCATTTTAAATTGGATTAGGTCGCGATCCTAATTTGACCCAACTTAAGTAAAATCAATTGAAAAGTAGTTCTCAAACACCTTTGAAATACCTTAAAAGTAGCAAAAACTGGAATTATTTTAAGAGTATTAAACTTGAAGTAAATGTTTAAACCCATAGACAGATTTAATTTTAAGCAACAAGATTCAATACTTCTTCCAAAAATTCTGGTTTCATATGTGTTTTTTCTAACAAAATTAGCCCTTGAATACCACAAGAATAAGGGATACCTTCAAAAAGTATGCTTCTCGATTAAACTCCAGATTTGTTGACTTTGCAGACTCAATTTTTGAAGTCATTGTTTACTTTTTTAGGGACTGTAAAGTGCTGGTTCATTTTACTGCACAGAGTATTAAGTAGCAGCACTAAATGGAGTAAAAGAACTCAAGCAAGTGACAATACGATTATATCCCTTACCAAACAAACTTTGGTTTCAACATAAAAATTGATGAAAGTATGAAATTCTTGGCGGAAATCAAAAAACCATACTCTAATTGTACTCAAAATTCTCAACAAATAAAAACCAATTCTGATTTAAAACAAACTTGAGAACTGAAGCAACAGGCTCAACAAAAAAATGTAAAAAAAACAAGAAAATTTGGAAGAAGAAGAGAACGAAGGGGGTTTTGGGTACAAGACCCGAACCCCCCTAGGTTTCTTACACTTTGGATTGAGCTCTAATTCTTGTTCTTGATGGTGGTGGTGGTGTTCTTCGCAGCGCCTCTGTGGTTTTATAGGCATAAGATCGGCTACTCCATCTTGGATTGGGATTCTTAGCTCCGGGATTTGCGCTGCTCCGTTTCTTTTCTCGCCTCTTTTGATGGAGATGAAAAAGATAATGAGTAGGAGGAGTCCTCCTTGTGTGAACAACAAATCAGATAGGGCGCAGCTTCTCTAGTTTCTTTCGTGTGTGCAGCGGAGGATTGGGCCTGGACTGTTTCTTTATCACCATATGTTGGGGTAGAGCCCAACGGGATCACTTTTACGTTTTCAGCCCGCATTTTATGCTCCAAAGATATATCTAATAACCTTTGTCAAGGAGAATATGGGTCCACAACAATAATATTCAAAAATAAACTAAAAAGTGTGCACTATGAACATATTTTATAAACGATGCCTAGAATGCAAATATGATCATTTAAGTTTAAAAATGCACTTTTTAATGCCCAAAAATACTGATTTAATAGAGAATAATTAGTGAATATTTTGGACTCAACAGCAAGGTATCAATCATGTCCGAAGGAATCGCACTTAACGGCGGTAAAACGGATTATGAAATATCTTGCCGGCACGGTAAACGTTGGACTGTGGTATCCAAAAGGCTCTTCTTGCCATCTCGTTGGTTATTCCGACTCGGACTTTGCCGGTTGCAAATTAGACCGTAAAAGTACGAGTGGGACTTGCCACTTACTTGGTAGCTCTCTAGTCTCATGGTTTAGTAAAAACCAAGTCAGTGTTGCGTTATCCACAACCGAAGAGGAATATGTAGCCGCCGGTAGTTGTTGTGCTCAAATTCTTTGGATGAAGCAACAACTCGTGGACTATGGCCTTAGTATCAATCACGTCCCTCTTCGTTGTGATAATACTAGCGCCATAAGCTTGATGAAGAACCCCGTTCTTCACTCAAGGACGAAACACATTGACATTAGGCATCATTTCATTAGAGATCATGTTCTCAAAGGTGATGTCGAAATTGAGTTTGTTGAAACACACAACCAATTAGCCGACATTTTTACAAAACCTTTAGAGAAAGAGTCGTTCTTCCGCATTCGAAGCGAACTCGGAATCCTTGACTCCACGATGATCTAAGTTATGCATCTAAACTTATTAAACGCTTACTAACTTGAGCGTCGGAGAACTTTTTTCTTTTTTGCAGGTACCCCGTTCATGAAATCAGGGGGAACCATGCAAACAGCGCTGTCCTAGAGCCAAACAGCGCTGTTGAGAGAAACACCATCAACCAGTTTGTGCCAACAGCGCTGTACACCACGCCAACAGCGCTGTCCCAGGGAGTCCCTTACTCTTCACTTTCCAGAAACTTTTTGAACATCGCTGTTCCAACCTAAAACATCGCTGTCCACCCAAAACACCTTGTTTTCAACCAAAACCAGAAACTTTTTAAACAGCGATGTCCCACTTTCAACATCGATGTCCACTTTTACAAATTTTTTTCCTATCATAAAACAGCGATGTAGAGAAACCCAACAACGCTGTTCTAATGGGTTCAACCCCTTACACAATTCCAGAATGATTTGGAACATCGCTGTAGGGAACCCAACATCGCTGTCCATTTAACACTTGTTTTTAAAACTTGACGCATAACAGCGCTGTCCAGAGGCTCAATATCCCAACAGCGATGTAGCCTTTGGAACATCGCTGTTCTGGATAAATTTTTCAAAAAAAAAAATATCCGTTGGCACCAGCATTAATTGATCCAACAGCCATATTTTTGAAAATCTGGACGTTGGAGACCTCTTTCTCTATAAATTGGGACCTCCTCTCTTCACTTTTACACACACAAACACAATTCTCTTCAACATCCTTGCTTATTTCATCATTTCTACTCTCTTCTCTTGAGGTTTCTTCATCATGGGCAAAGATAAGAACAGGGCAGGAGCTTCCGGCAAATCCAAGGCCAAATCCCGGGCGCCTACGACATCCACCGAGGAACGCCTCTACTATGGTGACGGGTCATACCTTTGGTTTGATTCCGAGGAGGAACGCACCCGTTTCCTCACCTTCTTCTCTAAACGGGTTGTGGCTCCTCCACGGATCATCCCGGAGCGCTACCCGGAGCTGCAGGGCTACGACGACCTAGACGCGCAGCTTCATCAGGCCGGCCTTTGGCCTTTCGTCTCCCGGGCTCGGAAGCAGATCAACCCGGCGTTGATTCGGGTCTTCTACTCCAATCTCCGGCGTGAGAGCGACGTGCTCTATTCTCTTGTCAAGAGCATGTCGATAGAACTTTCAATTGAGCAGCTTGGGCGCATCGCCGGCCTCCCCTACCAAGGCGACGACGTCTCCCTCTATGGCGGAGAGGACTGGGTGCTCAACAACGAGGGCCTTATCCTCAACGAGCTTGGGATCACCGAGCTCATCCGCCATGCCTCGGGTCACCCAACCATCCATTCTGCTAACCCCGAAGGCCGTCTTCTTCTCTACATCGTCTCCCGGATCATCAAACCCAGGAAGCACGGCCACACCATCATGTCCGGTGAAGACCTCAAGCTCATCCATGCGATCATGCACTCGGTTTACTTTGTCACTTTTTATTGAGTGAAAAGAACTATCTAAAATCTATAAACTAAATTAAAAAATGGGGGGGTTTGAAAATTGTTTTCTAAATAAAGTAAAAAAACTAACTAAAGTGACACAGCACACCAGAACTAATCTCAAAACAAACCAAGGATAAAAACATAACATAACTCCACCAAAAAGCCCAAACGAAGAAGACAAGCGCACATAACACAATAATTTAGACACTTAAACAATTTTAGAAAACCAACAAAATGTTTTATAATATAGAAAATAAATATCCAGGATCAAAACTTTGTTAAAAACTAGCATAATCATCAACCAACTATAAATTAAAACAAGGGTCCGGCTGAAAAAGAGGTCCACCAACGGCTCTTTCCTATTTTCCCATTCATAAAAGCTCATGTTAGGACCAACCCTAACTCTAAACCCTACTACCCTTAGCAACCCAAAGACCAACCCTTAGATTACTACTAAGAATAGTGCATTAAGATTTGTGGAAAACATCACCGTAACAATTTTGCAGTAACACGAAGGTTATTTAACAAAATCAGTTTGAGAACCTTGATTAGCAGAAACCACTTAACGAGGTAGCCCAGGTTAATCAAGTGACACTTGGTTTCTAGAAAAGTTCGTGATGGGCCGATATCCAGAGGACGGCCCAAATGAACCATTTAAACAACTTCGGGTCAAGCACCTGTGAAATACTCAAGCTGGGCCGGCCCAAGGAGCTGGGCCTAGTTAACCTCAGGCCAAGCGCAGCTGGCAGAGTCAGTCCGGAGAAGGAGACGGAGCTGATTGGCCGTTACGGAGCCGGGAAAAGGGGATCGCGCCCTTGGCGGGCTAGACTCCATCGGTTACGCTTCACCTTAATTGTTGAGAGCTCGTGTATAAATAAAAGGGACCCGAAAGGGGAGAACTCAGGCTAAATCAAGCTAGTAATACACATCCAATTCTCGAATTCTTTGTTAGACAAAAGTGCAACTCTAGAGGGGGGTGAATAGAGTTGTTTTCAAGAATGTACGTTTTTCGTAAAAATTATCGCAGGAAAAAGTAAGGAGAGTAAGGGAGAGAAGAACACCGGGATTTATACTGGTTCACCACCTCGTGGCTTGTCCAGTCCTCCGAGAGACTCTCTCGAAAGTCCTACTAATCTTCAAGCTTCAACGGGTGCTTGAAAAACCGGTACAAGTTGAGAACTTGAATCACACAAGCCTCACTTTCTAACAACAACAAGACTTGAGTCACACAAGTCTTAAGAACAACACTCAAATGAAATTGAGTTTACAACACAAGAATGAAAGCTCACACAATTGAGCAAAGTAGTGTTGAAAGATTTAAGCTCTATCGATGACAACTTCTATAGCACTCAAAGAAAAAATATTTCTAACTCTCAAAAATAATATTTTGATGAGGAAGATGAAGCAAAGGATGAATAGCTCAAAGAAATATATTGGAGTGCAAGAGGTGTGTAGAAATGAAGGAGAATGAGGGATTAAATAGGCTGAGGAAAATAAAGCCATTGAAGAGAGCTGATGATATGCACCAGATAATATTAATCGATTAATATGGATAATTAAATCGATTACAGTACACAGAGGCGAGAATGCCTGAAAACAAAATTGGAATTAATCGATTAAACTGAAACGAAAAATCGATTAGTTTGCTCTGCCCAAACTAATCGATTAAATGAAGGGAATTAATCGATTATTGGGCGATTCTAGGAATCCAACTAGAAGTCTATTAATCGATTAAAAAGGAAGAGAAAATCGATTAAATTCAAAATACCGTGCAAACATAAAGGGCCCAAGCCTATTTGCGATTGAAGCCTTTGGCTTCATACGATTGTTTGAGACAACGGGAATCAATGCACGATCATTGATAACCCTGATTCAATGAATTTGAATAGGGGAGAAAAAGACTCCAAAAATTATTTTGTGTGTCAAACAATGTACACGAAAAATATTTAACGTATATTTTTCTTACCAAAAAAAAAAAAATTGTGTATTAAAAAAAATGTTTTTAAGAAATTTTGACACACTTATTTTGCAACTGACTCAGTAAAATATTTTAGACAGAGGAAAAGTAATTTTTCAACTGACTAAAAAAAAAGTAATAATTTTTATCCCTCAAAAATAATTTGTTTGTGCAACAAAATTGTCATCCTTACAAAGATTCCTAGACTTAATTAAAAAAAAAAAGTCTTCGGAGTCTTCACTTCACTTGAAAAATCTGCGTAGGGGTGATCGTCAATTTTTATCGCCGTAAACTTCTTGATACGCCTCTTTTCTTCTCTCGGTACGAAAAGTAAATTTTCGATCATCGTTTGAATTTCATCAACCTGTTTGTCATTTATCAAAACAAAAAAAATATTCCAGAGAAAATAATAAAGGGGTTTGAACTCATGTCCAACAATTTCCCCCTTTTTGATAATGACAAACATAGTTGAGAAAGAGCAAAGAAAAGAATACTTCCCTTAAATGATTCCCCCTGCAATGTTAGAGAAGTGCAGCAAAAATAATCATCGGAGTAATAAGCGGAAAAATCTCAACTATCCTTCCTTCCCCCTTTTGGCATTATCAACCGATAACTTTCCCCCTTAAATAATGCCGGGATTTTGAAGGATAAGAATGGCAAGAGTTTTCTTTAAAAAAGAATTTGTAAAACGCCACAAAGGGTCAATATGTTCTAAACAAGAACAAAATTGCCAAACTAACAATGATATTAATACATAAGCAGTTAATATCAACTAGCAGCATCATCATCCACCAAAAGAGTTAAAACAAATAACAATGTATCATAATCAATCAAGAGAAAATAACAGTCAAAGAGAGTTCGCCGGACGAGCTCCTCCGCCAAAGCTGTGACGCGGGCCACGGTAGGAGCGAGATTGCTCAAGACGAGTCATCCTCTCGTTGAGCTGGCGAACGTCATCTCGGATGCACGTGAGAGTGTCGAAGATCTTCTTCACCCAAGAAGGTTCCGGTGCTTCTTCTCTCGGACGAGTCCTCCGCTGACGAGTGACGCGCTCCGTGGCTCGACTACCTCCGGCTTGAGATGACTCAGCTTGATTCTCGTTTTGGCATTCTTCTTCTTCTTCGGCGACGACCAAGTCCAGATTTGGTGCAGCATCTCCCTCCTCTCGATACACGATCCGGGAAAACTTGGCTTCAGTGATGAAACAAGTCTTCTTAACCGGCACCTGAGTGTCCCGAGTAAAGTCTATTTTGCAATGTGCAAGGATATGCATAACGGGGATGGCAAACCGGAGATGGGAAAAACGAGTGCCATCGCTAAGGGCAACGATAAAGAAGTGAACCCAATCAAATTTGACATCGTTCAACAGGACGTGAAACAAACGAATATCGTCCTTGTTGACGACGCCATGGTTCGAATCACGGGGCAACAAAACATATGAAAAAATGTATTGTTGGACGCGTTGAATTAAAGTGAGATTAACGACACTTGGGTTGCTAGAGTTTCTAAACTTGAGGTCACGATGATCCAACCCGAGTTGTCGCCAAATTGCCTCATCTTGGAATGTTTCATCCAAGTTTTCGGTAATTTCACCGCGACGAAGCCCAAACAATGAAGTTAAACCGGCACCGTCAATGAAAACGGTTTTGCCGTCAACATAGGAAATGAGAGATGGCGAACCTCCCTTAGTGGTACGAAGATTTGCATAAAATTGACGTATAAGATTTGGACAGAAAAATTCATACGTCAAATGAATGAACCGAAGCAATCCTTGTTGAAAGAACATAGACTTACTCGGGGCATAGGTCGCCGATTTGAAGAGGTCCTTGTTCACGATCTTAGGAGCGACGATCTCCTTCGTGAGGAAGATGTTGTGGAACCTCTCGACTGAAGCTCCAGTGTTGAAGGCGAGACCCGTTTGAATGTGAATGTACTTGCTCCCTTCACGACGCCAAGGCCTCTCATTCTCCTCTGCCGCCGTTTCTTGACCCGAGGAAGCGTTCTTACACCTTGGCATTCTTCCTTTTTGAAATTGATGAAATTTGACAAAAGAATGGAAGAAATTTGAGAATTTTATGATGAAGATTGAGAAAAAATTGAGAGGGGAAGAGGCTAGGGTTTCTGTGATTCGAAAAGAGGGAATGGCGAAGAAGACGAAGACTGGGTGTGATATAAGGCAAAAATCGACTATTAATCGATTAATAACAAGCATTTAATCGATTAGGGAACACAGCCGAGGCTAATCGATTAAGTTAAGTTTATTAATCGATTAGAAGAAGCAGAGCCAAAACGTTTCTTTCAAGATATTAATCGATTAATTATAGAAGGTTAATCGATTAATATGAACAGATGAGCCTAATCGATTAATTGAACAAAATTAATCGATTAAAAGGTGAATCAGCGCTAAAGACGTTTTGCATATTAATCGATTAAACATAAAAGATTAATCGATTAAGAGAGACAGAGGCGACTAATCGATTTTTCTTTGAGGAATAATCGATTAAAATTTGTTTGAGAAAAAAAATATCAAGTCCAATTAGGTTGAATACCAAGGGAAGAGATACCTATAATAAAAGCCCTGCAAAAAGAATTATTGCGCCTCCGACGCTCAAATTAGTACCATCAATAAAAAGAATAAATTAGTTCATAGAGATATCCAAAATGCCAAGTTCATTCCGAATGTGAAAGAAACTCTCCCTACTAAGGGGTTTCGTGAAAATGTCGGCCAATTGATGTTTCGTTTCAACAAACTCAATTGTGACATCTCCCTTTTGGACGTGATCTCGTATGAAGTGATGCCTAATTTCTATGTGTTTAGTCTTAGAGTGAAGAACGGGGTTCTTCGAGAGACTAATGGCGCTCATATTGTCACACCTAATTGGGATGTGATCAAGTATAAGGCCGAAATCCACTAGTTGTTGTTTTAGCCAAAGAATTTGGGCACAACAACTTCCCGCAGCGACATATTCCGCTTCGGTGGTGGAAAGTGCAACACTAACCTGTTTCTTACTAAACCACGAGATTAACGAATGACCGAATAAGTGGCAAGTACCGCTGGTACTTTTCCTATCGAGTTTGCAACTTGCAAAATCCGAGTCGGAATAGCCAACAAGATGACATGTCGAACCTTTGGGATACCAAAGACCTAAATTCAACGTGCCCGCGAGATATCGCATTATCCTTTTAATCGCAACCGAGTGCGACTCCTTAGGACAAGATTGATACCTAGCGCATATACAAACGGAGTACATGATATCCGGTCTACTCGCGGTAAGATAAAGTAAGGATCCGATCATACCTCGGTAGCGTTTGATGTCCACCTCTTTACCTTTTTCATCCTTGTCGAGATAGCAAGAGGTGCTCATCGGTGTGTCAATGGATTTGGATTCGGTAACATCGAATCTCTTAAGCAACTCCCTGCAATATTTCGTTTGACACACGAATGTCCCTGCTTTGCATTGTCTAATTTGTAGCCCAAGGAAGAACTTTAATTCTCCCATCATCGACATCTCAAATTAACTTTGCATCATATCGGAAAAATCCCTGCACAAAACTTCGTTAGTAGCACCGAATATGATATCATCTACGTAAACTTGAACCAAAAGGATGTCTTGGTTATCTTTCTTGATAAAAAGAGTAGTGTCGACTTGACCCCGTTTGAACTCATGGTCTAAAAGAAATTTGCTTAACCGTTCAAACCAAGCACGAGGTGCTTGTTTGAGACCGTAAAGCGCCTTTTTGAGTTTGAAGACATGTTCGGGAAACTCATAGTCTTCGAAACCCGGGGGTTGTTCGACATACACTTCCTCTTGAATGATACCATTAAGGAAGGCACTTTTAACATCCATTTGATAAAGTTTAAAATCCATTGTAGATGCAAATGAAAGCAATAAACGAATAGCTTCTAAACGTGCAACCGGTGCATAAGTTTCTTCATAATCAATGCCTTCTTCTTGATTGTAGCCTTTAGCTACAAGCCTAGCTTTGTTTCTAGTGATTACTCCATTTTCGTCGAGTTTGTTACGAAACACCCATTTTGTGCCAATAACGGAATGATCATTAGGTCTAGGCACCAATTCCCAAACATCATTGTGTTTAAATTGGTTAAGCTCCTCTTGCATTGCCATAGACCAATGTTCATCATTAATAGCATCCAAAACGGTTGTTGGTTCAATTTGAGAAACAAAGGCCATGTGATTAATTGTGTTCCTAAGAGAATTGCGAGTAGAAACTCCCTGCGTTATTTCACCAATGACGTTGTCAATCGGGTGGTTCTTCAATGTTCTCCACTCCTTAGGAAGCTCCGTTTGTTCCTGCGTTTTCTCTTCTTCCGGTTCCTTTTCCTTAACGATTTCTTCTTCATCATCATAAGAACCTGCAACATTATCAACAATACCTTTCTTCGCCAAGCGAGCATCAAATTCATCAAAGATAACATGAATAGATTCCTCTACGGTCTTAGTACGCTTGTTGAACACTCTATATGCCTTACTACGAAGAGAATAACCTAAGAAAATTCCTTCATCCGACTTAGCATCAAATTTTCCCAAGTTATCTTTTCCGTTATTATGAATAAAAACTTTACATCCAAAGACATGAAAATAGGAAAGGTTAGGCTTTCTTCCTTTGTAAAGTTCATAGGGCGTTTTCTTGAGTATCGGTCTAATGACGGCTCGGTTTAACACGTAGCACGCGGTACTCACGGCATCCGCCCAAAAATATCTAGGAAGGTTTGCCTCATTGAGCATAGTTCTAGCCATCTCTTCAAGAGATCTATTTTTCCGTTCAACCACTCCATTTTGTTGTGGTGTACGGGGGGCCGAGAAGTTATGCTCAATGCCTAATTCGTCACATAAGGCATCAAAACCATCTTGATCGAATTCTCCCCCATGATCACTTCTTATGGATGAAATGTGACAATCTTTTTCATTTTGAACTAATTTAATGAATTTCTTAAAAGCATTAAGTGCATCATACTTATGAGCAATAAAGAGTGTCCATGTAAACCTCGAATAGTCATCAACAATGACAAAGCCAAAGTAATTGCCTCCTAAACTCACGGTCCTTGAAGGTCGAAAAAGGTCCATGTGCAAAAGTTGTAATGGCCTAGTCGTAGAAATAACGTTCTTTGACTTAAACGAGGCCCTTACTTGCTTCCCCTTTTGACATGCATCACAAATTAGATTCTTCTCAAACTTAAGTTTAGGAACACCAATTACTAAGTCTTTAGAAACCAACTTATTAAGATGGTCCATGTTAACGTGAGCTATCCGACAATGCCATAGCCACGTTTCTTCCTCTTTGGTAATGAGGCACTTAGCTAAGATAGACGGGGAATTTTCAAGATCAAACATATAAATGTTATCTATTCTACTACCACAAAGAATAGTCTTATTGTCGCACAAGCGTTCTACAATGCATTTACTAGAATCAAAGATGACACGGTTACCTCTATCGCACAATTGGCTAATGCTAAGAAGATTGTGCTTGAGGCCCTCAACAAGAAGAACGTTCTCAACGGTTGTAGCATTGTCTCTTCCGACGGTGCCACTTCCAATGATTCTTCCCTTGTTGTTGTCACCAAAAATGACATTGCCGCCTTTAAAATACTCTAACTCCTAAATTTGGATGCGTCTCCGGTCATGTGCTTGGAGCATCCGCTATCGAGATACCAAGAGGTACTCGAAGCCTTCAAGCACACGTACAAAAAGATATCAAGGAGACGGTTTAGGTACCCATATATTGTTGGGTCCTTTTTGGTTAGCATATGTGCGATGTGTGTGCGTTTGTTGAAAATGCCTAATTTTGGTGAAGCACACGGGTGCAATGTGACCCATCTTATTGCAATAGTGGCAAATAACATTTGGATTATTCATCCTATATGGTTGAGTGTAATGAGTTCTAGGTTTGCTAGGATGTGCTCTTCTAGTTTGATTATTTATCCTAGCATTTTTATTCCCCCTAGCTTTAACAAATGTTGTTTTTCTAGGTTGGTTTTTCTTATATCCAAGTCCTTCACCATTACTAACTTTTTGCTTAAGAATTTTATTTAAGGTGTTTGAAGCATTATTGAACTTTCCCAATTTACTTTCTAAAGTAGCAACTTTAGCTTTTAATGAAGTACAACTAGAACATGTAGAAGAAGAAGTAGTTGAAGGTTCTTGTGGCCTTTTTCCAAAAGATATAATTTCTTGTTTAAGTTTATCATTTATATTTTTGAGTTCTTTTACATCCTTCTCAAAAATCAGGATTTTTTGTTTAACTTCATTATTTTCTTTGGAAGCCTTTTTGAACATTCCTACTAAATCTTCTATAATGCAAGCAACATCATTAAGAGTTAAAGAATCATTGGGAGAAGGTTCTTGATCACTTACCTCTTTTGATGTATCACCATCTTCAATGGCCATGAGACATAAGTTGGCCACTTCCTCCGTTTCTGAGTCTTCACTCCCGGAGCCGTCGTTCTCCCAAGAGATGTAGGCACGTTGCTTCTTCGGTGCCCTCTTGTCCTTCTCGTTCTTGAGCTTCGGACACATTGGTTTGATGTGTCCAATTTCACCACACCCATAGCATTTGGGTGGAGTGTTCTTCTTGGCTCCCTTCTTGAGCATCATCTTCTTGAATTTTCGGACAAAGAGTCCGAGGTTGGTGTCGTTGCTGTCATCATCTTCTTCATCAACGTTGTTGTGGGTTGATGTTGTTGCGGGTAGAGCAATAGACCTCTTGTTCCTCTCTTCAACCACCTTTGAGAGTTGGGTGGTTTCGTAGGTAATAAGATTACCTCGAAGAGCATCATAGGTCGTTGTTTGGAAGTCACGACCTTCTTCGATTGCGTCCACCTTTGAACGCCATTTGGGGGATAGGCTTCGTAGCACCTTTCTCACGAGCTCTCGGTCGGTGTAGGTCTTCCCGAGAAGATTGAGAGGATTAATGATGTTAGAGAACCTCTCAAACATTTCCTCAATCTTCTCGTTTTCCTTCATTGAGAAGAGTTCGTACTCGTGAGTAAGATGGTCGATTTTGGCCTCCCGAACCTGCGCGGTTCCTTCATAGGTGACCTCCAATTTCTCCCACATTTGTTTTGCGGTTTCACACCGCGAAATTTTGCGGTAGTCATCCGCATTAACACCGCAATAAATCGTGTTTATTGCCTTTGCGTTGAGCTCCATCTTTTTGCAATCTTCGTCGGTGAACTCCTCTTCGGTTTTGGGAACGTTGACTTCACCGACTTTCTTCATCGGGACTCCGCATCCGTTCTTCACAATTAACCATAGCTTGTAGTCGTTGGATTGGATAAAGATTCTCATCCTCTCCTTCCAATACGAGTAGTTTGTTCTATCGAACAAAGGTGGCCTCGTGGTTGATTGTCCCTCGGTCACTCCTGCGTTGAACATCCTTGATGCCATTTGATCTTTTAGTTCCTGAAAAAAATAACGTATTCGAAGAACTTCTTGCTCCGATACCAATTGTTAGACAAAAGTGCAACTCTAGAGGGGGGTGAATAGAGTTGTTTTCAAGAATGTACGTTTTTCGTAAAAATTATCGCAGGAAAAAGTAAGGAGAGTAAGGGAGAGAAGAACACCGGGATTTATACTGGTTCACCACCTCGTGGCTTGTCCAGTCCTCTGAGAGACTCTCTCGAAAGTCCTACTAATCTTCAAGCTTCAACGGGTGCTTGAAAAACCGGTACAACTTGAGAACTTGAATCACACAAGCCTCACTTTCTTACAACAACAAGACTTGAGTCACACAAGTCTTAAGAACAACACTCAAATGAAATTGAGTTTACAACACAAGAATGAAAGCTCACACAATTGAGCAAAGTAGTGTTGAAAGATTTAAGCTCTATGGATGACAACTTCTATAGCACTCAAAGAAAAAATATTTCTAACTCTCAAAAATAATATTTTGATGAGGAAGATGAAGCAAAGGATGAATAGCTCAAAGAAATATATTGGAGTGCAAGAGGTGTGTAGAAATGAAGGAGAATGAGGGATTAAATAGGCTGAGGAAAATAAAGCCGTTGAAGAGAGCTGATGATATGCACCAGATAATATTAATCGATTAATATGGATAATTAAATCGATTACGGTACACAGAGGCGAGAATGCCTGAAAACAAAATTGGAATTAATCGATTAAACTGAAACGAAAAATCGATTAGTTTGCTCTGCCCAAACTAATCGATTAAATGAAGGGAATTAATCGATTATTGGGCGATTCTGGGAATCCAGCTAGAAGTCTATTAATCGATTAAAAAGGAAGAGAAAATCGATTAAATTCAAAATACCGTGCAAACATAAAGGGCCCAAGCCTATTTGCGATTGAAGCCTTTGGCTTCATACGATTGTTTGAGACAACGGGAATCAATGCACGATCATTGATAACCCTTATTCAATGAATTTGAATAGGGGAGAAAAAGACTCCAAAAATTATTTTGTGTGTCAAACAATATACACGAAAAATATTTAACGTATATTTTTCTTACTAAAAAAAAAAATTGTGTATTAAAAAAAATGTTTTTAAGAAATTTTGACACACTTATTTTGCAACTGACTCAGTAAAATATTTTAGACAGAGGAAAAGTAATTTTTCAACTGACTCAAAAAAAAGTAATAATTTTTATCCCTCAAAAATAATTTGTTTGTGCAACAAAATTGTCATCCTTACAAAGATTCCTAGACTTAATTAAAAAAAAAAAGTCTTCGGAGTCTTCACTTCACTTGAAAAATCTGCGTAGGGGTGATCGTCAATTTTTATCGCTGTAAACTTCTTGATACGCCTCTTTTCTTTTCTCGGTACGAAAAGTAAATTTTCGATCATCGTTTGAATTTCATCAACCTGTTTGTCATTTATCAAAACAAAAAAAAAATTCCAGAGAAAATAATAAAGGGGTTTGAACTCATGTCCAACATTCTTGTTCTTAATTTTGTTCTTGCGATCTGCTCTGTAAATCGGATCATTTGGTGGATTTATTGTCCATCAAATTGGTGCTCTTGTTGAGAGTTCGAGAATCATACTCGGAAGAAATCCTCCACAACGACGATGGTGCAAACACGTAGCAACGCCAACGTAGGTACCGGAGTTCCCCAACAGGGGGAGAACAGCGCCACCGGAGGTCGGAACCCCCCCATCACCACCGGGGAAGCTGAGGCCCTCATTCAGAGGGTTGGGATCACGACCGAACAATTCAAGGAGGTGCTGGCCGCACTTGCGCCCAACCGCGAGGTAGTGGTGGGAGATGTGGCTGGGGGACCCACAGGCGAGAAGGCTGGACCTGCGGGCTCCCGAGGAAAAAAGAAAAAAGTGAGGCGGTCCCAGAAGAAAAAGGCGACCAAGCCCAATGGGAAGGCTATGATGGCAGATGCGCTCTCCAGGCTGGAAGAAAAGGACGAGTCGTCCTCCTTCGAGCGGATGTCTGCTTTTGACCGTTTGGGAGATCCCAAGTCGAAGAAACCTCGGACCTCTGCGTTCGAAAGGTTGCAGGACACTCGGTCGGCCCGAAAAGGCGACTTGAGAGACACGCTCAAGGAGAAGAGAGGGGAGTCCTCAGCGACCTCCAAGGTCGGTTCTGAGGAGCGACGGACGACAGTCGGGGATAAGGGTGCAGCCGAGCTGTGGAAAATGTACGAACAACTGGAGAAGCGGCTGGATGCCCAGAACCCCTATCGCCAGGCGGTCTTCAGTGAGGTAACGCCCTTCTCCACGAGGATAATGTCCTGCCCTCTCCCAGATAATTTCAAGACTCCCCAGATCAAGGCATACAATGGGACGACCGATCCCCAAGACCACCTCGCTCGTTTCGGGGCCAATGTGGTCATGTACGCGTATCCAGAAGAAATAAAGTGTCGGTGCTTCCTGGCGACACTGGAAGGGCAGGCTTGTGAGTGGTTTCACAAGTTACCCAAGGGGTCGATAGATAAGTGGGGCGACCTGGCCCACAAGTTCTTGGAGCACTTCGCGTCCAGCCGGAGACAAAAGCTCCCCTTCTCGCATTTGCTCAATGTGAAGATCCGGAAGGGGTAACAGCTCCGAGAGTTCATTAATAGGTGGGAGAAGGAGGCTAGGGATGTCCAAGGGGCGGACGACCAAGCCCTGATCGCCATGCTCCAAGCTGCACTCCCCCAAGGGGATGTGCGTAAGGAGCTGCGACGGAATCCTCTCTCGACCTATCAAGAGATGTTGGCCAGGGCGAAGTACCTGGCGCTGGAAGAGGAAGATGATGAGCCACCAATCTGGAAGGAGAAGAAAAGCGGGCCACCGGTGGCAGAAGGGAAGAAGAGGAAGGAATATGGTAAGGGGCCGAACCCCACCGGGTATCATGCGAACAGGCATCCCGTTCACGCGGTACAGTCGTTGCCGGCCCCTCCTCATGGTCGGGAAAGCTATGGTGTGCAAGATGCACCCAAATACTGCGAGTACCACCGTAACAGCACCCATAACACGTCGGAGTGCATTACGCTGAAGAAGGAGATGGATCAGCTGATCGCTAGAGGGCCACCTCCTCGGTCAGAGCGACCGTCCACAAGTAACCGAACCTGGAGGAGGCCGCCAGCCCCCACGGCAGCGATCACAGCAGGAGAGGGGCAAGAAGATGGACGGCGGCACCTAGGGCGAGATTGTGATGACCTAGATGAGGAGGAGAGGCAAGGTCGCCGACACCTGGGGTGTCGGTTCATCATGGGAGGAAACACTGGAGGAGATTCGGTATCCTCCCGGAAGAAGTGGAAGAACATGGTGTACCTGGCCGAGGTACAAAGGCCACCGCTGCCTAAGCGAAAGAAGAAGGAACCTCTGATCTTTACAGACGAGGATTATCCCCCAGTCCTCAGTCCTCACAGGGACGCTCTGGTGATAAGAGTGGAGATCAATAATGTGGTTGTTCACCGAACCTTGGTCGATACGGGCAGCTCGGTCAACATAATGTACAGCAACACCTTTAAGGAGTTGGGATTGTCCCGAAGCGACCTGAAGCCAATCCATACGCCGCTGTCAGGATTTACAGGGGATACTATCGAAGCAGAAGGAACTATCACGGTAAAGGCCGGGGTAGGAGATGGCACCCACCGACTCTGGGTCGACATGGAATTTATGGTAGTACAGCTCGACTATGCACACCATCTGATTCTGGGACGACCAGGGTTGGAGGACCTGGAGTGCGTAATCTCCCCCGTCCACTTATGCCTAAAGTTCAACACTCCCACAGGGGTGGGAGTAGCAAAGGGGAACCAGAGCCTGTCACGGTCGTGCTATGTCAGGGCGACCAAAAGCCAAGCCCGAGTCGACGAGAATGTGAGCACGATCTGTGCGGCGATCCAGAAGGAGGAGGGGCTACCCCGAGCTGAGCCGGCGGAAGAGGTCTAGGAAGTTTCTTTGGACCCGGTTGAGCCCGAGCGGAAGGTGAAGGTAGGCAAAACCTTACCGCTTGAATTAAAGGAGCAGTTATTGGAGGTCCTCCGAGCATTCAAGGTGCTATTCGCTTGGGGACCAGAGGATATGCTAGGGGTCGACCCAAAAATCATCTGCCATAGATTGGCAGTGGATCCGACCCACAAGCCGGTCAAACAGAAGAAGCGCTTCCTTTCCGCAGAACGGAGAGAGTTTGTCACCAAGCAGGTGACCACCCTGCAGTCCATTGGGCACATCCGGGAAGTCCGCTACCCGGAATGGTTGGCAAATGTAGTCCTCGCACCCAAAGGGAATAGCTGGCGGATGTGCGTCGATTACACTGATCTAAATAAAGCTTGCCCGATGGATCCTTTTCCTCTCCCCAACATTGATCAGTTGGTTGATGAGACGGCAGGATGTGAGCTGATGATTTTCATGGACGCATTCAGTTGATACCATCAGATCAAGATGGCAGTGGCGGATGAAGAAAAGACCGCTTTCATCACCCCCAATGGGGTATACTGTTACAAGGTGATGCCTTTTGGTTTGAAGAATGCTGGGGTGACCTATGCACGGATGGTGAACAAGCTGTTCGCGCCAGTACTAGGGGGGTGCATGGAAGCGTATGTGGACGACATGATTGTCAAGTCCAAACGGACGGAGTCTCATGCTGGCGACCTGGAGAGAGTATTCAAGATCATGAAGAAGTTCCAGCTTCGCCTTAACCCCAAGAAATGCACATTTGGGGTGCAGGGGGGTAAATTCCTAGGACATATGGTCAGCCGGAGAGGGATCGAGCCTAACCCGGAAAAGGTAAAGGAGGTCCAGCAGCTCACCGGCAGGATTGCTGCTCTCAGTCGTTTCTTATCAAAGATAGCTGATCGAGCGGCTCCTTTCTTTCAGATCATTAAGAAGAGTAGAGGGTTCGTTTGGACCGAGGAATGTCAACGGTCTTTTGAGGGGTTAAAAGCATATCTCCTCTCCCCACTAGTGCTTTCGAAGCCAGAGCCCGGAGAGACCTTATTCCTATACTTAGGAATCTCTCCTCGAGCTGTGAGCTCGGTGCTTGTGAGGGAGGAGGAGGGCACACAGCGACCTGTGTACTATGTGGCCCGAGTGCTGCGAGGGGCGGAGTTGAGATATACCAACATGGAGAAGACCATCTTTGCGGTAGTGTGTACAGTGAAAAAGCTCACCCCATATTTTCAAGCCCATCCGGTCCATGTGTTATCACAAATTCCCATCGGAACGCTTCTTCGAAGCCCAAATGCCCCGTCACGGGTCAGCAAGTGGGGAGTGTTCCTGGGATCCTTTCAAATAGAGTTCAAGCCGCGACCGGCGATAAAGGGGCAAGCATTAGCAGATTTCGTGGTAGAATGCACTGCGAGGGAGGTAGAATCTAGTGGAGAAGAACCCGAGGGGAATTGGTGGACCGTGTACACCGATGGGTCGTCCGCGACTGATGCTTCGGGGGGAGGTGTCGTGGCGATATCTCCGGAAGGGTTCAAGGCATACTACTCCGTGAGATTCCGGTTTAAAGTCTCAAACAATGAGGCTGAATATGAGGCACTGCTTTGCGGCTTGAGGTTGGCAGCCTCATTAAAAGCTGAGCGAATCCAAGTCCGGTGCGATTCCAAGCTAGTGGTAGGCCACGTCACTGGAGAATTTGAGGCCAAGGATGAACGAATGAAGAAGTATAGAGACACTGCCCTGGAGTTGCTTAAAGCATTCGGGGCGTACCGGATAGAGCAGGTCCCTCGGGAAGAGAACGCTGAGGCAGATATCTTGTCAAAGCTTGGTCCGGATTCCCCGGATCATATTAAGGCAATGACCCAGGAAGAAGAGTTGCTCAAGCCAAGCATCAGTCCCGGACAAGTGCTGATCATCACACTCAGAGAGGAGCCGGATTGGATTGATGAGATTACCATGTACATCCTTGACGGGTCGTTACCCATCGACCCAATCGCGGCAAAGGTGGTGAGGCGACGTGCACCCAGCTACACGCTGGAGTGCGGTCGGCTGTATAAACGATCGTACAATGGTACATTGTTGAGGTGCTTAAGAGCGGGCGAGGCACATAAGTTAATGGAGGAAATCCATGAGGGAATATGTTCAGCGCATCAGGGAGCCTTCACGATGTCCAGGAAGGTGACCCTACAAGGATACTTTTGGCCAACGATTATCAGAGATTGCGCAGAGTACATGCGCAAATGCAAGGTTTGCCAGGAATTCCAGAGGATGCCAGGGCGACCGGCGACGAATTATACCCCCGATAAGCACAGCGATTTCCTTTGCCCGGTGGGGCATCGATCTGGTCGGTATTTTGCCTCGGGGGACAGGGAACAACACATACCTGGTGGTCGCGATTGACTACTTCACCAAGTGGGTCGAAGCCGCCCCCCGTGCCAACCATCACTGCGGAACAGATGACGAAGTTTGTTTCCAAGCAAATCTTGTGCCGATTCGGGGTGCCCCAGCAGATCATCACTGACAACGGAACCCAATTCGAGGCCAGGGGGTTCAATGAGTTTCTACAGAGCCGGGGCATAAAACACAGCTATGCGGCGGTCGGGTTCCCCCAAACCAATGGGCAGGTTGAGAACACCAACCGTACCATCATGGATGGCCTCAAGAAGAAGATAATGGAATGCAAAAGTGCCTGGGTGGAAGAAGTGCCCTATATATTGTGGACCTACAGAACTACCCCAAGGAAGGCAACAGGTGAAACCCCTTTCTCGCTCACATATGGATTTGAAGCAAGGGCTCCAGCGGAGACCTCGTTGTTAAGTCATAGAGTAGAGACGTTTGATGCTCAAGGAAATGAGGAGAACCTGAGGGCAGAGCTGCACCTCATTGATGAGCGAAGGGAAAGTGCATATATGCGGGCAGAAAACTACCGCCGGCAGGTCAAGTCATATCACGACCAGCGGGTGCGACCAAGGCAGTTCAAGATGGGCGACTGGGTCCTTCGGAAAAGGGAGGTCAGCCGGCCGACCGATGGAGGAAAGTTTGCTAAAAGCTTCGAGGGGCTATATATCATAAAGGAGGTGTTGGCCGATGGGACATTTAGATTGCAGACTCCAACCGGTGGCGACGTTCCGCGAGTATGGAATGCCGCCAACCTTATTAAATTTTATCAATAGATTGTATTCCAGCCATGTTTTTTTTTGAGATTTAATAAATCCAGCTCTCTGGCACATCTTGTCTCCAATTCTCAAAAAAAAAAAAAAAAAAAAAAAAGAGCGACCACAAGAGATCGATCGCTAAAATTGCACGGTGATTCGTGCTAAGATACCCAGTAGTGGGTGAAGCGTCGAACCCTGTCAGGCGACCAAGGTTGAAGACGACGCCGTGGCAAGAAAGTCTGAGAGAACGGCTAAGTCTGGAACACAAGATCTGTTGATGGCATGAGCGACCAGGGGATCTTGGGGGTATGGCGACGCCACAAGGGTCAAAGTAACCCGAAAGTGGCTAAGTCAAAAGAGGCGAGGTATTCTCTGATTCAAGTCCGAGGGAACCGGAACGTCAAATGTAGGATGCGAAAGAGAAGAAGGTGAAACTTGTAAGTAAACAGGTAACATCAAAATACATTCACAGAAATGTTCATTACATTTCAAAGATAATCTCTTGCAT
Organism: Cuscuta australis; assembly: GCA_003260385.1. Classification (NCBI taxonomy): domain Eukaryota; kingdom Viridiplantae; phylum Streptophyta; class Magnoliopsida; order Solanales; family Convolvulaceae; genus Cuscuta; species Cuscuta australis. The sequence goes on from NQVE01000129.1 coordinate 3,852,513, forward strand.
CTACTACAGCACAGTTGAGAACAATCTCTACGTAAGGAAGGATACTTCCCCATACATCTCCTACAATGAAAAACAACAATCTAAGACTTTGCGAGCGAAGGTCTAGGGGGGACAGGCAGGTCTGAAAGGTAGTTCTGCGGCTGTATAGGCAAGCAAAACTCCGATCACCGGCCGTCCAGGACGACCACCTTTCTTCCCCAACATGGAACGGGAGTGGTCCCCCCAGCCTCGGCAAAACCCACCGCCCTTCTCCTACCAAGGAAGGACGGGGGACGGCTCACTTCTCTGTGAACCCCAACCAGCATCACCTAGGCGAGGACAGAGATCCTGAAGCCGCCCGAGCTACTTCAGGTCGCCTAGGGGTCTTCTGGGGAAGTGAATGGCAAGCGGGGCGAGGTAGGGGAGAACCCAGTTCTTCCCCTAACACAACCTCCTCCGAAGGCCTCACCGACGAACTGGTGCGACTTTCGCTAGTCCATCGCTCAAAACTTGCGTAATATGCGCACTCATGCTCCAGGAGGGGTAAGTGCTCATCTTGAAAGCTCTCCCAGGCCATACATTGCAGGGAATGGAGGGGGCATGGAGCATCCCAGTCAATCCGCCCGTCAGGCAGGCGGTTGGCGGAGAGGGCCTCGTACGCCTCATTAAAGTCTTCATAAGGGTTTGGAGGTGGTGGCGGCGGTTTCACCGACGGCCACTGCCGGCGAGGCAACCGGCGACAGAATTCGTAAGGGTCAAGCCCCCCCAGTCATTGGAATTGACTGACTTGGGGGAGGAGGCAGGCTCCGGCGAAGAAGGAGCCGGCCCGTCGGAAAGATCTAGAGAAACAGGAATTCCTTCAGACATGGCAAGAATGGAGAAAAGGGGGATATTTTGTGATGGAGCAGAGTAGAGGCCAGGGGGACTTATAAATAAGCCAGGGCGAAGGAACCAAAGAGGCGGTCAAGTCTCGAGGCGGCCGAACCGATAAAGCAGCCTTGAGCCGCGCGAAGGTCCAATCAGAAACGGTGAAGGGCATTGGATCAATTGAGCGGCACGATGGCCAATCCAGGGATTGAGCCCGGGCAGGTAAACGGGCTGGGACTAGGAGTTGGGCCCAAACTAAAACATACATGTTAACCAGCTAAATCAAAAAAGAGAGTGCTGAAGTAAAGCGCCAAAGAGAGAAAACACATGGCGAATCTAGAAAATTAAAAAACATAGGAGCATTGTATCAAAACGACAAATCATTCCGAAGGAAAAGAGAGAGGCAAGTGTTGGTAAAGCTATGGGGGAACAATGGGGGATTTAGACGGCCGAGCCAGAGGGTCCACCCGCTTTGGACATGGCTAGGCTGGCCCCTGGATTCTGGTCGCTCTGACCACCTTCCACTTCTTCTTCTTCCTCCTCTTCCGACGCACTCGAGCTCCCCCCGTCCAGATAGGGACTGGGGTCGAACTCGGCCAAGGAGCGGCAGGGAGGAGGGAAGCCAAGGTCGGGGAGAGAGAATCCTTTAGGGAGCTGGGCCAGCCTGTTGTGGAAGACCTGTTGGGCATGGAAGAGTCCGCAATTGAAGGACTTGGTTCCCTCCTTGACCATCCATTGGGCCCCAGGTTCAGTTTTGAGCCAAGCGGCCGTTAGTTCTTCCATCCGCTCCATTGCGACTACTGTGAAGTCAGGAGAGGACTTGAAGGATTCTACCGCTCCCTCTGCATGGCGGACCCGATCGCTCCTCTCCACCTCCAACTGCTGGATCAGATCAGATTTCTCCCCTTCTAGCTCGACCACTCGAGCAGAAACAGATTCTACCTCCAGGGACAAGGAGGCCTTGTCTGCCTCAAGGGCGACGCAGCGGTTCTCCTGGGAAGCTTTCTCCACAGTAAGCGCCGCGCAGCGATTTTCTTTCTCCTCCATCTCCCTGGTGAGTCGGGCGACCTCCTCCTGCAGCTCCTTCTGCTTGGCCTCAGCTGCTTTCATCACCTCGTCCGCGGCGGCCTTGCGACCCCGTTTCCAGCCGACCACCTAAATCATCCCCAGCGTAGCCTGCGCAAAGGGGTGAGGGTTAGGGGCCTAAACAAAAGGAGTGATGCATAGGAGATCAAGACCAGTACCTGACTGAGCCTCAAAAGGACCATGTTGTCAAGGTCGTCCTCGGAGCCTGCCGAGATACGAGCCTGGTCTTCTGCAGGCAGAGTGATAAGAGTCTCCAGCTGTACGTCCCCTAGGCTTTGGGGCAAGGGAGGGATGCAGAGCCTCGTCGAGCGACCCCCGGTCGCCACCTCGTAGGTCACTGCGGGTGGTGATGGAGGTCGCTCCAAGGTAATGCCCTGAGACGACCCAGCGAGGTCGCCACCCTGCATCACGGGGTGTGGAAGGGACTGGCCAGCCATGGTACCCGGTTCCTGGGTAGCATCTTCTTGGTCCTCCACCACAGTTACGACCGGCTCTCGAGAAGGACCCTCCTCGTGGTGGGATGAAGAACGTTTGCCCTGGCCCTTCGTCTCTCTCTTCCTTTTCCTCCCTGCGGTGAAGCGACTGAGCAGGAGATCGCTGTCCATCTCTTCTCCTGAATCTTGTAATTCCACTGGAAACAAAGGAAATGGTCAGCCTTGGGAAAAGATAAACTAAACATCTGGGCAAAAGAAAGGGTCACCTACCAAAAGGACCACAATCAAGACCTTCCTCAGGAATGTCCTTCAGCTGGTCAGGCTGATGCCCCCCGGGGATGTCCCTCAGTAGGTCGGGTTGGTGGCGAAGCTCATCTTGAACAAACTCAAACCCCAACCCGGCAAGGGTTTCCTCTGTCACCACCTCTTTGATGTTCATAACTCCCTTATTGCAGAATTGGCGAGTGATAGACAAAAGGGTGGCATCAGGTGGGGGGCGTGGGATGCGACGGAAGGAAGGGCGCCCTGAACCCGTGAAAGGAGATTCGGGCCCCGTCGAAACGAAGACAAAGAAAGGCTTCCAATCTTTGGTTGACCCCTTCTTATCACTAGCAAAGAGTTTACTGGACCTCTGGGAAAGACTGGCATAGGACGCCCAATCCTTATGGCCCTTGGTCAGTTTGAAGGTGAATATGAAATGGTCCAAGGTCGGATTCACCCCTACATCTTTGCACTGGACCAGGTAACCGGCGATGTACCAGTGAGAGTTGGGGACCAGTTGGCACGGGAGAAGGTCCACCACGTTGAGGAATTCGATCAACAACGGGTGGAGTGGGAAGCGCAGCCCCTTCTTCAAAGACGCCAGATGGACCGTGAAGAACCCCGACGGTGCGTCTAGAGCAGTTTGAGTACTGGTAGGTCTCATGACCTCGATGGAGGGTCCAACCATGTCAGTGGCATCGGCGAACCCCCGGTCAGTAGTTTGACAATGGCACAACGCCATGATGTTTTCGTCGAATTCAACCCTTGAGCCCTCATCTACCGGAGTTGAGGAAGGGTATTGCTTCCTCAATCGACGCCGTTTGTGGCCAGGCACGGCCGACGGCGATGGCCGGGGTGATGGAGTGTGGCCGGGGATACGGTCAGAGGCCGATTGGCCGGCTTGGCGAGAATTGGGCGATGGGGTAGCCGAATCGGAATCCGAGACAATCATGGCGGCGAGAGAAGGAACTGACCTGGACAGGAAGAAGAACGAGTCGGGTGAGCAGCGGAGTTGCAGACGAACGGTAGTGAAGAAGGCAAAAGGAAGAGATGGCGTCCAGCGGCGGTTTTTAACTGACAACAGGAAGGCAAATCGGCAGGCCATGATTACTTATTTGTGGAGATCGTGCCCAAGTGTCGTGCGGAACCCAAGGAACGGCCCGGATCCCCGCTGGAGCGTCCACGTGGACTTTGCAAACTCCCCACTCCTCCGCTTGGCCCAGCTGAGGACTGAGGAGTTGGGGGGCTTATGATGGGCCGATATCCAGAGGACGGCCCAAATGAACCATTTAAACAACTTCGGGTCAAGCACCTGTGAAATACTCAAGCTGGGCCGGCCCAAGGAGCTGGGCCTAGTTAACCTCAGGCCAAGCGCAGCTGGCAAAGTCAGTTCGGAGAAGGAGACGGAGCTGATTGGCCGTTACGGAGCCGGGAAAAGGGGATCGCGCCCTTGGCGGGCTAGACTCCATCGGTTACGCTTCACCTTAATTGTTGAGAGCTCGTGTATAAATAGAAGGGACCCGAAAGGAGAGAACTCAGGCTAAATCAAGCTAGTAATACACATCCAATTCTCGAATTCTTGTTCTTAATTTTGTTCTTGCGATCCGCTCTGTAAATCGGATCATTTGGTGGATTTATTGTCCATCAGTTCGGCTATTTAAAGCACTTTGGACTATAAAAGAATATCATTTTAAATTGGATTAGGTCGCGATCCTAATTTGACCCAACTTAAGTAAAATCAATTGAAAAGTAGTTCTCAAACACCTTTGAAATAACTTAAAAGTAGCAAAAACTGGAATTATTTTAAGAGTATTAAACTTGAAGTAAATGTTTAAACCCATAGACAGATTTAATTTTAAGCAACAAGATTCAATACTTCTTCCAAAAATTCTGGTTTCATATGTGTTTTTTCTAACAAAATTAGCCCTTGAATACCACAAGAATAAGGGATACTTTCAAAAAGTATGCTTCTCGATTAAACTCCAGATTTGTTGACTTTGCAGACTCAATTTTTGAAGTCATTGTTTAGTTTTTTAGGGACTGTAAAGTGCTGGTTCATTTTACTGCACAGAGTATTAAGTAGCAGCACTAAATGGAGTAAAAGAACTCAAGCAAGTGACAATACGATTATATCCCTTACCAAACAAACTTTGGTTTCAACATAAAAATTGATGAAAGTATGAAATTCTTGGCGGAAATCAAAAAACCATACTCTAATTGTACTCAAAATTCTCAACAAATAAAAACCAATTCTGATTTAAAACAAACTTGAGAACTGAAGCAACAGGCTCACTGTAACTTCAGTGGCAGATTGCTTTTCTTGCATTTGCTTAAGAGTTTGGTCGAAACCGGAGAATTTGTCATCCATTTTCTTAAGAATCTGTTCCAAAAGTTGAGTGGTTTTATCAAAAGAGGGCTGTTGTGATGGATTGTTAAAATTCTGAAAATTACCCCTAGGAGCATGGTAGTTCTGCCCATTACCATACCTAAGATTAGGGTGGTCTCTCCATCCCTCATTGTAAGAATTAGAAAAAGGATCATATTTTCTTTGATTATTATTATAAAAAACAGCATTTACCTAAGGGTGTTGCAAGGTCGGACAAGCATCAGTAGGGTGTCCTTCTAAGCAACAAACCCCACAAGGTTTTCCCTTAACCCCTCCGACAGTTGTAAGTTGTGAAATGGCATTGGTAAGTTCAGTAAGTTTGTGTTCAATAAAAGAATTACCAATTTCATTCACTTTCTTCACTAGTGTTTCCCTAGTACCAAACTGTTGGGTGTTCTGAGCAATCAAATTAAATAATTCCCTAGCTTGTTCAGGTGTTTTATTAACCAAGGCACCCCACTGGCAGCATCCACGTTGCCCCTCTCAGTAGGAAGTAGCCCTTCATAAAAATATTGGATTAAAAGTTGTTCAGAAATCTAGTGTTGAGGACAGGAGGCACAAAGTTTGTTAAATCTTTCCCAATATTCAGAAAAATTCTCCCCAATCATTTGTTTAATCCCACATATTTATTTCCTAATTGAACCTATCCTAGAAGCTGGAAAATATTTTTCTAAAAATGCTTTGTGTAGAGCATTCCAAGTAGTGAAAGAACCGGCGGGCATGTAGTACAACCAGTCCTTTGCCTTATCAGCTAAAGAAAACGGGAAAGCCCTCAACCTTATTTGGTCTTGAGCAACCCCTTCAGGCACCATAGCACCGCAAGTAATCAGAAATTCAGAGATGTGCCTAAAGGGATCCTCTCCAGGAAGACCATGGAATTTTGGAAGTAAATTTATGAAGCCAGAATTCAGTTTTAAAGGCTTTTCTAGCTCAACATATGTGATGGAAAGCGGTTGAACATTTAGGTTAGGGGCTGCCAATTCTCTTAAAGTTGTCATATTTGGTTCAGAATTTATTTCTAAAAGATTATCAAAGATGCTATCAGAACAAGAATCAAACAAATCAACAGCAAGCAAATTGGCAGGTCTATCCTCAGATTCAGCAACAAACTCGCTATTAAAAGATTTGGATCCAGAAACACTTACCTCGCGGTTGCTACCTTTTACCTCTATATCACCAATTACTCTTCTGCTCCTCAAGCGCATGCAAATATCAGATAGCTGCAACTCAAAGAGAATAAAGAAGTATTAGAATTCTTATACTTGATTTAACTGTCAAATAACTACTGAGCAAATAACAAACAAGCAAACACTATTGTCTCTTAAAAAAATCAGCACCTTAAGCAATAAGTAAATTTCTGCTCTCCTTTTTTTTAAAGAAAACAAAGTGCATTAATTGCTCAGTTGACTTTACTCTGATAAAAACTTATTTTGATGAAAACTCCCTGATCATAAAAAAAATATAATTAACAGTAGTGCACCATTGAAAACATTCTTTTCAAAGGGTTTTTAGGCAAGTTCTCAATAAAATACTTTCACGTTTCAAGAAAAACAGTCAGTATAGTTAGTTCCTACTTCTCTAATTGTTACTAGTTAGCAATATAAAAATATTTTGATCAAACTTGGACTGGAAACTCCTTTTAACATCATTTTCCTAAAAAATTTTAAGCTCTCAGGACCATATTTGTTCAAAATCTGCATTTAGTGGAGAAAAAGGTTGATTTTAAAAACTGTCAGTAAATCTATTTATATATTTTTTTTTTAGTAAAAGGTTGGCCAAGGAAAAAAAACGTAGGGACTCATAACAAACTGATTACAAACAAGACACAAATGCACCTAGGGACTGACTTAGACTTTGAAAAAAACTGACTTATTAAGCTATAATAACCAGCATAGTTAAAAAAAACTTTTTTTTAAGTGTTTTTTTCTGTTTTTAAACAATAAGCAAACCAATTCTCATTTAAAAAATAATCTTTCCCCGGCAACGGCGCCAAAATTTGTTAGGCGTGTCGTAGCACCTACAAATTAATTTATTCTTTTCCTTTACTTAATTCCTTCTTGTATAAATAATATTTATTAATTCTATAGATAGGATAAGTAAGAGTCGATCTCACGAAGAAAGATATTTTTTTAGGCTATGAAAATCGGTTTACTTTGTCACTTTTTATTGAGTGAAAAGAACTATCTAAAATCTATAAACTAAATTAAAAAATGGGGGGGTTTGAAAATTGTTTTCTAAATAAAGTAAAAAAACTAACTAAAGTGACACACCACACCAGAACTAATCTCAAAACAAACCAAGGATAAAAACAGAACATAACTCCACCAAAAAGCCCCAACGAAGAAGACAAGCGCACATAACACAATAATTTAGACACTTAAACAATTTTAGAAAACCAACAAAATGTTTTATAATATAGAAAATAAATATTCAGGATCAAAACTTTGTTAAAAACTAGCATAATCATCAACCAACTATAAATTAAAACAAGGGTCCGGCTGAAAAAGAGGTCCACCAACGGCTCTTTCCTATTTTCCCATTCATAAAAGCTCATGTTAGGACCAACCCTAACTCTAAACCCTACTACCCTTAGCAACCCAAAGACCAACCCTTAGATTACTACTAAGAATAGTGCATTAAGATTTGTGGAAAACATCATCGTAACAATTTTGCAGTAACACGAAGGTTATTTAACAAAATCAGTTTGAGAACCTTGATTAGCAGAAACCACTTAACGAGGCAGCCCAGGTTAATCAAGTGACACTTGGTTTCTAGAAAAGTTCGGCTATTTAAAGCACTTTGGACTTTAAAAGAATATCATTTTAAATTGGATTAGGTCGCGATCCTAATTTGACCCAACTTAAGTAAAATCAATTGAAAAGTAGTTCTCAAACACCTTTGAAATACCTTAAAAGTAGCAAAAACTGGAATTATTTTAAGAGTATTAAACTTGAAGTAAATGTTTAAACCCATAGACAGATTTAATTTTAAGCAACAAGATTCAATACTTCTTCCAAAAATTCTGGTTTCATATGTGTTTTTTCTAACAAAATTAGCCCTTGAATACCACAAGAATAAGGGATACCTTCAAAAAGTATGCTTCTCGATTAAACTCCAGATTTGTTGACTTTGCAGACTCAATTTTTGAAGTCATTGTTTACTTTTTTAGGGACTGTAAAGTGCTGGTTCATTTTACTGCACAGAGTATTAAGTAGCAGCACTAAATGGAGTAAAAGAACTCAAGCAAGTGACAATACGATTATATCCCTTACCAAACAAACTTTGGTTTCAACATAAAAATTGATGAAAGTATGAAATTCTTGGCGGAAATCAAAAAACCATACTCTAATTGTACTCAAAATTCTCAACAAATAAAAACCAATTCTGATTTAAAACAAACTTGAGAACTGAAGCAACAGGCTCAACAAAAAAATGTAAAAAAAACAAGAAAATTTGGAAGAAGAAGAGAACGAAGGGGGTTTTGGGTACAAGACCCGAACCCCCCTAGGTTTCTTACACTTTGGATTGAGCTCTAATTCTTGTTCTTGATGGTGGTGGTGGTGTTCTTCGCAGCGCCTCTGTGGTTTTATAGGCATAAGATCGGCTACTCCATCTTGGATTGGGATTCTTCGCTCCGGGATTTGCGCTGCTCCGTTTCTTTTCTCGCCTCTTTTGATGGAGATGAAAAAGATAATGAGTAGGAGAAGGAGTCCTCCTTGTGTGAACAACAAATCAGATAGGGCGCAGCTTCTCTGGTTTCTTTCGTGTGTGCAGCGGAGGATTGGGCCTGGACTGTTTCTTTATCACCATATGTTGGGGTAGAGCACAACGGGATCACTTTTACGTTTTCAGCCCGCATTTTATGCTCCAAAGATATATCTAATAACCTTTGTCAAGGAGAATATGGGTCCACAACAATAATATTCAAAAATAAACTAAAAAGTGTGCATTATGAACATATTTTATAAACGATGCCTAGAATGCAAATATGATCATTTAAGTGTAAAAATGCACTTTTTAATGCCCAAAAATACTGATTTAATAGAGAATAATTAGTGAATATTTTGGACTCAACAAATACCCCCACACTTAGCTTCTTGCACGCCCTCGTGCAAAGTAGATAAAACAGACAGATTCTTATACTTTTACTTATCAAAACTGAACTTGCTGGAGGTGTATGACCCTGTCAAAACTTAATATTGACTCAACTTGACACAGAATCTTCCTTAAATTTCTAACAAGAATAGCCCAACCATTAACTTAAGAAAAATTTATTTAAACATTCAATTAGAAGACTTATTCAAGCAAAACTTGTTAAATCACTTAGATTGCTCCATATTTAAAAACATTCCTTTCCCAATATGTAGCATAATCAAGGATTAATTCTAAATGACATTCAATGAAACTCTTCTTTCAAGGTCTTAAAGAAAAGAAAAAGAAGTGTCTTTGAATAAGTCCCTTAAGGATGAAAAAATCAGCTAGAGTAAGGTAGAGTAGCTAGTAAAAAGAAAAAGAAAAGGAATTCGTGATCAATTTAGGAAGTCATCACTTACTTACTCAAGTGTTGTTTGGCCAAACATGGTGCACAACTAGGCTAAATCCTACATTAAGGCATGCTTCGTTGCATAGGAAATGCGGCTGAATGTCCCCAGGCCAGATCAGCTTTGTTCGATGAAGTTTTTTTTTTGTTTTTTTGTTTTGGCAAATGTGCTACCAAGCTATACATGCACGAGCTTGCGTATCCACCGGTGTTGTTTAATGATGCAATACTAGGCCCCCCCCAACGGTAGTGCATGCATAACAAGCTAGCACGGAGACAAGTCCATGTTCAACCTTGGCTATCACTGTAGTATCAAACCTCAACTAAATCAATCAAAAACCCTTCAAAGATAGAACCTCTAGAAGAACTACTTTACCAGTTCTAGCTAAATATTACCATCCTTAAGATTTTACTCAGAAACTTAGTATGGAGAGATAAGAAGATGGATAGAAGATAGAAGGCAGATCCTTTTGAGAGTAATAGTGCATGAATGTAACTTAGACCAAAAATTGATTATGTGACTAACCAAGAGAGGAAAATTATTAAATAAGGAGCATTCTACTTGATTAAACAATTAAAGATTGAACAACTAATATAATTGGATGGTTAAACAAATTCTTCTAAGTTAAGAACTTAGACTATTATTGTGAGAAATTTAATTAAAACTCCTGAAATTTTGAGCCAATAAGAAGCATTAACATAAACCAGGCAGCTCTAGAAAGTAAAAAAAATTCAATCTTCACACGATTCCCTCTCCTGATCCAGTTTTATTCCTCTTAAATGGTGCAAACACTTTATTTTAAAAGTGGTCAGGTATGAAGAGTCCAAAAATTCTTTTCTTTCTTTTAAAAAATCTTTTTTTTCAAAAGCTGCAAATCTGTATTTTTTTCTTCAAAAAAGAAATTGTAGTTTTTTTTCAGAAACAACAAGAATGCAGCTGTGAAAGGCATGGTATAAGGAAAGTTTAAAGATGCACAAGTGTTTTCTTTAAGGTCTGAAAATCAGATTTATAACTCCTGGTGCCAAATATGTTCTTATAAAGCTATACCCTTCCTTATCATTTAGAATGAAATCAACTGCAGCTTGTTTTAAAAACAATTCAGTGTTTTTTTTTTCAAATTAAAAGGCAGATTTTTTTAGTTAAAAAAAACTAAAGATTTCATGGATCCAAGTGCTAAGAAACAGCTGCACACCCCCACACTTAAATCATGCACTGTCCTCAGGGCATGTTATGCTAATTGAATGAATGAAAGCTTAAAATGATCCTAAACTAAATGCAAGGAGTATGCAAAGAAAATAAAAGAAAAAAAAAACTGAATTGTTGGGGACTTGTCGTGCGGTCCAAAACAAATTAAAAATTTATAAAATATCCTTAGCTAACCCCCAATATATAATCAAATAAAGACTATAGCTAGGGCAAGTAAGGGTCGATCCCACGGAGAAAGTTTGTACTTTTGAAATCATTTAAGCATGCACACACATTGTCACGAAATAAAATAAAAAAAAAACTACACATATGATAAGAACTTATAAAACTTATAATAAAACTTATAACTAAAAACATATAAATATAACTTATATAAACAAAGAACTTATAATATAACTTATAAACATAAAACATATACTTAAGATATACTAAAAAATATATAAAAACTTATATTTATAACTTAAAACACAAAAGGGGGGTTTGAATAAAAAGTAAATATTTTTTGATTTTTTATATTTTCTTATTTTTTTGGTTTTTTTGATTAAATGGGGGAAAACAAGCTCAAAAGATAATCAACTTCTCCAATTAATCAAAAAAACCAAAAAAATAAGAAAATATAAAAAACCAAAAAATATTTACTTTTTATTCAAACCCCCCTTTTGTGTTTTAAGTTATAAATATAAGTTTTTATATATTTTTTAGTATATCTTAAGTATATGTTTTATGTTTATAAGTTATATTATAAGTTCTTTGTTTATATAAGTTATATTTATATGTTTTTAGTTATAAGTTTTATTATAAGTTTTATAAGTTCTTATCATATGTGTAGTTTTTTTTTAATTTTATTTCGTGACAATGTGTGTGCATGCTTAAATGATTTCAAAAGTACAAACTTTCTCCGTGGGATCGACCCTTACTTGCCCTAGCTATAGTCTTTATTTGATTATATATTGGGGGTTAGCTAAGGATATTTTATAAATTTTTAATTTGTTTTGGACCGCACGACAAGTCCCCAACAAATTTTGGCGCCGTTGCCGGGGAAAGTTTTGTATGAAATCTTTTTTAGCATGTATTCTCTTCTTTGTTCTTTGTGGAACAAATAACCTCTTTTCTTGGGTTCAAGACTTATGTGCATGTTAAATGTTTAGAATTGAGGTTATTTGTATTCGAAGAAACTGAAATCAACATGTTTTTTTGGTTGTTGAAATTTATGCTCCATTTGCTGTTTTTATGAAATTTCAGTACTATTTTTTATCAAAACTGCATTTTGAGATCTTTTTCTTGATCCATACTTGCTGATTTTTGTTTCCGCATATCATATATGCTGCATTTCAATGATATATGTGCTTTTTTTTTCCATAATCTTATATGTGCAGCATGTATGTACTGATTATATAAGGCTTGAATGATAAGTTTGTTGAATTTCTTGGGCTTAATATGCAGTTTTTTAAAAATATGCACTTCTAGGCTTTCTTTTCATGCCGTTTTTGTCCCTTAAGAGTGCTCCATTGCTTAATATATGAACTATAATCGATATATCTTGCTTAGGTCAACATTTAGAAGCATAAGATGTTGTTTATATGCGGATTTTGGTGTGTTAAGTGTTGAATTAATGAAAAATCTGATCTGAATGGTTGTTTTATTCAAAAATCAGTAGTGTTTTTGCTTCACTTTCATGCTTGATTTGCGTTCTTAAGGCTCTTGTTTGCTTAAAATTGAACTATAGTTGTCAAAACCATGCATTGGAACTGATGTGAAGCATTTAACATTTCTTTGCTAGTTGATTTTGAATCTCATATGCTGCAATTTGCTCAGGAAATGCTAGATGACTAACAATCTGATTTCGAACCTGGTTTTCATGATTATGCTTATGGAGAATCAATTTTTTAATTCTTAATTGAGCATGTCGCTATTCTTAAAGTTGAAGTCAATTCTTGAAGTTATCTTGTTTTTTTTATTGTTTTAAAGAAACACATTTACTTTACTACTTGATGGTTTATTTGAATATGTATTGGCAAGTAGTAAGCTTTGTCTAGCCATAGACGTTAAATTGGGCGGCTTCTGGGAGACAACCCATTTACTTTTTTTTTAAGCATTTTTATTTATTTATTTATTTTTATGTAAGTTCTTTTACTTCTAACTTCTAGTAATTGTTGTACTTTTTTTTCTTCTTCTCTTATAGTTGTTGATTGCATTTTTTTTTTCCTTCTTAATTTTTTTTAACTTAACCCACTTACTTTTATAGCGTTTTTAATTTTTCTTTAAGTTCCTTATGCTTACTTCTAACTTTAACTTGTTGTTGTACTTAATTTCTTTTCCCCCTTGTAATGGTTAATTTGGTTTTTATTCTCTTTCTTCTAATAACTAACTTACTTTTCTTGTAATTGTTTTTCCCAATCGATCTAGTTGTACTTATTGTAATTATAGGAATTTTTTTTTTTCTTTCATTTAGTTTTTTAAGTATAAAATCAAAACAAAAAAAAGTGATCTTGTTGAGCTTAATTGTTTCTTTTGTGCTTCTAACCATCTACTTTGAGAGCTTTTTGCAAGATTTGTTAAGTCATAGGTGGAAGCAAATTTGTTTGAAGTAAAATTCTGCACGGTTGGGTGCAAATCTCTTTTGAAACCGTGATTCTTGGTGCCCGAGTGTTGGTATATTGCCTATCTTATGTTTCTCGAAGCCTTGGGTGTTTAAATTTGGTCTTATTTGAGTTGGAAACTTAAAAATTCTGCATCTTTTTGGTTGATTTGGGCTACAAACCATAAAAAAATTGGTTTTGATTCAATGTGATTTTTGAGCTAAAACTAAAAATATGCACTTTGTAAGCTGTTTTTTTTAGTGCAGAATGCAAATTCTACACTTTTCACGGCTTATATGTGCTAAATTAGAAAAAATCTGCATTATTTGAAATCTGATTTTTTGTTCTTCAATGCTAAAAAACTTGGTTTTAGCCTTGTCTTTGCAGATTTTCAGGTCCATCGAGCACAAAATTTGTTGGGGACTTGTCGTGCGGTCCAAAACAAATTAAAAATTTATAAAATATCCTTAGCTAACCCCCAATATATAATCAAATAAAGACTATAGCTATGGCAAGTAAGGGTCGATCCCACGGAGAAAGTTTGTACTTTTGAAATCATTTAAGCATGCACACACATTGTCACGAAATAAAATAAAAAAAAACTACACATATGATAAGAACTTATAAAACTTATAATAAAACTTATAACTAAAAACATATAAATATAACTTATATAAACAAAGAACTTATAATATAACTTATAAACATAAAACATATACTTAAGATATACTAAAAAATATATAAAAACTTATATTTATAACTTAAAACACAAAAGGGGGGGTTTGAATAAAAAGTAAATATTTTTTGGTTTTTTATATTTTCTTATTTTTTTGGTTTTTTTGATTAAATGGGGGAAAACAAGCTCAAAAGATAATCAATTTCTCCAATTAAGGTAACCCAAAAAAAAACACCGCCAAAAACCCAAAACAAGAATGAAAAAGACACCGAACAGAAGATGAACATTACACTTATAATAGGCACTTAGACAATATATTACTTAACTTACGCACTTAAGAATAGAAAATAATTCAAAGGCTCGAGTTGATTCATATCCTTGACCACATATAGAGGATCGTCAACTCTCTATAAGGCCCGGAGTCAAAGATTCAAAGGCCTTTTGGTTACTTTGAACCCCCACTCACCTCAAGCGCTCAAACAATGATTCCAAAAGATGAAAAAGTTTATAAAAGAGCGAATCTTTCTTTCATTCTAACTCCCATGCACAAAGTATTCATGAAGAACATTTGATACACTTTAATAAACTTTAACGTCTAATGATGAAAATATTTTGCAGGTCTCCTTGAACTACTCAAGCATAAGAATTGTAATCTATTCACATAAAAGAACATTACATATTTTCATTAAATCAAGAATTGTTTATTGCGCTTAAACAATCCCAATTTTTATGAAAATAACAAACAAAAACACCGAGACATAAACAATCACTTTATAACGAATCTTAAGGAAAACGTTCAACTTATGTGGCTAAGAAGTTCATTTACCTTAAAATTTTACAAAACACAAGTCACAAAAAAGAGTCACGTATGAATTCGAAAATCACTTAACTAAAATATGTAGCTAAATTAGCTTCAATGATAACCGAATTCGACATACCAACCTACTTATGAAATCAAATTTATAATTCAACCGATTTAACATCAATTTGCGCAAAAATTGAAGAAACTAGTAAGAATCAATTTTCATTCATAAGAGATTTAATATAACATAAAAAACCCATAAAGAAACACCAATCATTTTGGAATTTTCGAAATTAACACAACAAGCAAAAAAAATGTAAATTTGAATTGAAACAACACTTTTACAAAGAAATTGGAGAAGAAAAATGAAATTGACAAATATAGGGTTACCAATTGATGAAGAAGAAGATGAAATTGAAGTAATTGGAGCCATGACCGGAGTTGGAGATCGCCGCCCACCGCCGACCGGAGCTGCAGCCGCTACCGTCGCCGCGCTGGTTGTCGCCTCCTCCACCGCCCACCGCCGCGGCCTAAGCCGCGGCTCTCAATCGTCGATGTTCCCCGCGTTTTCCCCCCTCGTTGTTCCCCCCTTTGTTCTTCTTGTGAATCTCCAATTTATAGAATGGAAGTGCCAAATTCTTCCCGTTGGAGAATTGAATGACGAAATTGATGGCCGATGTTGGAGAAGAGGTGAGAGACGTTGGAGCGTTACACTTCCTCCTGTTGCGCGATGGAGAAGGAGAAGTCGATTCTCCGTTTCTTTTTTTTTCTTTTGCCGTACTGAAGAGGAGAGGAGCGCTGGGCTGGGTTTGTTGTTGATGATGGTTTGGGCTTCGGCCCAAATGCAGTCTTTTTTCCAAACTTGAACTGCATGCATTTTTGGTCTTTGGCTGCTATATTTTCTCCAAAAAATAAGATATCTGATAATTTTGGGTTAGGGAAAATAAAATAAAAATAATAGAATGTAAAAAAGTGATTAAAAAGCTACTATTTATGAAAGAAAATAAAAAGAATGTAAAAATGAAAATTATAATAAAACTAAGCTAAACAACTAAAAATTAAACTCTAAAAATATTAAAAATGCCTAAAAAAGAATAAAAAGAACCAAACCAAACCCGACTTATCATGAATATAAAAGAAAACTTAAATGTAACTAAAATGCCTGTTTTTTTTGTTATTGTGCTGGGTTGCCTCCCAGAAAGCTACCCTGTTTAGTAGTCCCGGCTAGACTTTACTGCCTCATTTCATGGCTCCTTGAGGGAGATGTCCTCAACCTTAGCAACCTGTTCACCTTGGTGATACACCTTCAATCTATGACCATTAACTTTAAAAATCTTATTAGTATTGAAATCTATAATTACCACAGCACCATGAGGGGAGGTTTCTAACACTTCAAAGGGACCGAGCCATCTAGACCTTAACTTGCCCGGAAACAAATGCAATTTAGAGTTATATAACAGCACTTTATCACCTATGTCAAAGTGTTTCCTAGTGAGTTTTGCATCGTGAAAGGCCTTAGCTTTACCCTTATAAATTACAGAGTTGTCATAAGCTTCAAGTCTTATTTCTTCTAACTCTGAAAGTTGCAGTTTTCTCTCTTTTCCAGCTGCATCATAGTCTAAGTTAACTTCCCTAACAGCCCAATAAGACCTATGTTCAATTTCAACTGGTAAATGACAAGCTTTTCCAAAAACCAGCCTATAAGGTGACATGCCTATTGGTGTTTTATAAGCTGTCCTATATGCCCACAAAGCCTCATCTAACCTTAAACTCCAATCCTTCCTATCAGGTTTAACGACTTTTTCCAAAATGTGCTTAATTTCCCTATTAGATATTTCGGCTTGACCATTAGTTTGAGGGTGATAAGCTGTGGAAATCCTTTGGGTTATGTGATATTTTGAAAACAGAATCTCCAAAGTTTTATTGCAAAAGTGTGTTCCCCTATCACTTATAAAAAATTTAGGTACTCCATACCTATTTATGATCAGAGATTGGGCATGTTTAGCTACTGTCTTAGCATTATCAAACTTTGTAGGAACCGCTTTAACCCATTTTGAAAGATAATCCACAAAAAGCAATATGTAATTAAAGCCAAAAGAAGAAGGAAAAGGCCCCATGAAATCCATTCCCCAAACATCAAACAATTCACAGACATAGATATTATTCAAAGGCATTTGAGACCTACTAGACAGATTTCCAGTTTTTTGACATCTTGAACAGTTTTTGCAGAATTCATAAGCATCTTTATAAATAGTAGGCCAATAAAAACCAGCTTCTAGCACCTTATGAGCTGTTCTTCTAGGGCCGAAATGACCACCACTCTCTAATGTATGGCAAAAACTTAATATGGAAGTAATTTCACAATCCCCCACGCACCTCCTAATAATCTGGTCAGAACACATCTTCCACAAATACGGGTCATCCCAAATATAAAACCTAGCTTGGGATTGAATTTGATCTCTTAAGTGCCTAGGCATGCCGGGTGGGAACGTGTGGGTTACCATGTAGTTGACCAAGTCAGAAAACCAAGGAACAAATGAGGCAAAGAACAGATTTTCATCAGGGAAGGTCCCAGTGAATGGATTTAAGTTCTCTTTATCATGTTTTATCCTACTTAAGTGGTCAGCCACTTGATTTAATCTTCCTGCCCTATCTTTTATTTCATAAGTAAACTCCTCCAGTAAGAGCACCCATCTTAACAACCTCTGCCTAGAATCTTTCTTACTCACTAAGTATTTAAGGGCAGCATGGTCAGTGTAAATTGTTACTATGACTCCCAGTAAGTACATTTTAAACTTTTCTAAGCCATATACCACATCATACATCTCTTTTTCAGTTGTTGTATAGTTTATTTGAGCAGAATCAAGAGTGCAACTAGCGTAGTATATAACATGGGACTGATTTCCTGATTTTTGTCCTAAAACAACCCCCACAGCCCTATCACTAGCATCACACATCAATTCAAAAGGCAGTTTCCAGTTGGGTGGTTGAACAATAGGTGCTGAAATCAGTTTTTCTTTTAAAACATCAAACGCCAGCTTACATTTATCATCAAAAATGAATGGGGTGTCTTTTGAAAGAAGATTTGTAAGTGGAAGGGCTATTTTAGAAAAATCTTTGATAAATCTCCTATAAAAACCAGCATGCCCAAGAAAAGATCTTATTTCTTTTAAAGTTTTATAGTAGGGCAGAGCCTTAATAATTTCCACTTTTGCTGGATCAACTTCCATTCCTTTTGAAGAAACAATATGTCCCAAAACTACTCCCCTTTCAACCATAAAATGACACTTTTCAAAATTTAAAACCAATTTTGACTCAATGCATCGTTTTAAAACCAAAGTCAAATTATGCAAGCATTCTTCAAAATTATTTCCATATACTGAAAAGTCATCCATGAAAACCTCCATTATTTTAGCTGAATAATCAGAAAATATGCTCATCATGCATCTTTGAAAAGTAGCCGGTGCATTACACAAGCCAAAAGGCATTCTTTTAAAAGCAAATGTGCCAAAAGGGCATGTAAAAGTGGTTTTATCTTGGTCTTGCGGGGCAACAGGTACTTAAATATAACCAGAATAACCATCTAAAAAGCAGTAGTGAGATTTTCCAGCTAGTCTTTCAACTAAAGAATCAAGAAAAGGTAACGGAAAATGGTCTTTTTTAGTGGCTTTGTTCAGTTTCCTATAATCTATACACACCCTCCAACCAGTTTGTTTTCTAACAGGAATCAACTCACCTTGTTCATTTAATTCTACAGTAGTTCCCCCTTTTTTTTGTACGACATGAATTGGACTTACCCACTCAGAATTAGCTATGGGATATATGACTCCTGCTTGAATCCATTTTAAAAGTTCTTTCTCAACTACCTCCATCATAGGAGGATTAAGTCTTCTTTGATTTTCAACTCTTGGTTTCGCATCAGGTTCTAGACTTATCCTATGACTACACAAAGTTGGGTCAAGACCCTTAATGTCTGCTAAAGTCCAGCCTATGGCCTCACTGTGTTCCTTCAAAACTCTCAATAACATTAATTCTTGTGGTTCAGTTAAAAGATTTGATATGATCACAGGAAGTGTTCCATTTTCACCCAAAAAAGCATATTTAAGATGAAGAGGCAACTCTTTAAGTTCAATTTCAGGTGGAGAAATCAAAGAAGGAAGTGGTTTTGTCTTAGGGATTTCCAAATTCAGTTTTAAAACAGTTTTAACCTCTTCCACAGAAGACAAATTTTCAGCATAAAAGCAAACATCATCCGGAAGTGAAAAATTTAATTTTTCAATCTCAAAAGGGTCTAAACTTTCAGTTAAAACAGTGTACAGAGCATCGTCACTGGATTTACTGAAAACTTCTTCAGTGATTTTATCAATTACATCCATAGCAAAGACTTGATTCTCTTCATGAGGGTGTTTCATTGCTTGAGAAAGACTAAATTTAATTATCTCACCATCAAACTCCATTGTTAAAGTACCCCCGTGAACATCAATTTTAGCCCGGGCGGTTTTCAAAAACGGTCTTCCCAACAAAATGGGAATGTCGGTTTTATCAACTCCCATATCTAGAATGTAAAAATCAGCAAGAAAAATGAAGTCATTTACTCTAACCAAGACATCCTCTAAGATTCCCTCGGGGTAGGTGTGACTCTTATCTGGTAATTGGATCACTACCCCTGTTCTTTTTAGGTCCCCAATGTGAAGTTGTTCAAAAATATCCTTTGGCATCACATTTATTGAAGAACCTAAGTCTAACATTGCCTTGTCAAATTTTAAACTCCCTATCTGACATGGAACAGTAAAAACTCCAGGATCCTTACATTTTTGGGGTAATTTATTCTGAAAAACAGCACTAATATTCTCACTCATCAACACCTTTTCAGTCCCAGAAAGCTTATTTTTATGAGTACAAAGTTCTTTAAGAAATTTAGCATACTTGGGAACTTGTCTGATTGCTTCTAAAAGAGGGAGATTTATTTCCACTTTTCTAAAAGTTTCTAACATCTCTTGATCTAACTCCTTCGTCTTAGGTTGTTGACTTAGAAACTTACTGGGAAAAGGCGCTTTTTGATTTTTAAACTCATTGATTCTATTTTGAAAATCAATTTCTTTCTGTTTATCAACCTGAGTGATTTCATTTTCAACAAAATCAGCATTATTATTTTCGAAAGAAACTTGATTTGGATGAAGTTCTTTCTCCCTTTCTTCCCTACCGACAAAACTAGGTTCCTGAAGTTTTTTCTTATTTCGAAGCTCAATTGCACTCAAATTCTCTTTAGGGTTCAAAAATGGTTGAGAAGGAAACCTATTGTTAAGTTGGGCTTGCAAATTACTCACTGTAACTTCAGTGGCAGATTGCTTTTCTTGCATTTGCTTAAGAGTTTGGTCAAAACCGGAGAATTTGTCATCCATTTTCTTAAGAATCTGTTCCAAAAGTTGAGTGGTTTTATCAAAAGAGGGCTGTTGTGATGGATTGTTAAAATTCTGAAAATTACCCCTAGGAGCATGGTAGTTCTGCCCATTACCATACCTAAGATTAGGGTGGTCTCTCCATCCCTCATTGTAAGAATTAGAAAAAGGATCATATTTTCTTTGATTATTATTATAAAAAACAGCATTTACCTAAGGGTGTTGCAAGGTCGGACAAGCATCAGTAGGGTGTCCTTCTAAGCAACAAACCCCACATGGTTTTCCCTTAACCCCTCCGACAGTTGTAAGTTGTGAAATGGCATTGGTAAGTTCAGTAAGTTTGTGTTCAATAAAAGAATTACCAATTTCATTCACTTTCTTCACTAGTGTTTCCCTAGTACCAAACTGTTGGGTGTTCTGAGCAATCAAATTAAATAATTCCCTAGCTTGTTCAGGTGTTTTATTAACCAAGGCACCCCCACTGGCAGCATCCACGTTGCCCCTCTCAGTAGGAAGTAGCCCTTCATAAAAATATTGGATTAAAAGTTGTTCAGAAATCTAGTGTTGAGGACAGGAGGCACAAAGTTTGTTAAATCTTTCCCAATATTCAGAAAAATTCTCCCCAATCATTTGTTTAATCCCACATATTTATTTCCTAATTGAACCTATCCTAGAAGCTGGAAAATATTTTTCTAAAAATGCTTTGTGTAGAGCATTCCAAGTAGTGAAAGAACCGGCGGGCATGTAGTCTTTGCCTTATCAGCTAAAGAAAACGGGAAAGCCCTCAACCTTATTTGGTCTTGAGCAACCCCTTCAGGCACCATAGCACCGCAAGTAATCAGAAATTCAGAGATGTGCCTAAAGGGATCCTCTCCAGGAAGACCATGGAATTTTGGAAGTAAATTTATGAAGCCAGAATTCAGTTTTAAAGGCTTTTCTAGCTCAACATATGTGATGGAAAGCGGTTGAACATTTAGGTTAGGGGCTGCCAATTCTCTTAAAGTTGTCATATTTGGTTCAGAATTTATTTCTAAAAGATTATCAAAGATGCTATCAGAACAAGAATCAAACAAATCAACAGCAAGCAAATTGGCAGGTCTATCCTCAGATTCAGCAACAAACTCGCTATTAAAAGATTTGGATCCAGAAACACTTACCTCGCGGTTGCTACCTTTTACCTCTATATCACCAATTACTCTTCTGCTCCTCAAGCGCATGCAAATATCAGATAGCTGCAACTCAAAGAGAATAAAGAAGTATTAGAATTCTTATACTTGATTTAACTGTCAAATAACTACTGAGCAAATAACAAACAAGCAAACACTATTGTCTCTTAAAAAAATCAGCACCTTAAGCAATAAGTAAATTTCTGCTCTCCTTTTTTTTAAAGAAAACAAAGTGCATTAATTGCTCAGTTGACTTTACTCTGATAAAAACTTATTTTGATGAAAACTCCCTGATCATAAAAAAAATATAATTAACAGTAGTGCACCATTGAAAACAGTCTTTTCAAAGGGTTTTTAGGCAAGTTCTCAATAAAATACTTTCACGTTTCAAGAAAAACAGTCAGTATAGTTAGTTCCTACTTCTCTAATTGTTACTAGTTAGCAATATAAAAATATTTTGATCAAACTTGGACTGGAAACTCCTTTTAACATCATTTTCCTAAAAAATTTTAAGCTCTCAGGACCATATTTGTTCAAAATCTGCATTTAGTGGAGAAAAAGGTTGATTTTAAAAACTGTCAGTAAATCTATTTATATATTTTTTTTTTAGTAAAAGGTTGGCCAAGGAAAAAAAAACGTAGGGACTCATAACAAACTGATTACAAACAAGACACAAATGCACCTAGGGACTGACTTAGACTTTGAAAAAAACTGACTTATTAAGCTATAATAACCAGCATAGTTAAAAAAAACTTTTTTTTAAGTGTTTTTTTCTGTTTTTAAACAATAAGCAAACCAATTCTCATTTAAAAAATAATCTTTCCCCGGCAACGGCGCCAAAATTTGTTAGGCGTGTCGTAGCACCTACAAATTAATTTATTCTTTTCCTTTACTTAATTCCTTCTTGTATAAATAATATTTATTAATTCTATAGATAGGATAAGTAAGAGTCGATCTCACGAAGAAAGATATTTTTTTAGGCTATGAAAATCGGTTTACTTTGTCACTTTTTATTGAGTGAAAAGAACTATCTAAAATCTATAAACTAAATTAAAAAATGGGGGGGGTTTGAAAATTGTTTTCTAAATAAAGTAAAAAAACTAACTAAAGTGACACACCACACCAGAACTAATCTCAAAACAAACCAAGGATAAAAACAGAACATAACTCCACCAAAAAGCCCTAACGAAGAAGACAAGCGCACATAACACAATAATTTAGACACTTAAACAATTTTAGAAAACCAACAAAATGTTTTATAATATAGAAAATAAATATTCAGGATCAAAACTTTGTTAAAAACTAGCATAATCATCAACCAACTATAAATTAAAACAAGGGTCCGGCTGAAAAAGAGGTCCACCAACGGCTCTTTCCTATTTTCCCATTCATAAAAGCTCATGTTAGGACCAACCCTAACTCTAAACCCTACTACCCTTAGCAACCCAAAGACCAACCCTTAGATTACTACTAAGAATAGTGCATTAAGATTTGTGGAAAACATCATCGTAACAATTTTGCAGTAACACGAAGGTTATTTAACAAAATCAGTTTGAGAACCTTGATTAGCAGAAACCACTTAACGAGGCAGCCCAGGTTAATCAAGTGACACTTGGTTTCTAGAAAAGTTCGGCTATTTAAAGCACTTTGGACTTTAAAAGAATATCATTTTAAATTGGATTAGGTCGCGATCCTAATTTGACCCAACTTAAGTAAAATCAATTGAAAAGTAGTTCTCAAACACCTTTGAAATACCTTAAAAGTAGCAAAAACTGGAATTATTTTAAGAGTATTAAACTTGAAGTAAATGTTTAAACCCATAGACAGATTTAATTTTAAGCAACAAGATTCAATACTTCTTCCAAAAATTCTGGTTTCATATGTGTTTTTTCTAACAAAATTAGCCCTTGAATACCAAAAGAATAAGGGATACCTTCAAAAAGTATGCTTCTCGATTAAACTCCAGATTTGTTGACTTTGCAGACTCAATTTTTGAAGTCATTGTTTACTTTTTTAGGGACTGTAAAGTGCTGGTTCATTTTACTGCACAGAGTATTAAGTAGCAGCACTAAATGGAGTAAAAGAACTCAAGCAAGTGACAATACGATTATATCCCTTACCAAACAAACTTTGGTTTCAACATAAAAATTGATGAAAGTATGAAATTCTTGGCAGAAATCAAAAAACCATACTCTAATTGTACTCAAAATTCTCAACAAATAAAAACCAATTCTGATTTAAAACAAACTTGAGAACTGAAGCAACAGGCTCAACAAAAAAATGTAAAAAAAACAAGAAAATTTGGAAGAAGAAGAGAACGAAGGGGTTTTGGGTACAAGACCCGAACCCCCTAGGTTTCTTACACTTTGGATTGAGCTCTAATTCTTGTTCTTGATGGTGGTGGTGGTGTTCTTCGCAGCGCCTCTGTGGTTTTATAGGCATAAGATCGGCTACTCCATCTTGGATTGGGATTCTTCGCTCCGGGATTTGCGCTGCTCCGTTTCTTTTCTCGCCTCTTTTGATGGAGATGAAAAAGATAATGAGTAGGAGAAGGAGTCCTCCTTGTGTGAACAACAAATCAGATAGGGCGCAGCTTCTCTGGTTTCTTTCGTGTGTGCAGCGGAGGATTGGGCCTGGACTGTTTCTTTATCACCATATGTTGGGGTAGAGCCCAACGGGATCACTTTTACGTTTTCAGCCCGCATTTTATGCTCCAAAGATATATCTAATAACCTTTGTCAAGGAGAATATGGGTCCACAACAATAATATTCAAAAATAAACTAAAAAGTGTGCATTATGAACATATTTTATAAACGATGCCTAGAATGCAAATATGATCATTTAAGTTTAAAAATGCACTTTTTAATGCCCAAAAATACTGATTTAATAGAGAATAATTAGTGAATATTTTGGACTCAACAGCAAGGTATCAATCATGTCCGAAGGAATCGCACTTAACGGCGGTAAAACGGATTATGAAATATCTTGCCGGCACGGTAAACGTTGGACTGTGGTATCCAAAAGGCTCTTCTTGCCATCTCGTTGGTTATTCCGACTCGGACTTTGCCGGTTGCAAATTAGACCGTAAAAGTACGAGTGGGACTTGCCACTTACTTGGTAGCTCTCTAGTCTCATGGTTTAGTAAAAAGCAAGTCAGTGTTGCGTTATCCACAACCGAAGAGGAATATGTAGCCGCCGGTAGTTGTTGTGCTCAAATTCTTTGGATGAAGCAACAACTCGTGGCTTATGGCCTTAGTATCAATCACGTCCCTCTTCGTTGTGATAATACTAGCGCCATAAGCTTGATGAAGAACCCCGTTCTTCACTCAAGGACGAAACACATTGACATTAGGCATCATTTCATTAGAGATCATGTTCTCAAAGGTGATGTCGAAATTGAGTTTGTTGAAACACACAACCAATTAGCCGACATTTTTACAAAACCTTTAGAGAAAGAGTCGTTCTTCCGCATTCGAAGCGAACTCGGAATCCTTGACTCCACGATGATCTAAGTTATGCATCTAAACTTATTAAACGCTTACTAACTTGAGCGTCGGAGAACTTTTTTCTTTTTTGCAGGTACCCCGTTCATGAAATCAGGGGGAACCATGCAAACAGCGCTGTCCTAGAGACCAAACAGCGCTGTTGAGAGAAACACCATCAACCAGTTTGTGCCAACAGAACTGTACACCACGCCAACAGCGCTGTCCCAGGGAGTCCCTTACTCTTCACTTTCCAGAAACTTTTTGAACATCGCTGTTCCAACCTAAAACATCGCTGTCCACCCAAAACACCTTGTTTTCAACCAAAACCAGAAACTTTTTAAACAGCGATGTCCCACTTTCAACATCGATGTCCACTTTTACAAATTTTTTTCCTATCGTAAAACAGCGATGTAGAGAAACCCAACAACGCTGTTCTAATGGGTTCAACCCCTTACACAATTCCAGAATGATTTGGAACATCGCTGTAGGGAACCCAACATCGCTGTCCATTTAACACTTGTTTTTAAAACTTGACGCATAACAGCGCTGTCCAGAGGCTCAATATCCCAACAGCGATGTAGCCTTTGGAACATCGCTGTTCTGGATAAATTTTTCAAAAAAAAAAATATCCGTTGGCACCAGCATTAATTGATCCAACAGCCATATTTTTGAAAATCTGGACGTTGGAGACCTCTTTCTCTATAAATTGGGACCTCCTCTCTTCACTTTTACACACACAAACACAATTCTCTTCAACATCCTTGCTTATTTCATCATTTCTACTCTCTTCTCTTGAGGTTTCTTCATCATGGGCAAAGATAAGAACAGGGCAGGAGCTTCCGGCAAATCCAAGGCCAAATCCCGGGCGCCTACGACATCCACCGAGGAACGCCTCTACTATGGTGACGGGTCATACCTTTGGTTTGATTCCGAGGAGGAACGCACCCGTTTCCTCACCTTCTTCTCTAAACGGGTTGTGGCTCCTCCACGGATCATCCCGGAGCGCTACCCGGAGCTGCAGGGCTACGACGACCTCGACGCGCAGCTTCATCAGGCCGGCCTTTGGCCTTTCGTCTCCCGGGCTCGGAAGCAGATCAACCCGGCGTTGATTCGGGTCTTCTACTCCAATCTCCGGCGTGAGGGCGACGTGCTCTATTCTCTTGTCAAGAGCATGTCGATAGAACTTTCAATTGAGCAGCTTGGGCGCATCGCCGGCCTCCCCTACCAAGGCGACGACGTCTCCCTCTATGGCGGAGAGGACTGGGTGCTCAACAACGAGGGCCTTATCCTCAACGAGCTTGGGATCACCGAGCTCATCCGCCATGCCTCGGGTCACCCAACCATCCATTCTGCTAACCCCGAAGGCCGTCTTCTTCTCTACATCGTCTCCCGGATCATCAAACCCAGGAAGCACGGCCACACCATCATGTCCGGTGAAGACCTCAAGCTCATCCATGCGATCATGCACTCGGCCCCAATCAATTGGGCAAAGTTTGTCATGATCAACATGACGATTGCCGCGTCCACCGACCACGATCACCTCCTCCCGTACCCGTTCGTGGTGATGGACATCTTTGAACGGTTCAAGGTGACCACCACTGTTGGCCCACTCACGAAGGCCACGAAGATTTGGGCGATCAGCACCCAAACCTTCAAGAAGCGTTCGGACAACGCCGGACCTGCCACTGCCGTGCCACGGCGCCGTTCTGCTGCTGGCCCAGCCGAAGCCCAGGCCCGGGCCAACCTTGCCTCCATCGCCGACTCCCTCAACCGGCTTCACTTCAAAGTTGACGGGATGGATGGCTACCTTGAGCGGCTCGACGAGGTTGTTCAACGCCAAGGGCACGCCATGAACGCATACTTCCAACGCGTTAACTATGTCCCCCCACCGTACCATGGCACGTTCTTTGGGCAAGTGTACGGTGACGAGGACGAAGAGGATGGCTCCTACGCCCCGTCAAGCTCCCCGGACGAGGACGAGTTCGACGACGCCGTTGACGGTGATGAGATGGACGTCGACGACGAGGAGGAGGAAACCGAAGACGAAGACTAGGCCGCCCCTAGAATTTCTATCTCTTTTATTTTAATTATCATGTCTCTTAATGCTTCCGTTGTACTCCGCTATTTCCCATCTTCAATAAATAAAAGTTATCTCTTATCTTTTTGTTAATGTCAAAAGGGGGAAGAAAAGGGCTATGCATATACTAAGGGGGAACGCCTCTAAAAACGAGACCGTTTGATTTTAATCCGACTAATTTCTTTTAAGCACAAATTAAGGGGGAACTTTTTCACAACTTTTTGAAAATCAAATATCCCTTAATATGCATATCCCCGTCTTGATTGCCATTATCAAAAAGGGGGAAATTGTTGGAACACGGGTTTACGCCTACGTCGCACTAAACTGTGTTCGTTTTTATGACAGGTTTTGATAATGCCAAACCGCCGTGACACAACAAGGCTAAAGTGAGCAAAACCAAGGCGAAGAAACACGGCATGATGACATGTGAACCAAGAACCAAGAATCAAGAACAAAGAATTAGAATTGCATCGAGTCGGTCTTAATGTGATCGAGACCGGCACAAACTTCCAAATCTAGGCTCTCTAAGCTCAATTCATCAAAACCCTTTTTGCAAATTCAAAAATGTTTTTCATAAGTTTTTAAACCTGGCTAAAAACACTTGGAGTTCGCCCAAACCAAAAACCAAGTCATCCAGCGTTCGGCTTTCGGTTTTCAGCATTGGTTTTTGGGCATCCGAACCAACCAAGTGGTTTTTAACTTTTTATGATTGGTTTTTGCTTCTGTGCATATTTAAATAGTTCTCCAACAAAAACGCCTCAAAAACCACTTTCCGTTTTTGGTCGTTTAGTGAAAACCATGCTAAACGGCACGAACTTGGTTAGTCGTGGTTTTCAAATAAATGACGTGGTTTTTAAAATGTTTTACTTGATTTCTTAGCAAAATGCAATAAACAAATGTTTTCAATACTTGGTTTTTACTTTGGAGAACTTGTGTTTTTGACATCGGCTAATGGCGTGACTAAACCAACCATGGGTCTGGCTAAACCAGCCCAACAGTGATGTTGAGGTAACCAACAGCGCTGTCTGGCTTGGCTAGCTAAAAACATGGTTTGGCGTTAAGTCCTCCAACAGCGATGTTGGACATTAGACATCGCTGTTGAGCCAAGGTTGGTTTTCCAGAAACTTCTGCAACAGCGATGTAGGCTTCCCTACAGCGCTGTCCAACCTAAGCCAAAGATATTGTGCATTGGCAGAAAGTTTTTGGACAGCGATGTTGACCCAGAAACAGCGCTGCCAGGCCAAACTTCCATCTTCAAAGGCAGACCTAAACAGCGATGTTCTAGTATGGAACATCGATGTAGAGACCTGACCGTTGGAAGGAATTTAAGGCTAAAACTTTCCTTGTTTGGAAGTCAACAGCCAAAACAGCGATGTAGGGATTTTAGACATCGTTGTTGGCATGACCGTTGCTTCCCATTTTTCAAACGCAAGCCTAGAACAGCGATGTCCAAGCCTAGGACAGCGCTGTCTGGGTGAATTTCAACAGATCCAAATCTCATCAAATCCCACAAATTGTGCCAATCACCCCTTAAATACTTTGGTCCGTTGGAGCCTATTTTTGTACTATAAAATGGGGTGTTTGGATCTGTTTTACACAATCACATTACTTCACAACTCCTACTCTTTCATTGCAAATCATTCTTCAATTATTCATAGCTTTTGAGAGCCATTTTTTGTGAAGCTTGTGTTGTGTTCTTGAGCGTTCTTAGTTTACTCATTATCCACTCTAAAAGAGAGTATTGTTCTTGAGTGTTTTTAGTGTTCTTAAACACTTGACAAGAGAAGGTATTTCTCTTGTTGTTCAAAGGAAGGGCTGTTTCCTTCGAAGGTTCGTTGAGGTTCGTGTGACTCGAATTCTCAAGTTGTACGGGTTTGTTAAGCACCGTTAAGCTTAACGAGGTAGTAGTGTAGCTCGAGAGAGTCTCTCGGGAGGCTGGATTAGCCACAAGTTGTGCTGAACCAGGGTAAAATCAGTGTGCCTCTTACTCTTTTCTTTACTTCTCATTTATTCATTTTTTATTCCTGCGATTTTTGATCAAACGCTATTCACCCACCCTCTAGCGTTAGTCTCTTATTCTAACAGACAGCGCTGTTGGTCACCCCAACATCGCTGTTGGTCTGGTTTACCCAAACCCATGGTTGGTTTAGTCATGCCGTTAGCCGATGTCAAAACTTTAAGATCTCCAAAATAAAAACCAAGTATTGAAAACATTTGTTTAATGCATTTTTCTAAGAAATAAAGTGAAACATCTTGAAAAACACGTCATTTAGAAAAAAACCACGGCTAGAAAGTCTACGCCCTTTCGCATGGTTTTTACTAAACGACCAAAAACGAGGGGTGGTTTTTGAAGCGTTTTTGTTGGAGAACTATTTAAATATGCCCAGAAGTAAAAACCAATCATAAAATTTTGAAAACCACTTGGTTAGTTCAGACGACAATAACCAACGCGGATAACCGAATGCCGAACGCTGGTTTCTGAAAACCGAACGCCGGATGGTTTGGTTTTTGGTTTGTGCTAACACCAAGTGTTTCAGGCTTGTTTAAAAACTTATGAAAAACATTTTTGATTATACAAAAGAATATTTTAATGAGATGAGCCTAGAGAGCCAAGTTTGGAAGTTTGTGCCTGTAACACCCTAATCCGTCCAGGTCTGCAGCCCCTTTCGGACTAAAGTATTAACTTGGTAATCGTAAAAATTTAAAACATTTCAAACACTTTTATTTATCATAATAATATTTTTCATAATATAAACAGTACGGAGTATTCAACAATATTGCAGAAGCGAATTTAATTTTGACATATCATAAATCATTTCAAACTTGTCACATCCATCCCGACAATCTCGCCCCATCTGCCGCCAGGATCACATTGTGCTTTCTGCTTACCTGCGTGTAGCAAATAAAACACACTACACGCTCAGCGGTAAAGCTGGGTAAGCATATCTAATGCGTTGAACATCCATATAAACTGAATCTAAATTCATAATCAAATCATTTGATATCATGCACACAATGTTCATTTCAGACATTCACAGTTTTGGTATTATTCAGTTCATATCAACACATTTTATTCAATTCAGATATTAATCCAATAGTGCTCTTAAATTATTCTTAATCTAAGGCCAGATCATAACAACGCTCTTAGCTATTCTTAGTCTAAGGCCAGATCATAACAACGCTCTTAGCTATTCTTAGTCTAAGGCCAGATCATAATAATGCTCTTAGCTATTCTTAGTCTAAGGCCAGATCATAATTTCATTCTCAGACGCTTAAACTATAATTAGTTTAAGGCAAACATTTCTCAGACGCTTAAACTATAATTAGTTTAAGGCAAACATTTCTCAGACGCTTAAACTATAATTAGTTTAAGGCAACAGTTCTCCAACGCCTAAACTTTAATTAGTTTAAGGCAATCAATACTCAGACGCTTAAACTATAATTAGTTTAAGGCAACAATAAGACAATAATTAATCATCATTGAGTCGAAGTATTTCCAAACGAGTGACTAGCTTAGTCTACGAATCCCGTTTATACATTTTTATCTAACTCATCGAATATTCACGTTTCACAAATCCACACTAATATGAGATCTATTCTAGAGGTCTTCTAGATAGCCTTAACATCAATATTCTAAATGTGTATACCTTAGAGTTCTTCTAGATACCCTTAACACTACAAATCATTTCATAATTATAAATGTATTCATTTTATTCATGATTCAATCATAAATACTTATTTTAATCAGTAGGTTCAATACTCATAATCATCCATAATATTCATTTATCATAATCATCAATTAACACAACAATTGATAATAAATAGCGGCCTAGCTTCGAGTGTTAACACCCGAACTTACCGTCATGCAACACATAACATTTTTTAGTTGTTAAAAACATCATTTTTATTATGGTAAATCATTTTTAAAATGGTCATAATCCATTGGTATCAAAAATAGCAATTTCAGACAAATTTTCGGATCAGAACTTCGGGGGATCGATCCATCCCTCTGGATCGATCCATACCATGAAAATTTACTCCCAGGGGATCGATCCAAGCCCCTGGATCGATCCAGACATTGGCTTTTCAGCCACTGTTCATCGTCTTCTACCTCGCGACTTCAATTTCGGGAATTCCATTTTTAGGTTCAAAACTTCAATTAAACTATATAGAAATGTTCTCCAAGTTTCAAAGATCATTTTGGCATCATTAATTCATAGTTTTAACATCAGTTTAATGGTTTATGATTCTTGGTTCTTCAAGCATGTCAAACACAAAACTCAACCAAACGACCGTTTATGAACGTAGAAACGATCTATACGAACATTCTAGTCATTAGATATATCTACGGGCTTACCTCGAAGGTCAATGAAGGTTTTGGAAATTGTCCGGCGAAACTTCCGGCAATGATTTCTCTCAACTCCGGCGACTTCGGCGACCACCAACTATTTCAGAGTACTCCCCACACTCTTAAGAACAGATTGGTAGTAGTTTCACAACTGTTGGTGAAGGATGAGAATTTTTAGCTCTTTATATAGTGAAGATGATGAAGAACAAGACACAGCATGTTGTGTAGGAATCGACTCACGATCGGCTTAGTGCGCTGGGAGGCGCCGTTCGCACAGTGTCCCTGACTGGGACCAATTTTGGTTCCAGTTGGGGTACACTTTTTGGTCCAACTTTCTCCGAATTGAATTCCGTTTGCACCGTTGCGATCGGGCAGTTAAACTCTATCTAACGATATAATTTTTATATTTATTTGTAATACTTTTTCCGACATCATATTTTTGGGTGTTTGACCTTAACAGAGTCAAAATTGGTTTAATTGACCTTTCTCATAAAAGGTTCTCTCATTTAATTCATATCAATTATTCTAATGATTTATTTCAAGAAATCAATTCAATATTTACATTCTAAACAAATTCTTTATTTACTCTTGATTTGGGTCTGTACTCAGGTTCCCAATCAAGACCACACAAATAGTCCACATATTGGATTTATCTCTATGAGACTTATCCAGATTTTGATATTGGATATTAAAAAAAATATTTCATATCGGCCCAAAGCCCAATAATAATCAAAACAAATTTGTTTAATCGAATAATTATTTAATAATAATTCTAGGGTATGTTTCGGGGCGTTACATTTCTCCCCCACCTTAAAGGAATTTCGTCCTCGAAATTCTTTTAATGGTCAACGTTTAACATTTCGTAGTGATCTCACCTTTATCATGACCGTGTCATGTTCATTTGGTTAAACCATAATTACCTCATTGTCCAAACGGATACGTATTCTGAAACTGTCGATGTTATCAAACTCGTTCTTTCTCCAAGAGATTAATAGGCAAGGCATCCAACAATCCATAACTTAAGTTCCTTTGCAAGGTACAACATCGTATTTGGGATCATACTAGACATATTTGTACATTATTTCGTTTATTCACAAATCTCGATTGTATGTCATTAGTCAACAACATTCTTTCTTTGATTGAAAGTCCCTTAGCAGCATTTGTAGTTTTGAATCACAATAGATGTAGTAGGAGATTCCGAGGTTGTTTCAATCCATACGTTTTAGCGAAATCACCCAAGTCATTCAAGACATCTTCACATTATTCATATAGTTCAGAATGATTTGTAAGTAACATCAAATGGCTTTTCGTGGTCCAAGATTTTCAGGGTATGGGATTTATCATGCATTATGAGGAGGTACTACTCGTTGTACAGTAGCTTGTCATTTATCGACCTTATACCAAAACATTCCTTCGTTTACTTCATGGTAGATTTCATTATCGTTAATGAGTCTTTGCATTAATTCGTATCCACAGGTGATAACGTTAGAGTGGGTTTCATATACGTCTTGTCGTATTCAACTTTCTTCATCGAGTTTGGAATATATCCAGATACGTTCTTGATAATGACAGGTTTGATGTAACACTATGGTTGATTTCATTTCGAGTGAAGAAGATAATATCTTCAGTGCGTGATTCAATTCATGAATTCATAGAGTGAGGAATCTTTACTAGTTCTTACACCAACATCGCATATAGGTTCGGAATCTTCACTTGAATGATTCAGCTTGATCCTTGTGACGTCACTTCTTCTCTGGTTGTTGCACATACATTCCCTTAGTAGGGTCATAACGGAGTTTGTTTGGTCAAATGAGATCATCGATAATAATCTTCAGAGATAACGTAATCGCATCAACCATTTTGTGGTTCACAAAGAGAGGTTCAACATAATATTCCAATCAGAATGCTTTTACCGTAGTTCACAGAGTGTAGTTTTTCAAAGATCGGTATAACGTATCTTGATGAATTAAGACAAGTTCCCAAGGGTTTAATATTTTGACACAACAATGGAATTCAATCTTTTCAAGATTGATCAAGCGAGATGTTTCAAGAGTGTAGTTAACACATCAAGCTTGAGTAATTCAAGGATACGAGTCACGAGATATAAAAATAGCGTTTGCGAATTTCCGTTACAAATCGTAGATTTTCTTCTTTCGATGTTTCACTCTTTGGAAATTACTCAAGGGTTCGATGTCTTAGAAATAGTCATTTTGACTTTTCGTCTCGGATTTGAACGGGTTTTAGGACAACGAATCTAACTGTTCAAGAGTCTCAACACGTCATATCGTCAGCAGACTATAGCATTAGCGAGTACGTTCTCGTATGCAGGTAATTTGAGTCCATTTACTGTACATATTTTGGCT
The DNA here is from genome assembly GCA_003260385.1 of Cuscuta australis. Classification (NCBI taxonomy): domain Eukaryota; kingdom Viridiplantae; phylum Streptophyta; class Magnoliopsida; order Solanales; family Convolvulaceae; genus Cuscuta; species Cuscuta australis. The sequence continues at coordinate 3,886,169 of NQVE01000129.1, forward strand.
GGTGATAATTACCTTTCCATCCATGGTCAGGTTTCAAAGACTATATATATCACGATTATTGAAAGAGTATCTCACATTCTCACATTATGGAAGGAACTTCTCGAACACTTCCTTACACCATAAGATTCGTTGGTCTACTTGGCAGTCATTCTCTTGGTAGAAATCCAAAGTTTATGGCTACTGCAGTAGATTTAGGAAGGGAATTGTTAAGACGAAGAATTAGTCTTGCTTATGGAGGAGGCAACGTTGGCCTACAAGGAGCTGTTGCTTCAACAGTCTTTACCAATGGTGGTCTCGTTAGAGGTTTCACTCCTGGGTACATCGCAACACGACGGGTCTATGGACCTACGTACGGTGTAGAGCACACAGTTTCCAGCAATTACTACAAATATTTTGAGATGAATCATGCCGTGGAAGCTTTCATTGTTATTCCTGGAGGAGTTGACACCATGGAAGGTTTGTTTACCTTGATCTCGTGGGCTTTTGAAGGGTTACACAATAGACCCATTGGTCTCTTGAACATTGACGGTTATTTCAATAACCTAATCAAATTTCTAGACGATGCAGTGAGGCAGAACTTCATGTCTTTGAGTCAGAGGAAACTTTTCATTTCTTCTTTCTTTGTTGACGAGCTTTTAGACAAACTAGAGTTTGCTAAAGCTTTCCCGGGACCTGGGGTTAGTTACGATGAGTTTGTGAATCCTGGAAGACTAGACTTGGAATTGCATTTATAACTTTCTTCACGTAATCCAAGTTGTATTTTGTGTTTAAATAATATTATCCATAAACATCAATGGTTAGTCATATGCGAGCTACATTTTCTTCGTTCTTCAATCTTTCACTGTTGGCGTCACTTATTCACGTCAAACGAGTCAATCGATTTGTCTAGTCAGCATCACTATGTTTCACTTAGTCAATTCAGACTACATCGACGTTTTTGACGATAAACAACTAAATCAGTAGTCGCTTCATAGCAAGGCATCAGTTCATTCAACATGTTCGAGATGTTTATAGCTTTTAACAAACAGGTTCTTCGAACAAATCATCTATACGTAGTAAAGGGTAGCGATTCTCGATCGTCAGTTTATCCATCATTCTTAACAGAGATGTGATAGTATCTTGACCGTAAGTCAATCTTAGAGAATACAATGGATCCTCTAAGCTGATCAAATAAGTCATGATATGAAGTAAAGGATAACGAATTGTTCAACTGACAGTAGTTGATATAGAGTCTCATTGATTCTTCCTTATTCACGTTTGAACAGAACAGATACTCTCCATTAGAGAAAACACTTTGTCAGATGATTCCTTGTCAGGCAATCTTCATAGTTGAGTTTTTAGTTTCGACGGAAACATATTCAATACAGAGTTACAAATATTGGTCCTCTCGAGGATCAAGATTGACAGAATTTTGAACGGTGAAACATAAGGAAGTTCATATCAGAGAGGTGACATACTTTCGGTATGTTCCTTCAATTCAGATATTTCTTTTTGGGTATCGCACGAATAGATTTAACACTTGAGATGTTTTCGCATATATATATATATTCGAGATGAACTTGGTCGGTTTAGAAATCAGCTTTGCTTTCACCTCTATAAGGTTACCATCATTGGTCTTCACTTGAGGAATTCTTCATCACAAGTTGACAACAGCAACGACGTTCAGTCAGTTAATGCATACTAAGGATAATGTCGATTTCCTTGTATGGGACTTCAACGATGTTTTACAAAGAATTGCCGCTTAAAGAACGATTTTGATTCACATCAAGTAATCGCATAATGTGTCCTAATGAGTCAAACAATAATATTGGATACTTTAGATAACAGAGTTTCTTGATTCTAAACGTTCGTGTTTGAATCAACGATTAGATCGTCTTGAGTCCACATGAGGATCTTTGACATCAGCTTCACAGATGTTTCTCAACATTTATCGTTTCTTCATAGTCGTCTCACTTTCGTACAATTTTGCGATGCAGATCAGTTTCGTCACTTGCGATGCGAAATGTACGTTGATAACGTATCAGGAGATTATAAACATATCGTTTATTCTTTTGTCTCTACACTGAGTACAAAAGTTCAACTAGAGTCTACGCTCGATACGGTTTCAGTACTAATCAATTGTTATTTAATGAGAATTCTAATAGAGTCATTATTTACCAAGTAAATTCTCATACCTTTTTCCTGGAGCAGAGGGATGCGAGAGTCGTGGATGTGATTGACATATTTTTTTTTAATTCAAATTTTGATCCGAAGATCGGTTTTAAAACCATTTGCTCCGATACCAAACTGTAACACCCTAATTCGTCCAGGTCTGCAGCCCCTTTCGGACTAAAGTATTAACTTGGTAATCGTAAAAATTTAAAACATTTCAAACACTTTTATTTATCATAATAATATTTTTCATAATATAAACAGTACGGAGTATTCAACAATATTGCAGAAGCGAATTTAATTTTGACATATCATAAATCATTTCAAACTTGTCACATCCATCCCGACAATCTCGCCCCATCTGCCGCCAGGATCACATTGTGCTTTCTGCTTACCTGCGTGTAGCAAATAAAACACACTACACGCTCAGCGGTAAAGCTGGGTAAGCATATCTAATGCGTTGAACATCCATATAAACTGAATCTAAATTCATAATCAAATCATTTGATATCATGCACACAATGTTCATTTCAGACATTCACAGTTTTGGTATTATTCAGTTCATATCAACACATTTTATTCAATTCAGATATTAATCCAATAGTGCTCTTAAATTATTCTTAATCTAAGGCCAGATCATAACAACGCTCTTAGCTATTCTTAGTCTAAGACCAGATCATAACAACGCTCTTAGCTATTCTTAGTCTAAGGCCAGATCATAATAATGCTCTTAGCTATTCTTAGTCTAAGGCCAGATCATAATTTCATTCTCAGACGCTTAAACTATAATTAGTTTAAGGCAAACATTTCTCAGACGCTTAAACTATAATTAGTTTAAGGCAAACATTTCTCAGACGCTTAAACTATAATTAGTTTAAGGCAACAGTTCTCCAACGCCTAAACTTTAATTAGTTTAAGGCAATCAATACTCAGACGCTTAAACTATAATTAGTTTAAGGCAACAATAAGACAATAATTAATCATCATTGAGTCGAAGTATTTCCAAACGAGTGACTAGCTTAGTCTACGAATCCCGTTTATACATTTTTATCTAACTCATCGAATATTCACGTTTCACAAATCCACACTAATATGAGATCTATTCTAGAGGTCTTCTAGATAGCCTTAACATCAATATTCTAAATGTGTATACCTTAGAGTTCTTCTAGATACCCTTAACACTACAAATCATTTCATAATTATAAATGTATTCATTTTATTCATGATTCAATCATAAATACTTATTTTAATCAGTAGGTTCAATACTCATAATCATCCATAATATTCATTTATCATAATCATCAATTAACACAACAATTGATAATAAATAGCGGCCTAGCTTCGAGTGTTAACACCCGAACTTACCGTCATGCAACACATAACATTTTTTAGTTGTTAAAAACATCATTTTTATTATGGTAAATCATTTTTAAAATGGTCATAATCCATTGGTATCAAAAATAGGATTTTAGAGCTCAAAAATAGCAATTTCAGACAAATTTTCGGATCAGAACTTCGGGGGATCGATCCAGCCCTCTGGATCGATCCATACCATGAAAATTTACTCCCAGGGGATCGATCCAAGCCCTTGGATCGATCCAGACATTGGCTTTTCAGCCACTGTTCATCGTCTTCTACCTCGCGACTTCAATTTCGGGAATTCCATTTTTAGGTTCCAAACTTCGATTAAACTATATAGAAATGTTCTCCAAGTTTCAAAGATCATTTTGGCATCATTAATTCATAGTTTTAACATCAGTTTAATGGTTTATGATTCTTGGTTCTTCAAGCATGTCAAACACAAAACTCAACCAAACGACCGTTTATGAACGTAGAAACGATCTATACGAACATTCTAGTCATTAGATATATCTACGGGCCTACCTCGAAGGTCAATGAAGGTTTTGGAAATTTTCCGCCGAAACTTCCGGCAATGATTTCTCTCAACTCCGGCGACTTCGGCGACCACCAACTATTTCAGAGTACTCCCCACACTCTTAAGAACACATTGGTAGTAGTTTCACAACTGTTGGTGAAGGATGAGAATTTTTAGCTCTTTATATAGTGAAGATGATGAAGAACAAGACACAGCATGTTGTGTAGGAATCGACTCACGATCGGCTTAGTGCGCTGGGAGGCGCCGTTCGCACAGTGTCCCTGACTGGGACCAATTTTGGTTCTAGTTGGGGTACACTTTTTGGTCCAACTTTCTCCGAATTGAATTCCGTTTGCACCGTTGCGATCGGGCAGTTAAACTCTATCTAACGATATAATTTTTATATTTATTTGTAATACTTTTTCCGACATCATATTTTTGGGTGTTTGACCTTAACAGAGTCAAAATTGGTTTAATTGACCTTTCTCATAAAAGGTTCTCTCATTTAATTCATATCAATTATTCTAATGATTTATTTCAAGAAATCAATTCAATATTTACATTCTAAACAAATTCTTTATTTACTCTTGATTTGGGTCTGTACTCAGGTTCCCAATCAAGACCACACAAATAGTCCACATATTGGATTTATCTCTATGAGACTTGTCCAGATTTTGATATTGGATATTAAAAAATATATTTCATATCGGCCCAAAGCCCAATAATAATCAAAACAAATTTGTTTAATCGAATAATTATTTAATAATAATTCTAGGGTATGTTTTGGGGCGTTACAGTGCCGGTCTTAATCACATTAAGACCGACTCAACCTATTTCTAAGACTTTGTTCTTGGTTCTTGGTTCTCGGTTCATCATTTCATGTTCCTTCGCCTTTGAGTTGCTCAGTCTAGTCTTGTTATCATGGCAGTTTGGCATTATCAAAACCTATTATAAAACGAACACGGTTTAGTACGACATAGGCGTAAACCCGTGTTCCAACAATTTCCCCTTTTTGATAATGGCAAACAAGACGGGGATATGCATACTAAGGGATATTTGATTTTCAAAAAGGTGTGAAAACATTCCACCCGTAATTTGTGCTTAAAGCAAATAGTCATTTTAAAATCAAACGATCCCGTTTTTAGAAATGTTCCCCCTTAGTATATGCATAGCCCTTTTCTTCTCTCTTTTGACATTAACAAAAAGATTAAAGATAACTTTTATTTATTTGAATTGGGAAAGAGCGGAGTACAACGGAAGCAACTGAAAAAACATGACAATTGAATAATTAAAAAAAGAGATAGAAAGTCTAGGGGCGGCCTAGTCTTCGTCTTTGGTCGACGTCCATCTCATCACCATCAATGGCGTCGTCAAACTCATCCTCGTCCGGGAAGCTTGACGGGGCGTAGGAGCCATCTTCTTCGTCCTCGTCACAGTACACCTACCCAAGAAACGTGCCTTGGTATGGTGGGGGGACGTAGTTGACGCGTTGAAAGTACGCGTTCATGGCGTGCCCTTGGCGTTGAACCGCTTCGTTGAGCCGTTCAAGGTACCCGTCCATCCGGTCGACTTTGAAGTGCAGCCGGTTGAGGGTGTCGGCGATGGAGGCAAGGTTGGCCCGGGCCTGGGGTTCGGCTGGGCTATCGGCAGTGCGGCGGCGTGCGGCAGTGGCAGGCGCGGCGTTGTCCGGTCGCTTCTTGAAGGTTTGGGTGCTGATCGTCCAAATCTTCGTGGCCTTGGTGAGCGGGCCAACGGTGGTGGTCACCTTGAATCGTTCAAGGATGTCCATCACCAAGAAGTGGTAAGGGAGGAGGGGATCGTGGGCGGTAGACGTGGCGTCCGTCATGCAAATCATGGCGAACTTCGCCCAATTGATCGGTGCCGAGTGCATGATGGCATGGAGGAGCTTGAGGTCCTCGTCGTACATGATCGTGTGCCCATGCTCCCGGGGCTTGAGTATCTAGGACACGATGTAGAGAAGGAGGCGGCTCTCTAGGGTCGCGGAGTGGATGGTGGGGCGGCCCGTGGCATGGCGGATGAGCTCGGTGATGCCAAGCTCGTTGAGGACAAGGCCTTTGTTGTTGAGCACCCAATCCTCTCCGCCATAGTTGGAGATGTCGTCGCCTTGGTAGGGAAGGCCGGCGATGCGCCCAAGCTACTCAACGGTGAGCTCGATCGGCGTTCCCTCGACGAGGGTGTAGAGCACGTCGTCCTCACGCCGGAGGTTGGAGTAGAACACCCGAATCAGCGCCGGGTTGATCTCCTTCCGAGCCCGGGAGACGAACGGCCATAGCCTGGTTTGGTGGAGCTGCGCATCAAGAAAGTCGTAGCCTAGCAAATCCGGCAAACGCTCCGGGACGATCCGCGAGGGAGCCACAACCCGCTTGGAGAAGTAGGTCAGGAAGCGGGTGTGATCCTCCTCAGGATCGAACCAAAGGTACGACCCGTCGCCGTAGTAGAGGCGTTCCTCAGAAGTTGCCGTTGTAGCCCGGGATTTGGCCTTGGATTTCCTGGATGTTCCTTCCCTGCTCTTGTCTTTCCCGATTTGGATGAGAAGATTTCAAGAAAAAGGTGTAGAGAAGATGATATTTGCATGAAGATTGAAGAAATTTGTGTTTGTGTGTGTAAAAATGAAGAGAGGGGGTCCCAATATATAGGGAAAGGGGGTTCCCAACATCGAGATTTTCAAAAATATGGTTGTTGGAACATTTAATGCAGTTGCCAACGGATATTTTTTTGAAAAATTCAACCTGAATAGCGATGTTCCACAGGCGACATCGCTATTGCGACAACGCTGTTGTGCCTTCGTACAGCGCTGTTATGCGTTAAGTTTTAAAAATAGGTTTAAAAAAGACAGCGATCTTGGGTTCCCTACATCGATGTTCCAAAACTTTCTGAAAATGTGTAAGGGTTTGAACCCATTAGAACAGCAATGTTGGGTTTACCTACATCGCTGTTTTACGATAAGGAAAAAATTGTAAAAATGGACTTGCACAAACGTACAGCGTTGTTGGAAAGTTTTCTGGTTTTAGTTGAAAGATGGTGTTTTGAAGTAACATCGATGTTGCAAGTGCTACAGCGATGTTAAAAAAGTTTCTAGAGATGAATGAGATAGAAAACTCCTTGTGACAGCGATGTTTATGTTTTGTACATCGTTGTTTGCCCAAGTTGTGGTTGACGGTGTTTCCCTTAACAGCGCTGTTGGTCACCTTGACAGCGCTGTTAGTGCAGCGATGTTCTCCAATGAACATCGATGTTGATATTGTTCCCCCTGATTTTTGTGCTTGTTGCTTACCTACAAAGTAACACTTTGGTACCCAAAATATTTTTATGGGTCCTTGGGGGTTAATTAGCTTTTATTCACACACACACCCAAGATTTATTTTCACACGCACACACACACACTCGATTAGATGATTATTTAGAAGTTACCTTGGCCAACCCGTCATCCCGTGGTTGGTGGGTTCTAATCTACCTAAACAGAGTGCCGATATCTCGGTGTGATCTGTGTTGGTTCCGGTAGCAGAATATGGACTGTATTCTTTTCGTCAAAGTAGAAGAAATACTAAGGTTTCTTTTGTGCATTGTCCTGTGGGGATTGTTTATGACACGAATATCCTTTTCCAAAGGATTTCTTTTCGTTAGCACCAGATATGTTGTGTGTTTCATTATAGGTGAAGTGCCTATGTCTAGTAAAACACACGAGAGCTATATGTCCTACCCTATTGCAATAATGGCATACTACGTTTGGGTTGAGCATATGCCTAGGTTGGTAATAGAAAGGTGGTCTAACCATATTCATCCTATTTTGAGAAAATGTTGGTTTTTGGGTATTTTGAAGATTTTATCTTCTAGGTGTTTTGGCATTGTTTTATCTATTTGAAAAATTATTTTTGTGTATAAAATCATTTTGATAATTTTTCATAGGTTGTCTACCATGAACATTTTCATTCTTAGGTTTTTGTCTAGGTTTTCTAGTGTTCTTAGATTGACTAAGTTTTCTATTATTCTGATTTTTAATGCTCTTACGTTGAGTATTAGGTGGTTGTCTAGACGTTTGCTCAATGTTTCCTTTATCCTTAATCTCATTAAAACCTATTCCTTCCATAGTGAATTGCAAAGAGTCAAGTATAATATTAAGATCTTTATGCGGTGTATTAAACCTCTTAACCGTCTTTTCAAGTTTTGCAACTTGTTCCTTTAAGGCTTTGCAAGAGTCACATTCGTTGGAGGAATTCTCCGGTTTATCGGCGCTTCTTTTGCCATAAAATTTGTTTTCTTGTTTCAATTTTTCATTTTCTTTTTCCACTTTTTCAAAATCGTTTTCAAAAATAGAAAAGCGTTTTTTTCAGGGATTTATTCAATTTTGAAGCTCCGACAAACTCTTGGTAGAGTTCTTGCAGTGCATCTTGCATTTCCTCAAGAGAATAAGGTTTAGAGGGAGTGGTACATACCTCTTCGTTGTCGGATGTTGTTGGTGAGTCTTCCTCGTGTGCCATAAGACAAATATTGGCAGCTTCATCCTCGTCTTGGTCGGTTGACTCGTCGCCGGAGTCGCCACCCCCGGAGATTGTTGGAAAACATTTTCACTTTGACATTTTGCTAATGACAATGTTTGTTTTCGTTTAGGTTTTGATATTGACAAACCGTCGGGAACATGGAACAAAATGAAAAGATTCAAAGAGTTAGAAAAAGTTCTTTGAAGAAACAAAAAGCACAAGAAAGGCATTGACGTTGCTAAAGATGGCGACATTGGCGCTTTGAAGACGTTTTCTAAAGACTTAGGTTTTTATTGTAACAAGCTCATTCAATTTCTCTACGTCATGTCTCAAAACAAAATATGTTTTTCATGCATCAAATGAGTGTTTTCATAAATGGTTTTCAGTTTCTAAAACCCATGGTTCTCGCTTAACCAAAACCATAACCATCGATTATCGGCATTTGGCTATGGCGTTCGGTTTTCGGCATTGGTTATTGGCATTGATTTTAACCAAATGGTTTTTGGGTTTTTATCTTTGTTTTATGCTTCTGGACACATTTAAAGGTTTTCCAAATCATTATTTTTCAAAAACCATAACCTTTGTTTTTTCTGTTGGAACACGGGTTTACGCCTTACGTCGTACTAAACTGTGTTCGGTTTTTATGACAGGTTTTGATAATGCCAAACCGCCGCGACATATCGAAGCTAAAGTGAGCAAAACTAAGGCGAAGGAACATGGCATGATGACTTGAGAACCAAGAACGCAGAATCAAGAACGAAGAACTAAAATCGTATTGAGTCGGTCTTAATGTGATCAAGACCGGCACAAAATTCCAAATCTTGGCTCTCTAGGCTCAATTCATAAAAATCTCTTTTACATGTTCAAAAATATTTTTCTTAAGTTTAAACTTGGGTCAAAACACTTGGAGTTCGCCCAAGCCAAAAACCAAGCCATCCGGCGTTCGGCTTTCAGAAACCGGCATTCGGCTTTCGGTTTTCGGCATTGGTTTTTGGCGTTCGAACCAACCAAGTGGTTTTCAACTTTTTATGACTGGTTTTTACCTCTGGGCATATTTAATTAGCTCTCCAACAAAAACGCCTCAAAAACCACTCTCCGTTTTTTGTCGTTTAGTAAAAACCATGCGAAACGGCACGAACTTGGTTAGCCGTGGTTTTCAACTAAATGACGTGGTTTTCAAGATGTTTTACTTGTTCTCTTAGCAAAACGCAATAAACAAATGTTTTCTAAACTTGGTTCTTATTTTGGAGAACTTGCATTTTTGACATCGGCTAACGGCGTGACTAAACCAACCATGGGTCTGGCTAAACCTGTAATACCCCGTATCAAGATGGGAATGGGAAGAGCTCAAAAGGATTGATAGTACTACTCATACCAACAAGGTGCATCTTCTTTTCGAGAGCTCATCACCTAGAAACTCCAAGGTTAAGCGTGCTTGACCTGGAGCAATTCTAGGATGGGTGACCCCCTGGGAAGTTTTCCTTGGGCGCGCACGAGTGAGGACAAAGTGTGCGGGAAAGACTTGTGTTGGTTTGTGGGGACAGTCTACAATCCTATGAGCGAACACTTACGGCCAGGGTGGGGGCCGGGGTGTTACAAAACCAGCCCAACAGTGATGTTGAGGTAATCAAGTTGTCTGGACTGGGTAGCTAAAAACATGGTTTGGCGTTAAGTCTTCCAACAGCGATGTTGGTCACTAGACATCGCTGTTGAGCCAAGTTTGGATTTCCAGAAACTTCTGGAACAGCGATGTAGGCTTCCCTACAGCGCTGTCCAACCTAAGCCAAAAATATAGTGAACATCGATGTAGAGACCTGACCGTTGGAAGGAATTTAAGGCTAAAACTTTCCTTGTTTGGAAGTCAACAGCCAAAACAGCGATGTAGGGGTTTTGGACATCGCTGTTGGCATGACTGTTGCTTCCCAATTTTTAAAAATCAAGCCTAGAACAGCGATGTCCAAGCCTAGGACAGCGCTGTCTGGGTGAATTTCAGCAGATCCAATTTTAATCAAATCCCACAAATTATGCCAATCACCCCTTAAATACTTTGGTCCGTTAGAGCCTATTTTTCTGCTATAAAATGGGGTGTTTGGGTCTGTTTTACACATAACATTACTTCACAACTCCTACTCTTTCATTGCAAATCATTCTTCAATTTTTCATAGCTTTTGAGAGCCATTTTTGTGAAGCCTGTGTTGTGTTCTTGAGCGTTCTTAGTTTACTCATTATCCTTTCTAAAAGAGAGTATTGTTCTTGGGTGTTTTTAGTGTTCTTAGACACTTGACAAGAGAAGGTGTTTCTCTTGTTGTTCGAAGGAAGGGTTGTTTTCTTCGAAGGTTCGTTGAGGTTCGTGTGACTCGAATTCTCAAGTTGTACGGGTTTGTTAAGCACCGTTAAGCTTAACGAGATAGTAGTGTAGCTCGAGAGAGTCTCTCGGGAGGCTGGACTAGCCACAAGTTGTGGTGAACCAGGGTAAAATCGGTGTGCCTCGTTCTTTTCTCTTTACTTCTCGCATATTCATTTTTATTCCTGCGATTTCTTTATCAAACGCTATTCACCCCCCCTCTAGCGTTGGTCTATTATTCTAACAATTGGTATCGGAGCCTAACTCCCGTCCAAACTTAACCGTTTGAGAGTAAAGCGATCATGGGCTCTTCTTCTAGAAATCTCTATGCAGGAATTGGAGAAGGTCAATCAACCTCTAGGCCACCACTCTTTGATGGCACCAACTACTCTTATTGGAAGGAACGGATGAGAATCTATATTCGTTCCACCAACTTTCAATTGTGGTTGGTGATCAAAAATGGCGAAGAAATCCCTATGAAGAAAGTGGGAGAAACCACGGTCCCAAAGACCTAAAACGAATTTGATGCCGAGGACATCAAGAAGATCGAAAACTATGCAAAGGCCATCAATATGCTATATTGCGCGGTCAACCCCGATGACTACCGAAAGATTTCCTGTTGCACAACCGCCAAGGAGATGTGGGACAAGCTTGAAGTGACGTACGAAGGTACCGATCAAGTTCGTGAAGCCAAGATCGACTTTCTCACCCAAGAGTACGAAATGTTCCGGATGAAAGAAGGTGAGAAAATTGATGACATGTTCGACCGGTTCTCAAAGATCATCAACGATCTTCATGATCTCAAAAAGACCTACACCAACAAGGATCTTGTGAGGAAAATCCTGCGGAGTCTCACACCCGAATGGAGGTCAAAAGCCGATGCAATCTACGAATCCATCGGAGTCTCCAACGTCACCATCGACGGGCTAAGAGGTAATCTTAAAACCTATGAATCTACTATTCTAACCCCGTCTTTGGATGAACAAAAGAAAAAGGGGATAACTCTCAAAGCCACCAAGGAACCGGTGGAAGAGGCTTCAAGCGATGACGACAATGAATTCGGGCTCGTCATCAAAAAGTTCCACAAGTTCATGAAGAAGGAATTTGAGCGAAAGGGAAGGAAGCACGACGGTCCTCCCAAATGCTACGCCTGTGGCGAGATTGGCCACATCAAGCCAAGGTGTCCAAAGGCCAAACACGGCAAGGACAAGCCTGGCTTCAAGAAGCAAAGGGCCTACATCTCTTGGGGTGGCGATTCCGGCGACGAATCAACCGACCAAGAGGAGGACGAAGCTGCAAATCTCTGCCTCATGGCACACGAAGATCAAAGCGACGACGTCCAAGAGGTATGTAACATTTCTTCCGACTCTTATACTTTTGAAGAAATGCAAGAAGCACTTCATGAACTCTATGAGGAATTTGTTAGCGCTTCTAAAACAAATAAATCTTTGAAGAAACGACTTTCTTTACTTGAAAACGATTTTGAAAAATTGGAAAAAGAAAATGAAACACTTAAACAAGAAAACAAATTTTTTGGAAAAAGAAGCGCTGACAAACCAGAAAGCTCATCAAGTGAATGTGGGTCTTGCAAAGCTTTAAAAGAGCAAGTCGCTAAACTTGAGAGCACGGTCAAGAAATTTAATACTCCTCATAAAGACTTAAATTTACTTCTTGACACTATGCATTTTTCTAAGGAAGGAATAGGTTTTGATAAAAATAAAGCTAAAGATAATGTTGAGCCACCACCTAGACAATCATCTAAGGTTCAACATAAGAAACCTAAAAATCAAGATAATAGAAAATCTAGTCAACCTAAGGACACCAGACAACCTAGACTAAAACCTAGGAATGAAAACGGTCATGGTAGACAACCTAAGAAAAATGATTTTGTGCATAAAAATGAATTTTCTCAAATAAGAAGAAATGATGCTAGAACACCTAGAAGAGGCCAGTTTCAAAATTTCCAAAAACCATCATTTTCACAAAATAGGAACAAAATGGTTAAACCTTCTAACTATTATGAACCTAGGCACATGTACAACCCCAATGTAGTCTGTCATTATTGTAATAGGATAGGCCATATTGCTCCCGTTTGTTACACTAGGCATAGACACCTGTCACAAAATCAAGCACACTACCATCACACACCTAACATCCGAGGACCCAACGTAAATTGGGTACCTAAAACTCATTGATGTCTTTTATAGGTGTGCTTGAAGGCATCGAGTGTACTTTGGTACCTTGATAGCGGATGCTCCAAGCACATGACCGGGGATGCATCCAAGTTTCTCCAAATCAAACCCAATAAAGGAGGAAACGTAGTTTTTGGAGACAATAGCAAGGGAAAAATTATCGGCGTTGGTTCAGTAGGTAAATCTGAAAACTCCTCTATAGATAATGTCTTGCTTGTTAAAGGTCTTAAACACAATCTCTTGAGCATAAGTCAATTATGTGACAAGGGAAACCGTGTGACCTTCGATTCAAAATCATGCACGGTAGAACGCCTTAGTGATAATAAGGTCATTCTACGTGGTGATAGAATCGATAACATATATATGGTTAACTTAGACAAATCTCCTTCCGGATTTGCTAAGTGCCTCATGAGTAAAGAGGAAGACACTTGATTATGGCACCGAAGGGTAGCTCATATGAACATGAACCTTTTGAACAAATTGGTTTCACAAGACTTAGTAATTGGCATTCCAAAACTTAAGTTTGAAAAAGACACCATATGTGATGCATGTCAAAAGGGGAAGCAAGTTCGGGCTTCGTTTAAATCTAAGAACGTTGTTTCAACGTCTAGACCGCTTCAACTTTTGCACATGGATCTCTTTGGTCCTTCTAGAACGAAAAGCTTTGGTGGCAATTACTTTGCGTTTGTGATTGTCGATAACTACTCTAGGTTTACATGGACCTTGTTTCTTACTCATAAAAGTGAAGCATTTCATGTTTTCAAAAATTTTCTAAAGAAAGTTCAAAATGAAAAAGAAACAACCATAGCAGCCATAAGAAGCGACCATGGGGGAGAGTTCGAACGAAATCTGTTCTCAGATTTGTGTGACGAACTTGGCATTGATCATAACTTTTCAGCCCCACGTACACCACAACAAAATGGAGTGGTGGAACGTAAGAATAGATGTCTCAAAGAGATGGCTAGAACTATGATCAATGAGGCAAAAATCCCTAAGTATTTTTGTAACACCCCGGCCCCCACCCTGGCCGTAAGTTTTCGCTCATAGGATTGTTGAGCCACCACCTAGACAATCATCTAAGGTTCAACATAAGAAACCTAAAAATCAAGATAATAGAAAATCTAGTCAACCTAAGGACACCAGACAACCTAGACTAAAACCTAGGAATGAAAACGGTCATGGTAGACAACCTAAGAAAAATGATTTTGTGCATAAAAATGAATTTTCTCAAATAAGAAGAAATGATGCTAGAACACCTAGAAGAGGCCAGTTTCAAAATTTCCAAAAACCATCATTTTCACAAAATAGGAACAAAATGGTTAAACCTTCTAACTATTATGAACCTAGGCACATGTACAACCCAATGTAGTCTGTCATTATTGTAATAGGATAGGCCATATTGCTCCCGTTTGTTACACTAGGCATAGGCACCTGTCACAAAATCAAGCACACTACCATCACACACCTAACATCCGAGGACCCAACGTAAATTGGGTACCTAAAACTCATTGATGTCTTTTATAGGTGTGCTTGAAGGCATCGAGTGTACTTTGGTACCTTGATAGCGGATGCTCCAAGCACATGACCGGGGATGCATCCAAGTTTCTCCAAATCAAACCCAATAAAGGAGGAAACGTAGTTTTTGGAGACAATAGCAAGGGAAAAATTATCGGCGTTGGTTCAGTAGGTAAATCTGAAAACTCCTCTATAGATAATGTCTTGCTTGTTAAAGGTCTTAAACACAATCTCTTGAGCATAAGTCAATTATGTGACAAGGGAAACCGTGTGACCTTCGATTCAAAATCATGCACGGTAGAACGCCTTAGTGATAATAAGGTCATTCTACGTGGTGATAGAATCGATAACATATATATGGTTAACTTAGACAAATCTCCTTCCGGATTTGCTAAGTGCCTCATGAGTAAAGAGGAAGACACTTGATTATGGCACCGAAGGGTAGCTCATATGAACATGAACCTTTTGAACAAATTGGTTTCACAAGACTTAGTAATTGGCATTCCAAAACTTAAGTTTGAAAAAGACACCATATGTGATGCATGTCAAAAGGGGAAGCAAGTTCGGGCTTCGTTTAAATCTAAGAACGTTGTTTCAACGTCTAGACCGCTTCAACTTTTGCACATGGATCTCTTTGGTCCTTCTAGAACGAAAAGCTTTGGTGGCAATTACTTTGCGTTTGTGATTGTCGATAACTACTCTAGGTTTACATGGACCTTGTTTCTTACTCATAAAAGTGAAGCATTTCATGTTTTCAAAAATTTTCTAAAGAAAGTTCAAAATGAAAAAGAAACAACCATAGCAGCCATAAGAAGCGACCATGGGGGAGAGTTCGAACGAAATCTGTTCTCAGATTTGTGTGACGAACTTGGCATTGATCATAACTTTTCAGCCCCACGTACACCACAACAAAATGGAGTGGTGGAACGTAAGAATAGATGTCTCAAAGAGATGGCTTGAACTATGATCAATGAGGCAAAAATCCCTAAGTATTTTTGTAACACCCCGGCCCCCACCCTGGCTGTAAGTGTTCGCTCATATGATTGTAGACTGTCCCCACAAACCAACACAAGTCTTTCCCGCACACTTTGTCGCGCCCAAAGAAAACTTCCCAGGGGGTCACCCATCCTAGAATTGCTCCAGGTCAAGCACGCTTAACCTTAGAGTTTCTAGGTGATGAGCTCTCGAAAAGAAGATGCACCTTGTTGGTATGAGTAGTACTATCAATCCTTTTGAGCTCTTCCCATTCCCATATCTTGATACGGGGTATTACATTCACCCCTACTTAGGAATGCAACGTCCTTTTTGCATCCTTTTTTTTTGGCCGGATGCCGTGAGTACCGCGAGCTACGTGTTAAACCGAGCCGTCATTCGACCGATACTCATGAAAACGCCCTATGAGCTATACAAAGGGAGAAAGCCAAATCTTTCCCATCTTTGAGTCTTTGGTTGCAAATGTTTTATTCATAATAACGGCAAAGATAACTTGGGAAAATTTGATGCCAAGTCGGACGAAGGGATTTTTCTTGGCTATTCTCTTCGCAGCAAGGCCTATAGAGTATTTAATGTTAGAATAAAGGCCCAACGCTAGAGGGGGGTGAATAGCGTTTAAAACAAAATCGCAGGAAATTAAAACGAGAGCGTTAAAGTAAGGAGCGTAAGGAAGGAGCACACCGGATTTTATCCTGGTTCACCACAACGTGTGGCTAATCCAGCCCCCCGAGAGACTCTCTCGAGCTACACTAACTCCGTTAAGCTTAAGGGTGCTTAACAAACCGATACAACTTGAGAACCCGAGTCACACGAGCCTCAACACCTTTGCTCGGAGATACCGCACTCCAAGACTTCTCACGAGTTTACAACAAGGGAACAAACTCCCTTAAAGTGTATGAAAACACTTAAACACTCAGGAATAAAACTCTCACAAAGAGTAGATATGAGTGAACTAGTAAACGCTCAAGAACACGACAATTTCTTCAAGAATTGGCTCTCAAATAGCTAAGAAAAATAGGAATGCTTATGCAATGAAAGAGTATTGAAATGTTGAAGAATTGTGTGTTAAAAGAGAGGATTTGGGTGCCATTTTATAGCCCAAAATGGGATAAACCCGTTGCTAGAGTTTCCAACAGGATGAAGACAAATTTTTCAGGAACACGGGCTGATAGTCGATTGTCTAAGCATGATAATCGATTATCCAAAGATTCCCTGTCCAAAAATTTAAAATTCTATCCGTTGGAGAACAACGGTAACCCAGATAATCGATTGTCAACAAGTGATAATCGATTATTGGTCCTCTTAGGAGATTCTGGGTTTTGGTTGCAAAGGCTGATAATCGATTATTGCAAGGCTGATAATCGATTATTGCGTGCTTCAGAACTTTGGAAGTTCAAAGCTGCAGTGGCTGATAGTCGATTGTCACTAAGGTGATAATCGATTATCACCCAGCTAAAGTCTAGCCAGCTGAAACTCGTTTTGAAAAACCGAGGTCCAAAAACGAAGTGTTCCCAAAAGTAAAAACCAAGTTTGAAAAACATTGTATATGGTATAAAATAGTGAAAACAAGACTTGTTTGGTAAAAACCAAGTCCTCAAGGTCGTAAATCACGTGCGTACGGTTTTGACCGTTTTTCACGTGTTAGACCGATTGACCAAGATACAAGAGTGGTTTTTATAAAATAATTATTCGGGAACCTTTAAAATATGCTCAGAGATAAAAACAGGGTTTAAAATATTGAGAACCACGGAGTTGGTTCGGGCGCCAAAAACCGAACGCCAAAAACCGAACGTCGAAAGCCGAACGCCGAAAGCCGAACGCCGACTTAGGTGGTTTTGGTTCTGAGCAAGGACCAGGGATTTTTAACAATAAAAGAATTTATTTAAAGTGTTTATTTTGATGCATAAAAACATTTCATGATATTGTAAGATAATTTTGACTTTTTGAGAACCGAGACTTGAATTGATTATCGGTTTTGATCACAAAAGACCGACTCGACTAAGTCTTCAATTCTTGATCTTGTCCTTGAGTCTTTTAGGTCTTGTTCCAAGCCATTCTTCACGCCTTGAGTTATTCAACGAAACTCTTCATATCCACGGCGGTTTGGCAATTATCAAAACCTGTCGGAAATGAACACGACTTTAGTTTAACGTACAAAGTGTGTTCCAACAATTTCCCCCTTTTTGATAATGGCAAACAAGACGGGGATATGCATAGGGTTTTGATTTTTTTTTTAAAGAAATTCCCCCTTAAATAAAATTCCCCCTTAATATATGCATGGCCCTTATCTTCCCCCTTTTAACATTAACAAAAAGATTGTTAACAACAAAAATCATAAAGATTTTTATTAATTAATTAAGGGAAATAGCGGAGTACATAACGAAAGCATATTAAAAGATGATAAAATAAGGAAGAGAAGAAAGTAGAGCTAGAGCTCTAGAAATCCGGGGAAAGATCATTGAGAAGTTGTTCTTCGTCACTGTCTTCTTCTTCTTCTTCATCTTCATCACCATCATCATCATCATCATCATCTTCTTCTTCTTCTTCTTCTTCTTCTTCATCTTCTTCCTCATCCTCATCGTCCACCTCGTCATCTCTACCAACGTTTTGAGTCCCACTTTGTTCACCTCCGAAATTCGGTGGAGGAACGTAAGGGACCATTTGAGCGTATGGGTAATTGACAAAGTCAAAATACCCGTGAAGTTCACGGCTCAAGGTATTGACGTTGTGTGCCGTTTTGGAGACGTTGGTGTCAATCCGAGAGAGAGTGGCGGTTAAGGCTGCCATTTGCTCGGCGAGAGAAGGATTGGTCGAGGTGGTGGCGGCTGAGGCAGTGGCTCTCGGTTGTCGGTGTGGACGAGGCTGTCGAAACGGAGTCTCGTCGGTGCCCGAGTGGAAAGAAGATTCATCAATTTCCCAATGCTTTGTCCTGTTTATCTTTGGCCCAACATCAGTTTTGATGTTGTATTCTTCAAGAATTGCCATGACAAGGAGGGCGTAGGGGAGCGGCCGATTGTCGGAGGTGGCCGTGAACATGTGAGTCATCACAAATTTACACCAATTGAGATTGGCGTTGTGAATCATCGCACGAATTGTCTTCGTGTCCTCCTGGGAGAGAGTGGTGTGATTGAACTTCCTGGGCTTGAGAATCCGTGTCAAAACATAAAAGATGAATCGAAACACGGGACTCATGGAAGCAATCGTAGGGCGCCGCTGTTGGGGAGTGGGGACGAAGTTTCGGATGCCCACTTCCTCCAAGAGAGCGGTCTCATTGAACCGCGCTCCTTCTTCTCCGGCGTAGAGCCCGAGATCCTGTCCGTCCCGACGAAGCCCGGTGAGGATTTGAATGTTTTCCTCATTCAAATAAATGTCCACCCCGTTGACATTTGAAATCAACGATCCGTCCTCATCCTTTTTCAAGTTCGAATAGAAAGCTCGAACAAGAAAAGGTTGATAATTGACCTTCTTGATGTAGAGGAGATCGAGGAAGTTTCCACGTTCGAGGATAATCCGTGCCTCACGTGGAATGGAGTCATGAATGAAGCGGGCGGCGGAGAATCGGGGAGGGAGAATTTCCCGATGCTCAAACTTCTCCGAGAACCGCGTCGCCTCTACGTAGTCGTTGAACCAAAGGAACGACCCGTCGAGGTACTTGTGCGCCGGTGGTGGAGGAGCCGAGGAAGAAGCCACGTTCTTGCCGGTGCGGGAT
The DNA here is from genome assembly GCA_003260385.1 of Cuscuta australis. Lineage (NCBI taxonomy): Eukaryota > Viridiplantae > Streptophyta > Magnoliopsida > Solanales > Convolvulaceae > Cuscuta > Cuscuta australis. Next base: position 3,905,448 of record NQVE01000129.1, read on the forward strand.
CTTTTTCTTTGACCTCCTGCCATTTCAACAAAGAGCAAGACAAAGAAAAGAGAAGTTTGCAGGGATTTTGCAAGAACACTGAAGAATAATTGCAAGAAGGATGAAATATTGATGAATATATGAAGGAATTGTGATTTGAGTGAGTAAAAAATGAAAGGATATCACCAATATATAGTGGAAGAGGCCTGAGATGCGTTTGGGAAGTCAAAAAGGTGCCTTGAATGCAGTTCTAACGTCTCTGTAACGGTCAGAGTTTTGAAAAATCGCCGTTGATAATCGATTTACGCAACGTGTAAATCGATTATCTGAGTCTTCAGATTCTCCGCCGAAAGATCTGCAGACTTCAATAGTCGATTGCCTTGTTTTAGTCAATCGATTGTTTTGCGCCTGACTTCAAATAAAATTCTGCAGCTTCAAATAGTCGATTATCATGACTTGGAAAATCGATTGTTGAAGTTTGCGCCTGAGTTGCCTTAAACTTCTGCAGGCTCAGATAATCGATTATCTTAATGTTGATAATCGATTGTTTACTCCTTCAGCTTCTGTGCTATAAACTTCTGTAGGCTGTGATAGTCGATTATCACAAGCCTGTAAATCGATTTACACCAGGTCTGAAGCAAAAATCGATTTACTTTGTTCCCCCTGCCTTTGACACCTACAATGAAAACATTTTGGTACCCGTTTGATCTTTTGGGTCCTTGAGGATTAGTAACACGACTTTTTAAACTAATGGTACGCAAACACACACACACACACACATGTACCAACATGCGTGTTTAAGTGTTACCTTGGCCAACTCGTCCTTTTGCGGTTGGCGGGTTCCAGTCTACTCGAACCGAATGTCAATACCTCGGTTTCATTTGTGTGGGTTCTGGAAGTGGTATGTGAATCTTCTTCTTTTCATCATAATAGAAGAAGTAATATGGTTTCTTTTGCGTTGATTCCTGCAGGGATTGGTTAGAGTTCGAATATCCTTTTTGAAAGGATTTCATTCGGTTAGTTCCATGCAGAGTGTGTGTTTTGTTATACGTGTAATGCCTATGCCTACTAAAGCACACGGGTGCTATATGACCTACCCTATTGCAATAATGACAAACAACATTTGGATTATGCATTCTCCTAGGTTGATAATAGTTGCTAGGTTTTCTAACTTGATCATTGTTTATCCTAGTGTTCTTTCTAGGTAGTCTAGTGTTCCTAATTGTTCTAGGTTGTTTATTTTCTTGATTTTCATTATTCCTAAGTTGAGCTTTAGGTTTCCTAGATGGTTGCTCAACTTTTTCCTTATTATTAGGTTCATTTTCAAATCCTAAGCCATGTTTAGTAAGTTGCAAATTATCAAGAACATCATTAAGGTTTTTATGAGAAACACCAAACTTCTTCAAAGTTCCTTCAAGTTTTGCAACTTGATCCTTAAGTGATATACAAGAACTACATTTTGAACTTTCCGGTTTGTCGGCGCTTCTTTTTCCGAAAAACTTATTTTCTTCTTTCAGTTTTTCATTATCTTTTGATAGTTTATCAACTTCCTTCTCCATGGAAGTAAGTTGTTTCTTCAAATCCTTGTTAATTTTAGAAGCGTTGACATATTCATCAAAAAGTTCATTAAAGGCTTCTTGTACATCATCAAAAGTATAGGAATCTTTAGAAGTGGTACATACCTCTTCCGGTGGTTCCTCGTGTGCCATGAGACAAAGGTTGGCACTTTCGTTTTCTTCGCCTTCCGATGATTTGTCGCCGGAATCACCTCCCCATGAGATGTAGGCTCGGTGCTTCTTGAACATTTTATTCTTGATCTTGGCGTTTGGACATTTTGGTTTTATATGCCCAACTTCTCCACACCCATAGCATTTGGGTGGGTTTCCTTGCTTCTTTCCTTTCCGTTCATACTCTTGGCTCATGAACTTATGGAATTTCTTGAGTACGATCCCGAACTCGTCTTCGTCACTCGAGTCTTCCATAGCACGTTCTTGACTTGTAGATGCCTTGAGAGCAATCCCATTCTTCTTTTGTTCACCTAGAGAGGGATACAGAATGGTAGACTCATAGGTTTTGAGATTACCTCTAAGTCCGTCAATGGTGACGTTGGTGATGCCGATGGATTCTTGAATGGCATCGGCTTTGGAGCGCCACTCCGGTGTGAGACTTCGCAGGATTTTTCTCACAAGCTCCTTGTCCGTGTACGTCTTCTTGAGAGCATGGAGATCATTAACGATATTGGAGAATCGTTCAAACATCTCATCGATTTTCTCATTCTCCTTCATACGAAATAATTCATATTCATGGGTTAGAAAATCTATCTTAGCTTCTCGGACTTGATTCGTACCTTCATATGTGATTTCGAGCTTATCCCACATTTCCTTGGCGGTGGAACAACAAGAGATCTTCCGGTAGTCATCCGGGTTTACTGCACAATAAAGAATGTTGATCGCCTTGGAGTTGTTCTCTATTTTCTTGATATCCTGCGCATCGTATTCTTCTTCGGTTTTGGGAACGGTGGTTTCCCCAACTTTCTTCATGGCCACTTCTTCCCCATTCTTGATAATTCTCCATAGGAGAAAGTTGTTGGATTGGATGAAAATTCTCATTCGCTCCTTCCAATATGTGTAATTCGTTCCATCAAATAATGGAGGCCTCGAGGTGGATTGCCCTTCTCCTAAACCTGCGTATAAGTTTTGAGTAGAAGCCATTGATCGTTTCTCTCAAACGGTTAAGTCTTTCAGAGAGTATGGCTCTGATACCAATTGTTAGAATAAAGGCCCAACGCTAGAGGGGGGGTGAATAGCGTTTAAAACAAAATCGCAGGAAATTAAAACGAGAGCGTTAAAGTAAAGAGCGTAAGGAAGGAGCACACCGGATTTTATCCTGGTTCACCACAACGTGTGGCTAATCCAGCCCCCCGAGAGACTCTCTCGAGCTACACTAACTCCGTTAAGCTTAAGGGTGCTTAACAAACTGATACAACTTGAGAACCCGAGTCACACGAGCCTCAACACCTTTGCTCGGAGATACCGCACTCCAATACTTCTCACGAAGGAACAAGGAACTTCCTTCGAGTTTACAACAAGGGAACAAACTCCCTTAAAGTGTATGAAAACACTTAAACACTCAGGAATAAAACTCTCACAAAGAGTAGATATGAGTGAACTAGTAAACGCTCAAGAACACGACAATTTCTTCAAGAATTGGCTCTCAAATAGCTAAGAAAAATAGGAATGCTTATGCAATGAAAGAGTATTGAAATGTTGAAGAATTGTGTGTTAAAAGAGAGGATTTGGGTGCCATTTTATAGCCCAAAATGGGATAAACCCGTTGCTAGAGTTTCCAACAGGATGAAGACAAATTTTTCAGGAACACGGGCTGATAGTCGATTGTCTAAGCATGATAATCGATTATCCAAAGATTCCCTGTCCAAAAATTTAAAATTCTATCCGTTGGAGAACAACGGTAACCCAGATAATCGATTGTCAACAAGTGATAATCGATTATTGGTCCTCTTAGGAGATTCTGGGTTTTGGTTGCAAAGGCTGATAATCGATTATTGCAAGGCTGATAATCGATTATTGCGTGCTTCAGAACTTTGGAAGTTCAAAGCTGCAGTGGCTGATAGTCGATTGTCACTAAGGTGATAATCGATTATCACCCAGCTAAAGTCTAGCCAGCTGAAACCCGTTTTGAAAAACCGAGGTCCAAAAACGAAGTGTTCCCAAAAGTAAAAACCAAGTTTGAAAAACATTGTATATGGTATAAAATAGTGAAAACAAGACTTGTTTGGTAAAAACCAAGTCCTCAAGGTCGTAAATCACGTGCGTACGGTTTTGACCGTTTTTCACGTGTTAGACCGATTGACCAAGATACAAGAGTGGTTTTTATAAAATAATTATTCGGGAACCTTTAAAATATGCTCAGAGATAAAAACAGGGTTTAAAATATTGAGAACCACGGAGTTGGTTCGGGCGCCAAAAACCGAACGCCAAAAACCGAACGTCGAAAGCCGAACGCCGAAAGCCGAACGCCGACTTAGGTGGTTTTGGTTCTGAGCAAGGACCAGGGATTTTTAACAATAAAAGAATTTATCTAAAGTGTTTATTTTGATGCATAAAAACATTTCATGATATTGTAAGATAATTTTGACTTTTTGAGAACCGAGACTTGAATTGATTATCGGTTTTGATCACAAAAGACCGACTCGACTAAGTCTTCAATTCTTGATCTTGTCCTTGAGTCTTTTAGGTCTTGTTCCAAGCCATTCTTCACGCCTTGAGTTATTCAACGAAACTCTTCATATCCACGGCGGTTTGGCAATTATCAAAACCTGTCAGAAATGAACACGACTTTAGTTTAACGTACAAAGTGTGTTCCAACATTTAATAAACGTACTTTGACTATTGAGGAGTCCCCTCATATTGTATTTTCCGAAGATAATACTCGCTTGGCGAGAAAGGCTATTTGTGATGATCTTGCAGATTCATTAGAGAGAGTACACCTTGAAGACGATGAAGAAGACACACCATTATACACCAACCCGCAACCACAACCTGAGGAAACACCTCAAGTGATGGTCGAAAGTGAAGACCAAGCAGACAAAGAAGAACAAGAGGAAGCCCAGGAACAAGAGGAAACCGAGCTTCCCATCACTTGGAGAACGCACAGGAACCATCCACTTGACCAGGTAATCGGCAGCATCAACCGCTGGGTAAGTACTCGTAACTCTCTTAGGGAAACCATAGGACACATGGCTTTTGTATCTCAAATTGAACCTACAACCATTTCCGAAGCAATAAACGATGAACATTGGACCTTGGCTATGCAAGAGGAGCTAAACCAATTCAAACGGAATGACGTTTGGGAATTGGTGCCAAGGCCCGATGATCGAACGATTATTGGTACGAAATGGGTGTTCCGTAACAAACTTGATGAAAATGGAATAATCACTAGAAACAAAGCTAGGCTCGTAGCTAAAGGCTACAATCAAGAAGAAGGCATTGATTTCGAAGAAACTTATGCACCTGTAGCACGCTTAGAAGCTATTCGTTTACTTCTTGCTTTTGCTTCGTCTATGGATTTTAAACTTTATCAAATGGATGTTAAGAGTGCCTTCCTCAATGGTTTTATTCAAGAGGAAGTGTATGTTGACCAGCCCCCAGGGTTTGAGGACTTTGAGTTTCCCGATCACGTCTTCAAACTCAAGAAAGCGCTCTACGGTCTTAAACAAGCACCACGTGCTTGGTACGAACGTTTGAGTAAATTTCTTTTGGATAGTGGTTTCCAAAGGGGAAAGGTTGACACTACACTTTTTATCAAGAGTAAAAACAATAACATCCTTTTGGTTCAAGTTTATGTAGACGACATTATATTCGGTGCTACTAACGAGTCTTTGTGCAAGGAATTCTCGACGCTAATGACTAGCGAATTTGAAATGTCAATGATGGGCGAGCTCACATTATTTTTGGGACTCCAAGTTAAGCAAATGAAAGATGGAACGTTCATTTGCCAAGCTAAATACTGCAAGGAGCTCCTAAAACGGTTTGAAATGGACAACGCCAAAGCCATGGCGACCCCGATGAGCACGTCTGACCATCTTGACAAAGACGAGAAAGGTAAGGAAGTAGAGGTCAAAAAGTATCGAGGTATGATCGGATCCCTTCTCTATCTTACCGCTAGTAGGCCGGATATCATGTTTAGCGTATGCCTTTGCGCGAGGTATCAATCATGTCCGAAGGAATCACACTTAACCGCGGTGAAACGGATCATGAAGTACCTTGTCGGCACGGTTAACGTTGGACTGTGGTATCCAAGAGGCTCTTCTTGTCATCTCGTCGGCTACTCCGACTCGGACTTTGCCGGTTGCAAATTGGACCGTAAAAGTACGAGTGGGACTTGCCACTTACTTGGTAGTTCCTTAATTAGTCTCATGGTTTAGCAAGAAACAAGTCAGTGTTGCGTTATCCACAACCGAAGCGGAGTATGTAGCCGCCGGTAGTTGTTGTGCTCAAATCCTTTGGATGAAGCAACAACTCGTGGACTATGGCCTTAGTATCAATCACGTTCCTCTTCGTTGTGATAATACTAGCGCCATAAGCTTGACGAAGAACCCCGTTCTTCACTCAAGGACGAAACACATTGACATTAGGCATCATTTCATTAGAGATCATGTTCTCAAAGGTGATGTCGAAATTGAGTTTGTTGAAACACACAACCAATTAACCGACATTTTCACAAAACCTTTAGAGAAAGAGTCGTTCTTCCGCATTCGAAGTGAACTCGGAATCCTTGACTCCACGATGATCTAAGTTGTGCATCTAAATTTTTTTTAAACATTTACTAACTTGAGCGTCGGAGAACTTTTTCTTTTTTGCAGGTACCACGTTCATGAAATCAGGGGGAACCATACAAACAGCGCTGTCCAGGAGACACAACAGCGCTGTTGAGGGAAACACCGTCAACCAGAAAGTTTTCCAACAGCGCTGTCCATCAAGCCAACAGCGCTGTCCCAGGAAGTCTCTTCAATCTTAACTTTCCAGAAACTTTTTGAACATCGATGTTCCCTTTTAAACATCGCTGTCTTCCCAAAACTTTTGTTTTCAACCAAAACTAGAAACTTTTTTAACAGCGATGTCTTACCTTCAACATCGATGTCCATTTTTACAAATTTTTTTCCAATCGCATAACAGCGATGTAGGATAACCCAACAGCGCTGTCCTAATGGGTTTACACCCTTACACAATTCCAGAAACTTTTGGAACATCGCTGTAGGGTACTTTTCAGCATTCTACCAGCGCTGTCTCAACAGCGATGTCGCCTATAGAACATCGCTGTTCAGGTCAAATTTTTCAAAAAAATATTCGTTGGCAGCAACATTAAATTCTCCAACAGCCATATTTTTGAAAATCTAGACGTTGGAGACCACCTTTTCTATAAATTGGGACCCCCTCTCCTCACTTTTACACACACAAACACATATTCCTTCGATATCTTCACATATTTCATCCTCTCTACTCTAATTTTTTGAGATTTCTTCACTATGGGCAAAGACAAGGGCAGGGCAGGCACTTCCGGGAAATCAAAGTCCAAATCCCCGGGCGCCTACATCATCCTCCGAGGAGCGCCTCTACTATGGCGACGGGTCATACCTTTGGTTTGATTCCGAGGAGGAGCGCACCTCTAAATGGGTTGTGGCTCCCCCACGGATCATCCCGGAGCGCTACCCGGAGCTGCAGGGCTACGACGACCTTGACGCACAGCTTCATCAAGCCGGCCTTTGGCCGTTCGTCTCCCGGGCGCGCAAGGAGATCAACCCGGCGCTGATCCGGGCCTTCTACTCCAACCTCCGGCGTGAGGACGACGTGCTCTACTCGCTTGTCAAGAGCACGCCGATTGAGCTCACCGTGGAGCAGCTTGGGCGCATCGCCGGCCTCCCCTTCCAAGGCGACGATGTGTCTCACTATGGCGGAGAGGACTGGGTGCTCAACAACGAGGGCCTTATCCTCAACGAGCATGGCATCACCGAGCTCATCCGCCATGCCTCGGGCCGCCCCACCATCCACTCCGCTAACCCCGATGACCATCTTCTTCTCTACATCGTCTCCCGGATCATCAAACCCAGGAAGCACGGCCACACCATCATGTCCGGTGAAGATCTCAAGCTCATCCATGCGATCATGCACTCGGCCCCAATCAATTGGGCAAAGTTTGTCATGATCAACATGACGATTGCCGCGTCCACCGACCACGACCACCTCCTCCCGTACCCGTTCGTGGTGATGGACATCCTTGAACGGTTCAAGGTGACCACCACCGTTGGCCCACTCACAAAGGCCACGAAGATTTGGGCGGTCAGCACCCAAACCTTCAAGAAGCGGTCGGACAACGCCGGACCTGCCACTGCTGTGCAACGGCGCCGTTCTGCTGCTGGCCCAGCCGAAGCCCAGGCCCGGGCCAACCTTGCCTCCATCGCCGACTCCCTCAACCGGCTTCACTTCAAAGTTGACGGGATGGATGGCTACCTTGAGCGGCTCGACGAGGCTGTTCAACGCCAAGGGCACGCCATGAACGCATACTTCCAACGCGTTAACTACGTCCCCCCACCGTACCATGGCACGTTCTTTGGGCAAGTGTACGGTGACGAGGACGAAGAGGATGGCTCCTACGCCCCGTCAAGCTCTCCGGACGAGGACGAGTTCGACGACGCCGTTGACGGTGATGAGATGGACGTCGACGACGACGAGGAGGAAACCGAAGACGAAGACTAGGCCGCCCCTAGAATTTCTATCTCTTTTGTTTTAATTATCATGTCTCTTAATGCTTCCGTTGTACTCCGCTATTTCCCATCTTCAATAAATAAAAAATTATCTTTTATCTTTTTGTTAATGTCAAAAGGGGGAAGAAAAGGGCTATGCATATACTAAGGGGGAACGTCTCTATAAACGGGACCGTTTGATTTTAATCCAACTAATTTTTTTAAGCACAAATTAAGGGGGAACTTTTTTTTCACAAACTTTTGAAAAACAAATATCCCTTAGTATGCATATCCCCGTCTTGTTTTCCATTATCAAAAAGGGGGAAATTGTTGGAACACGGGTTTACGCCTTACGTCGTACTAAATTGTTCGGTTTTTATGACAGGTTTTGACAATGCCAAACCGCCGCGACATATCGAAGCTAAAGTGAGCAAAACTAAGGCGAAGGAACATGGCATGATGACTTGAGAACCAAGAACCCAGAATCAAGAACGAAGAACTAAAATCGTATTGAGTCGGTCTTAATGTGATCAAGACCGGCACAAAATTCCAAATCTTGGCTCTCTAGGCTCAATTCATAAAAATCTCTTTTACATGTTCAAAAATATTTTTCTTAAGTTTAAACTTGGGTCAAAACACTTGGAGTTCGCCCAAGCCAAAAACCAAGCCATCCGGCGTTCGGCTTTCGGTTTTCGGCATTGGTTTTTGGCGTTCGAACCAACCAAGTGGTTTTCAACTTTTTATGACTGGTTTTTACCTCTGGGCATATTTAATTATCTCTCCAACAAAAACGCCTCAAAAACCACTCTCCGTTTTTTGTCGTTTAGTAAAAACCATGCGAAACGGCACGAACTTGGTTAGCCGTGGTTTTCAACTAAATGACGTGGTTTTCAAGATGTTTTACTTGTTCTCTTAGCAAAATGCAATAAACAAATGTTTTCTAAACATGGTTCTTATTTTGGAGAACTTGCATTTTTGACATCGGCTAACGGCGTGACTAAACCAACCATGGGTCTGGCTAAACCAGCCCAACAGCGATGTTGAGGTAATCAACAGCGCTGTCTGGACTTGGAGTAGAACACCCGAATCAGCGCCGGGTTGATCTCCTTCCGAGCCCGGGAGACGAACGACCATAGCCTGGTTTGGTGGAGCTGCGCATCAAGAAAGTCGTAGCCTAGCAAATCCGGCAAACGCTCCGGGACGATCCACGAGGGAGCCACAACCCGCTTGGAGAAGTAGGTCAGGAAGCGGGTGTGATCCTCCTCAGGATCAAACCAAAGGTACGACCCGTCGCCGTACTAGAGGCGTTCCTCGGAAGTTGCCGTTGTAGCCCGGGATTTGGCCTTGGATTTCCTGGATGTTCCTTCCCTGCTCTTGTCTTTCCCGATTTGGATGAGAAGATTTCAAGAAAAAGGTGTAGAGAAGTTGATATTTGCATGAAGATTGAAGAAATTTGTGTTTGTGTGTGTAAAAATGAAGAGAGGGGGTCCCAATATATAGGGAAAGGGGGTTCCCAACATCCAGATTTTCAAAAATATGGTTGTTGGAACATTTAATGCAGTTGCCAACGGATACTTTTTTGAAAAATTCAACCTGAATAGCGATGTTCCACAGGCGACATCGCTATTGCGACAACGCTGTTGTGCCTTCGTACAGCGCTGTTATGCGTTAAGTTTTAAAAATAGGTTTAAAAAAGACAGCGATCTTGGGTTCCCTACATCGATGTTCCAAAACTTTCTGGAAATGTGTAAGGGTTTGAACCCATTAGAACAGCAATGTTGGGTTTACCTACATCGCTGTTTTACGATAAGGAAAAAATTGTAAAAATGGACTTGCACAAACGTACAGCGCTGTTGGAAAGTTTTCTGGTTTTGGTGGAAAGATGGTGTTTTGAAGTAACATCGATGTTGCAAGTGCTACAGCGATGTTAAAAAAGTTTCTAGAGATGAATGAGATAGAAAACTCCTTGTGACAGCGATGTTTATGTTTTGTACATCGTTGTTTGCCCAAGTTGTGGTTGACGATGTTTTCCTTAACAGCGCTGTTGGTCACCTTGACAGCGCTGTTAGTGCAGCGATGTTCTCCAATGAACATCGATGTTGATATTGTTCCCCCTGATTTTTGTGCTTGTTGCTTACCTACAAAGTAACACTTTGGTACCCAAAATATTTTTATGGGTCCTTGGGGGTTAATTAGCTTTTATTCACACACACACCCAAGATTTATTTTCACACGCACACACACACACTCGATTAGATGATTATTTAGGAGTTACCTTGGCCAACCCATCATCCCGTGGTTGGTGGGTTCTAATCTACCTAAACAGAGTGCCGATATCTCGGTGTGATCTGTGTTGGTTCCGGTAGCAGAATATGGACTGTATTCTTTTCGTCAAAGTAGAAGAAATACTAAGGTTTCTTTTGTGCATTGTCCTGTGGGGATTGTTTATGACACGAATATCCTTTTCCAAAGGATTTCTTTTCGTTAGCACCAGATATGTTGTGTGTTTCATTATAGGTGAAGTGCCTATGTCTAGTAAAACACACGGGAGCTATATGTCCTACCCTATTGCAATAATGGCATACTACGTTTGGGTTGAGCATATGCCTAGGTTGGTAATAGAAAGGTGGTCTAACCATATTCATCCTATTTTGAGAAAATGTTGGTTTTTGGGTATTTTGAAGATTTTATCTTCTAGGTGTTTTGGCATTGTTTTATCTATTTGAAAAATTATTTTTGTGTATAAAATCATTTTGATAATTTTTCATAGGTTGTCTACCATGAACATTTTCATTCTTAGGTTTTTGTCTAGGTTTTCTAGTGTTCTTAGATTGACTAAGTTTTCTATTATTCTGATTTTTAATGCTCTTACGTTGAGTATTAGGTGGTTGTCTAGACGTTTGCTCAATGTTTCCTTTATCCTTAATCTCATTAAAACCTATTCCTTCCATAGTGAATTGCAAAGAGTCAAGTATAATATTAAGATCTTTATGCGGTGTATTAAACCTCTTAACCGTCTTTTCAAGTTTTGCAACTTGTTCCTTTAAGGCTTTGCAAGAGTCACATTCGTTGGAGGAATTCTCCGGTTTATCGGCGCTTCTTTTGCCATAAAATTTGTTTTCTTGTTTCAATTTTTCATTTTCTTTTTCCACTTTTTCAAAATCGTTTTCAAAAATAGAAAAGCGTTTTTTTCAGGGATTTATTCAATTTTGAAGCTCCGACAAACTCTTGGTAGAGTTCTTGCAGTGCATCTTGCATTTCCTCAAGAGAATAAGGTTTAGAGGGAGTGGTACATACCTCTTCGTTGTCGGATGTTGTTGGTGAGTCTTCCTCGTGTGCCATAAGACAAATATTGGCAGCTTCATCCTCGTCTTGGTCGGTTGACTCGTCGCCGGAGTCGCCACCCCCGGAGATTGTTGGAAAACATTTTCACTTTGACATTTTGCTAATGACAATGTTTGTTTCCGTTTAGGTTTTGATATTGACAAACCGTCGGGAACATGGAACAAAATGAAAAGATTCAAAGAGATAGAAAAAGTTCTTTGAAGAAACAAAAAGCACAAGAAAGGCATTGACGTTGCTAAAGATGGCGACATTGGCGCTTTGAAGACGTTTTCTAAAGACTTAGGTTTTTATTGTAACAAGCTCATTCAATTTCTCTACGTCATGTCTCAAAACAAAATATGTTTTTCATGCATCAAATGAGTGTTTTCATAAATGGTTTTCAGTTTCTAAAACCCATGGTTCTCGCTTAACCAAAACCATAACCATCGATTATCGGCATTTGGCTATGGCGTTCGGTTTTCGGCATTGGTTATTGGCATTGATTTTAACCAAATGGTTTTTGGGTTTTTATCTTTGTTTTATGCTTCTGGACACATTTAAAGGTTTTCCAAATCATTAGTTTTCAAAAACCATAACCTTTGTTTTTTCTGTTGGAACACGGGTTTACGCCTTACGTCGTACTAAACTGTGTTCGGTTTTTATGACAGGTTTTGATAATGCCAAACCGCCGCGACATATCGAAGCTAAAGTGAGCAAAACTAAGGCGAAGGAACATGGCATGATGACTTGAGAACCAAGAACGCAGAATCAAGAACGAAGAACTAAAATCGTATTGAGTCGGTCTTAATGTGATCAAGACCGGCACAAAATTCCAAATCTTGGCTCTCTAGGCTCAATTCATAAAAATCTCTTTTACATGTTCAAAAATATTTTTCTTAAGTTTAAACTTGGGTCAAAACACTTGGAGTTCGCCCAAGCCAAAAACCAAGCCATCCGGCGTTCGGCTTTCAGAAACCGGCATTCGGCTTTCGGTTTTCGGCATTGGTTTTTGGCGTTCGAACCAACCAAGTGGTTTTCAACTTTTTATGACTGGTTTTTACCTCTGGGCATATTTAATTAGCTCTCCAACAAAAACGCCTCAAAAACCACTCTCCGTTTTTTGTCGTTTAGTAAAAACCATGCGAAACGGCACGAACTTGGTTAGCCGTGGTTTTCAACTAAATGACGTGGTTTTCAAGATGTTTTACTTGTTCTCTTAGCAAAAGGCAATAAACAAATGTTTTCTAAACTTGGTTCTTATTTTGGAGAACTTGCATTTTTGACATCGGCTAACGGCGTGACTAAACCAACCATGGGTCTGGCTAAACCTGTAATACCCCGTATCAAGATGGGAATGGGAAGAGCTCAAAAGGATTGATAGTACTACTCATACCAACAAGGTGCATCTTCTTTTCGAGAGCTCATCACCTAGAAACTCCAAGGTTAAGCGTGCTTGACCTGGAGCAATTCTAGGATGGGTGACCCCCTGGGAAGTTTTCCTTGGGCGCGCACGAGCCAGGACAAAGTGTGCGGGAAAGACTTGTGTTGGTTTGTGTGGACAGTCTACAATAAGGTTAAGCGTGCTTGACCTGGAGCAATTCTAGGATGGGTGACCCCTGGGAAGTTTTCCTTGGGCGCGCACGAGTCAGGACAAAGTGTGCGGGAAAGACTTGTGTTGGTTTGTGTGGACAGTCTACAATCCTATGAGTGAACACTTACGGCCAGGGTGGGGGCGGGGTGTTACAAATGGTATCAGAGCAACCCTGCGACCGTGACGGGCCAGAAGAGCTAGTTCACCTAGCGGGGAAGATCTATGGGTTCAAAAAAAAAGGATGCAACGAGGACGTTGCATTCCTAAGTGGGGGTGAATGTAATACCCCGTATCAAGATGGGAATGGGAAGAGCTCAAAAGGATTGATAGTACTACTCGTACCAACAAGGTGCATCTTCTTTTCGAGAGCTCATCACCTAGAAACTCCAAGGTTAAGCGTGCTTGACCTGGAGCAATTCTAGGATGGGTGACCCCCTGGGAAGTTTTCCTTGGGCGCGCACGAGTCAGGACAAAGTGTGCGGGAAAGACTTGTGTTGGTTTGTGTGGACAGTCTACAATAAGGTTAAGCGTGCTTGACCTGGAGCAATTCTAGGATGGGTGACCCCCTGGGAAGTTTTCCTTGGGCGCGCACGAGTCAGGACAAAGTGTGCGGGAAAGACTTGTGTTGGTTTGTGTGGACAGTCTACAATCCTATGAGTGAACACTTACGGCCAGGGTGGGGGCGGGGTGTTACAAATGGTATCAGAGCAACCCTGCGACCGTGACGGGCCAGAAGAGCTAGTTCACCTAGCGGGGAAGATCTATGGGTTCAAAAAAAAAGGATGCAACGAGGACGCTGCATTCCTAAGTGGGGGTGAATGTAATACCCCGTATCAAGATGGGAATGGGAAGAGCTCAAAAGGATTGATAGTACTACTCGTACCAACAAGGTGCATCTTCTTTTCGAGAGCTCATCACCTAGAAACTCCAAGGTTAAACGTGCTTGACCTGGAGCAATTCTAGGATGGGTGACCCCCTGGGAAGTTTTTCTTGGGCACTCATGAGTGAGGACAAAGTGTGCGGGAAAGACTTGTGTTGGTTTGTGTGGACAGTCTACAATCCTATGAGTGAACACTTACGGCCAGGGTGGGGGCCGGGGTGTTACAAATGGTATCAGAGCAACCCTGCGACCGTGACGGGCCAGAAGAGCTAGTTCACCTAGCGGGGAAGATCTATGGGTTCAAAAAAAAAGGATGCAACGAGGACGCTGCATTCCTAAGTGGGGGTGAATGTAATACCCCGTATCAAGATGGGAATGGGAAGAGCTCAAAAGGATTGATAGTACTACTCGTACCAACAAGGTGCATCTTCTTTTCGAGAGCTCATCACCTAGAAACTCCAAGGTTAAGCGTGCTTGACCTGGAGCAATTCTAGGATGGGTGACCCCCTGGGAAGTTTTCCTTGGGCGCGCACGAGTCAGGACAAAGTGTGCGGGAAAGACTTGTGTTGGTTTGTGTGGACAGTCTACAATAAGGTTAAGCGTGCTTGACCTGGAGCAATTCTAGGATGGGTGACCCCCTGGGAAGTTTTCCTTGGGCGCGCACGAGTCAGGACAAAGTGTGCGGGAAAGACTTGTGTTGGTTTGTGTGGACAGTCTACAATCCTATGAGTGAACACTTACGGCCAGGGTGGGGGCCGAGGTGTTACAAATGGTATCAGAGCAACCCTGCGACCGTGACGGGCCAGAAGAGCTAGTTCACCTAGCGGGGAAGATCTATGGGTTCAAAAAAAAAGGATGCAACGAGGACGCTGCATTCCTAAGTGGGGGTGAATGTAATACCCCGTGTCAAGATGGGAATGGGAAGAGCTCAAAAGGATTGATAGTACTACTCGTACCAACAAGGTGCATCTTCTTTTCGAGAGCTCATCACCTAGAAACTCCAAGGTTAAGCGTGCTTGACCTGGAGCAATTCTAGGATGGGTGACCCCCTGGGAAGTTTTCCTTGGGCGCGCACGAGTCAGGACAAAGTGTGCGGGAAAGACTTGTGTTGGTTTGTGTGGACAGTCTACAATCCTATGAGTGAACACTTACGGCCAGGGTGGGGGCCGAGGTGTTACAAATGGTATCAGAGCAACCCTGCGACCGTGACGGGCCAGAAGAGCTAGTTCACCTAGCGGGGAAGATCTATGGGTTCAAAAAAAAAGGATGCAACGAGGACGCTGCATTCCTAAGTGGGGGTGAATGTAATACCCCGTATCAAGATGGGAATGGGAAGAGCTCAAAAGGATTGATAGTACTACTCGTACCAACAAGGTGCATCTTCTTTTCGAGAGCTCATCACCTAGAAACTCCAAGGTTAAGCGGGCTTGACCTGGAGCAATTCTAGGATGGGTGACCCCCTGGGAAGTTTTCCTTGGGCGCGCACGAGTCAGGACAAAGTGTGCGGGAAAGACTTGTGTTGGTTTGTGTGGACAGTCTACAATCCTATGAGTGAACACTTACGGCCAGGGTGGGGGCGGGGTGTTACAAATGGTATCAGAGCAACCCTGCGACCGTGACGGGCCAGAAGAGCTAGTTCACCTAGCGGGGAAGATCTATGGGTTCAAAAAAAAAGGATGCAACGAGGACGCTGCATTCCTAAGTGGGGGTGAATGTAATACCCCGTATCAAGATGGGAATGGGAAGAGCTCAAAACGATTGATAGTACTACTCGTACCAACAAGGTGCATCTTCTTTTCGAGAGCTCATCACCTAGAAACTCCAAGGTTAAGCGTGCTTGACCTGGAGCAATTCTAGGATGGGTGACCCCCTGGGAAGTTTTCCTTGGGCGCGCACGAGTCAGGACAAAGTGTGCGGGAAAGACTTGTGTTGGTTTGTTTGGACAGTCTACAATCCTATGAGTGAACACTTACGGCCAGGGTGGGGGCCGGGGTGTTACAAATGGTATCAGAGCAACCCTGCGACCGTGACGGGCCAGAAGAGCTAGTTCACCTAGCGGGGAAGATCTATGGGTTCAAAAAAAAAGGATGCAACGAGGACGCTGCATTCCTAAGTGGGGGTGAATGTAATACCCCGTATCAAGATGGGAATGGGAAGAGCTCAAAAGGATTGATAGTACTACTCGTACCAACAAGGTGCATCTTCTTTTCGAGAGCTCATCACCTAGAAACTCCAAGGTTAAACGTGCTTGACCTGGAGCAATTCTAGGATGGGTGACCCCTTGGGAAGTTTTCCTTGGGCACTCACGAGTGAGGACAAAGTGTGCGGGAAAGACTTGTGTTGGTTTGTGGGGACAGTCTACAATCCTATGAGCGAACACTTACGGCCAGGGTGGGGGCCGGGGTGTTACAAAACCAGCCCAACAGTGATGTTGAGGTAATCAACAGCGTTGTCTGGACTGGGTAGCTAAAAACATGGTTTGGCGTTAAGTCTTCCAACAGCGATATTGGTCACTAGACATCGCTGTTGAGCCAAGGTTGGATTTCCAGAAACTTCTGGAATAGCGATGTAGGCTTCCCTACAGCGCTGTCCAACCTAAGCCAAAAATATAGTGCATTGGCAGAAAGTTTTTGGACAGCGATGTTGACCCAGCAACAGCGCTGTCAGGCCAAACTTCCATCTCCAAAGGCAGACCTAAACAGCGGTGTTCTAGGATAGAACATCGATGTAGAGACCTGACCGTTGGAAGGAATTTAATGCTAAAACTTTCCTTGTTTGGAAGTCAACAGCCAAAACAGCAATGTAGGGGTTTTGGACATCGCTGTTGGCATGACCGTTGCTTCCCAATTTTTAAAAATCAAGCCTAGAACAGCGATGTCCAAGCCTAGGACAGCGCTGTCTGGGTGAATTTCAACAGATCCAATTTTAATCAAATCCCACAAATTATGCCAATCACCCCTTAAATACTTTGGTCCGTTAGAGCCTATTTTTCTGCTATAAAATGGGGTGTTTGGGTCTGTTTTACACATAACATTACTTCACAACTCCTACTCTTTCATTGCAAATCATTCTTCAATTTTTCATAGCTTTTGAGAGCCATTTTTGTGAAGCCTGTGTTGTGTTCTTGAGCGTTCTTAGTTTACTCATTATCCACTCTAAAAGAGAGTATTGTTCTTGAGTGTTTTTAGTGTTCTTAGACACTTGACAAGAGAAGGTGTTTCTCTTGTTGTTCGAAGGAAGGGTTGTTTTCTTCGAAGGTTCGTTGAGGTTCGTGTGACTCGAATTCTCATGTTGTACGGGTTTGTTAAGCACCGTTAAGCTTAACGAGATAGTAGTGTAGCTCGAGAGAGTCTCTCGGGAGGCTGGACTAGCCACAAGTTGTGGTGAACCAGGGTAAAATCGGTGTGCCTCGTTCTTTTCTCTTTACTTCTCGCTTATTCATTTTTATTCCTGCGATTTCTTGATCAAACGCTATTCACCCCCCTCTAGCGTTGGTCTATTATTCTAACAATTGGTATCGGAGTCTAACTCCCGTCCAAACTTAACCGTTTGAGAGTAAAGCGATCATGGGCTCTTCTTCTAGAAATCTCTATGCAGGAATTGGAGAAGGTCAATCAACCTCTAGGCCACCACTCTTTGATGGCACCAACTACTCTTATTGGAAGGAACGGATGAGAATCTATATTCGTTCCACCAACTTTCAATTGTGGTTGGTGATCAAAAATGGCGAAGAAATCCCTATGAAGAAAGTGGGAGAAACCACGGTCCCAAAGACCTAAAACGAATTTGATGCCGAGGACATCAAGAAGATCGAAAACTATGCAAAGGCCATCAATATGCTATATTGCGCGGTCAACCCCGATGACTACCGAAAGATCTCCTGTTGCACAACCGCCAAGGAGATGTGGGACAAGCTTGAAGTGACGTACGAAGGTACCGATCAAGTTCGCGAAGCCAAGATCGACTTTCTCACCCAAGAGTACGAAATGTTCCGGATGAAAGAAGGTGAGAAAATTGATGACATGTTCGACCGGTTCTCAAAGATCATCAACGATCTTTGGTGGTCCCAAATTGGTGAAATACAAAGTCTAGAGGGGGGGGTGAATAGACTTTGTTACAAGTTTAAAATCTTTTTCGTTTCTTTTGAAAACGAGAAAATGAGTGTTAATCTAGAGTCCTTGTGAACTTTAGATTGTGTGCGGAATTTGGTGGGTGGAGTGAGCAGTAATTAATATGGATAGGTTAGTTTTCACAGTTAATATAATTGCAAGTAAGAATAAAGATAAGAGAGAGAGACACGCAAACTTTAACGAGGTTCGAAGGTGGGGTAATCCTTCTACGTCCTCAAAATCCACTATGTAGTTGGTTGTTGAATAATGAACCAACAGTTACACTTGTGTGAATTTCTGCACGGTATATCTTCACAAGACCAATGTTGCTACTGCACTCGTGCTGGCTTTGTTGTTCCTTCGAAGGTCAAGCTTCTTCAACAACTGCAAGATCCGAACAATAGGACTTGCAAGATCAACTTGTAAGAGAGTTGACCTACCCCCTTTTAATCAATAAGTTTGATCAAAAGTAATATCCTTCAACGTGGTGTGGTGCTTGAGGCAAGGAAACCTTCAAGTGTTTACACTATAGCTTTTTGGAAGGAGGAGAAGTTTGCTTCTGGATAAGGAGTTTAGAAATCTCTCTTTATCACGCTTTTTGGGCTAACTGTGAATGAGATAGCTTTAGTGATTGCTTCGTTGTGTTGTTGTATCAACGTATCTCATCATATTCTCTTCAGTCTTCCAAGGATGCTATTTATAGATGGATTGGATAATCTATCTGTTGAATCATAATGGACTATCCGTTGCATTTGCTGGCTTCAATTTTGAATGAAGATTGTGATTTGAAGATTCTTCGTTGAAGTGGGTGTTTGGATTTACCCAATTGTTGAGAAAGGATTCCTTTGTCCACAAAATCCGTCTTCTAGCTTTTGTTCAAGAATTCAAGACTGTAGCACTTTACTCTGTTTGTCTTCTAGTGCTTGTTTAGGAATTCCGGGCAGGCTCTTTAATTTTAGAGACCCAGACTTTGTCTTCGAGTAATTTGTTCTTGAATCAGCCTAATTATCTTCATTCTAGCCGTTGAAAATCAAGAGATTGATTTTTCCTTGCCACGGGTAGAATTTCTTCATTTAGGACTTAGATGATTTTCTAAGCCTTTTCTCACTTGTCCGCTTTCTGAGAATTCCGGTCTTTGGTGAGTCTTCCGATTCTTAGCTGACAAATCCGGATGAGTCTTACTTCCGGTGAGAAGGAGATCCGCGCTAGTCTTCCGATTTGAATGACTTAGCCTTCAGCGGGTTGTAGCGAGACATCCGGTTCTTATGTAGTCTTTCCGGATCTGAGGATTTTTATCTGATTGAGAAATCCTTACTTGTTTCTGACACTTCCGATCAAGATATCCAATTTTCATATCACTGAATTTGATCAAGTCTTCAGGCATCAAAACGCTTAAAGAAATATCACAGTTTTATTGGAAAACTCAAGAACTTGGTTTTAACAATATTTCTAAAAAGAAAAATTACATTGAATATTGGGGGAGACCTAAAGTCCCTATTACATAAATCATCATCAAAATCTATAATATTTTTCCCAACAATTTCCCCCTTTTTGATGATGACAAACAAGTGTTTAAGAGTTCCGGTCGCTGTACTGAGAACTAATTTTGTAACTTTCTTTTATTTTCTCATAACATACAGCTTGTTAACAAAAACTCTTAAACAAATACAATTCAAATTACAATAATTCCTAAACCAAGTTTTTGTCTTGAGATTTTGTGATTTCTTCCGCCTTGACTGTTTTCAGCTTCAGCAGATTCTGCTTGGCTGAGCAGTTGGCGTTGCGTTTGATAGATCTTTAATATCCAAAGTGGATATTCAAGATCTTGGAAGCAACACATCTCTCAAAAAAGATAGAGAGAGTGTTGTTCCAGAGAAGGTGTATGGTCTAATACTGAAAAATACGAGATTTCCACCATAGACCTTCTCTACTGCCGAGATTCTCACCATAGACCTTAAAAGTCTTTTCTTCTCAATAGGCTTCTTCCATTGCCGTCTATGAGGGTGAGAAAGAAAGTTTCTCCATTGAGGCTATTTTTCTTGGTGTATTCCTTAGACAGTGAGTTTGAAGACTTTTCATATTGGGAGAGTTGTTTGTGATGAAAGTGGATTGAGATACCTTGATTTAAATAGGGGAGGAGGAGTTTCACGGGTTCCATTAAGTGGGTAGTTGGAACGGTGAGAGTAAAGGAGTTTCAACTTCCAAGAAGTTGAAAAGTAGAAGGAATCTTTTACCAGTTACCAAGGAATTGAAACTGTTTTAATTAGAAAATCAGTTTCGATTGGTTAGAGAAACGTAACTGTTCTGGTTTGGCTAAGCCCAAAAGAGTGGCCCAAAAAGAAAAGAAAGCTATGTACTAGAGGGAAATTATTCCTATTGGGTTCTGAAGGCCCAAAAAAATAAGACTATCATTTTTCATTCCCTATAGTTCTAATTTCTACTTAGGACGAGGTAGTACCAAAACAAATATGAATATTTAAAAGAAAAGAGGTACTATTTTTCCAAAGTCCTGTACATTTTTAAACATCCTAGGGACCAGTACTTTTAGAGCTGGTTGGAAATGAATTAAGGACTAAAGCTTAGTTTAAGAAGGCAGATTTTGTAAGGTACCTGAATCGGAGATTTCCAATTTTAGTACCAAAACTGAGATATCCGTCTTCCATTGCTTTGAGCTTATCAATAATTCATTGCCAAAAATAATTGTTAGCCAAAACTAGGTAAGTTCCCCCTGAATTACATTCCCCTGAATGTATGCGCTTCAGAAAAATAATTAAGACAAAATCATACTTGAGATAAGCATAATCAAGCATAATAAGCACAATTAAGGCATACTTAAGCAATGTTTAAACCAATCAAGCAATGGTTAAACAAGAAGGTGTTTTCATCAAAACAAATGTTTTCACATACTTTCCCCTGGTTTGATGAAAAGAACCTTCAGTTCCTTTTGCGTTTTGAAGATCCGGCAACTTCACTGATGCCCTGCATGTTCCCACACAGTTCTTTGATGCGCCTTAAGTTTTCACGCCTTTCCTCTGTTTGAGCAGCATCTGAGAAGTGGTCAGCAACTGCACCTATAAATTCTGTTCCATCCAGTCCTGAGCTGGATAGGTGCTGTGCTGAGTTTTCCGGATTTCTTTGTTGTGCTTCAAGGATTAGATTAGTCATGTGCAGATGAGAAGGGACATAAGATGCTTCTCCTTCGTTGACTGCAATAGGAGCTGTGGTATTGGAGATGGACTGTGTTGTTGGAGAATTACATCCATCTTGCGGTTCCCAGAATGTGCACCAATAAGTCTGAACAGCTTGTATGCTTCCTTTTGATTGTCAATGATCACCTTCAAGTAGTCTTTGGTTACTACTTGATTTGCTGAAGCTATAGCTAGGGCTGATCTGATGTCCATTTGGAGAAGGGACATCTGTTTTTGCAGACCAATTGTGACATTTGCTATTTGCTCCTTGACTTTGTTGAATTCATTGAATTGCAGTTGACTGTCAGAGGTGTATATTTCCATCGTATTGCTCACAGTTTTACTCAATAAAGAGATGATCTCTAGAGTCTTTTCTACTGATTTACTTATCTCCTTGAGATCAGCGCTGTGTTTCTTTTCAGATTTCTCTATCAGCTCAGTGTGTTTGGCTTCCATTAGCTCTATCTCTTGCCTAAAGGAGGCATGTTGAGATGCTAGGGCTGACTCAATCAGCCCTTGGACCTTCCTTGTCCAGGTTTCTGGTATCTCATCCGGAAGAGTAGGAGTGGAAGAGCTATGGAAGGGAAAATTGGTTACCTGATGAGGAGATGATGTCCTTTGAAAGAGTTGCAAAGGAAGAGATTCAGCATCTTCTTGCACATCTTCTTCATCAGTGATCTTTAGTGTCCTCTCAGATTCTCCTTCTGCTTCATCAAGTGCAAAATTTGATATGTATCTTGAGAGTGAGTCACTATCTTCAGCTTCATTTGGTTCTTCAAAAATGGCTATTGGAGTTTGAGAGACCTCCTCTTCTGCCATCTGAGATTCCTTCTCAGCTTTTCCAGAGTGCCTTTGGACTTCTACTTCTTTCTCCATAATTTCTGGAATAGCTGACTGTTCCGGATTTCTGCTGACTTTTCCAGAATCTCAAGTTGTGTCTGATTGGAGATCTCACAAGGAGTTGTGAGGATCTCGAGCACTTGAGATTGGATCAGTCGCTGAAATTCTTCTTCTTCAGTTGTTTCCTGGTTCTGCTCTTGTGGGGAGAGGCTGCCTTCTCTTGAACAGTTTCAGTCAGAACCATTTCGAACGCAGGTGAGGTTTCCGTAAAGATAGGGAAATCCTCAGCTGTTTCCAAAACAGCTATTTCTTCAGAAGTGGGAGCCATTTGATCTTCTGTGGCTTTTGAGAAGACTGGCTTGTAGACTGCAGTATCTTCATCATCTGCTTCAAAGTCTGAAACTGGTGTAGTGGCCAAGTGTTCCAGATGCAGATCCTCATTGTTCCTTTGCCATACCCAGTAGTCATCCAAGATGTCTTCACAGCAGTGGTTGACTGGTAGTCCTAGGCATTTCTTGATAATCTTGTCATTCTTCAGCTGTTGGTCCCAATCCAACAGTTGCTCTTCTGAATTTCCAACTTTCCAAGCTCTCCAATTATAGTAGATCTGCCAGAATTTGTTGTCAGCATCATCTGTATGAGGCTGAGATGAGGTTGAAGGCTTTGGACTGGAGGGATTTCTTCTTCAAATTGTTGAGGGCTCTGGTTTTGAATAGAGTTTCCTCAGCAGTTTCCTTCTCCTTCAACTCATCCGAATCGACATCTTTGGATGTTGATGAAGAGTTGATCTTTCTCTTCTTCTTCCTTTGAAGTTCTCCATGGTCAGAGACTTCTTCTTCTTCTTCCAAACATACCAAGGCAAGATTCTGTGGTGCTTCAATGGAGGGAGAGGGGACACCACTTGCTTTCTTTTGGCAGTCTTTGCCATATGGATGAGT
>NQVE01000161.1:0-340000 GCA_003260385.1 Cuscuta australis
TGAGGGAGACACCACTTTCTTCCTTTTGGTAGTCTTCGTCATATGGATGAGTGGGATGTTATCTGAAGAGCTTTCTTCTGCAGTGGCACTAGTACCAGCTCTGTTTTCCCCTTTTGAAGATAGATAATATAACCAGTATCTTTCTTCATACTTCTTTCCTTTAGAAGCAATACCCATAGATCCCAAAATATGTCCAAGGTATAGTCCTTGACAGAGATATTTCTGGTTGGGCTTTCCCAAGTGCTTTGAGATGGAATTGAAAAAGTGTGCAGCCCAGTTTACCTTAGTTTTGGTAATGAGAGAGTTGATGATGAAGGCTCTCTCCTGGGTGATGTCATCGGGATGACCTCCACTTCCACACTCGAGGCAAGTGATGACCAGTTCCAGAACCAACTTATAATCGTTGTTTAGATCTGCTTTCTTCGCAGGGCCAGAAGGAGTTCGCCCAGAAATTCCAATGATGTTCCAGTCCAGATTTTTGACTGGAAATTTCCCAACTTCAACTCCAGAATTGGGAAGGCGAAGCTTTTCTCCCAATTTCTTCTGTGAAAGCTTCACTTTTGTACCTCCAACAGTGGACTTGATGACTGGAACCGTCCTCTGTGGGTCCTTCTTGGAATGGGCAGTTTTGATTTCTCCATTTCTGTAGAATTCGAGAACTTCTTCCTCGAATTTGAGGCGAATCTCCATTTGAAGAAATTCGGAGAGTTCTTGAGCAGCTATCATTTGTAGATAGCTTGGAAGAATGTTGGTGAGGAGCACTTGGCTTCTAACTTCTGGAAGTGGACATTTGCTCCGACAACCTTCATTTTCTCAGAAATTTGGGTGAAAATTTGAGAAAGAAAGACTTAGGGTTCTTGCAAGTTCTTGAGAATTTTTCGCGAAGAAGATGACGAAGAATTTTTGAGTGGGCGGTTGAGATCTGAATAGTGGCGATTGGGTTTCAATGTGGGCGATTTATGCGGCTAGTGGCGATTGGATTTTTTTTTTAACTGTTCCGAAGGCCACGTCCCACCCATCATTTTGACAGACGTGGAAAGTGAACTGCCACGTGTACTACATTTAGTCTAATTGAATTAGACCAATTTTGTGAAGCAAATCGGAAAGCTTGGCTTCACTTAGTGGTTTGGTGAAGATATCCGCCAGTTGTTCTTCAGTTGAGATATACTCAATTTTGATATCTTTCTTTTCCACATGATCTCTGATGAAGTGATGCTTGACATCAATGTGCTTAGTGCGAGAATGATGCACTGGGTTTTGAGAGATGGCTATGGCACTTTGATTGTCACAAAAGATTGTCACTTCCTTTGTCTTGACTCCATAGTCCAGTAGTTGTTGCTTTAACCACAAAACTTGAGCACAACAACTACCGGCTGCAATGTACTCTGCTTCTGCTGTTGATGTAGAAATGGAGTTTTGTTTCTTACTGAACCAAGAAACAAGATTTCCACCAATGAATTGACAAGTACCAGATGTACTTTTCCGGTCAACTTTGCATCCGGCAAAGTCAGAATCTGAGTATCCACTAACTCAAATGAATTGCTCTTAGCATACCACAAACCCATGTTCTGAGTTCCTTTGAGGTATCTAAGAATCCTTTTAGCTGCTATCAAATGACTTTCCTTTGGCTTTGACTGGAATCTGGCACAAACACCTACTGCATATGAGATATCCGGACGGCTTGCAGTAAGGTAAAGTAGAGATCCGACAATCCCTCTGTAGAGAGTTTGATCTACATCCATATCAAGCTTGGTGGATGTGCTCATGGGGACAGAAACGGATGACTTCTGATCAACTTTGAACTTCTTGATACGATCCCTTGTATACTTCGCTTGGTTGATGAGAGTTCCTTCGCTTCTCTGTTTGATTTGAAGACCAAGGAAGTAGTTGAGTTCTCCCATCATGCTCATCTCAAATTTTCCTTGCATGAGGGTTGAGAACTTAGTGCATAGATCTTCCTTAGTTGAGCCAAATATGATGTCGTCCACATAGATTTGGACCAATAAGAGATCTTCACCATCTTGTAGTTTGAACAATGTCTTGTCAATGACTCCTTTGGTAAATCCATTGTCTATAAGAAATTGAGACAATGTATCATACCAAGCTCTTGGTGCTTGCTTGAGTCCATACAGCGCCTTTTTGAGTCTATACACTTGATCTCCCTTAGAATGTAACTCAAATCCTGGAGGTTGTTCTACATACACTTCTTCCTCTAGGTTTCCGTTGAGAAATGCGCTTTTGACGTCCATTTGATAGACTTTGAAGTCCTTATGAGTAACAAAGGCTAGAAACAGCCTTATAGCTTCAAGTCTAGCAACTGGAGCGAAGGTTTCATCAAAATCTATACCTTCTTCTTGACAGTATCCTTTTGCAACTAACCGGGCCTTGTTTCTGACAACAACGCCGTTTTCATCCATCTTGTTCCGGAAGACCCACTTTGTCCCAATGACATGTTGATGAGTAGGTCTGGGAACAAGTTTCCAGACATCATTTCTTGAAAACTGGTTGAGTTCTTCTTGCATTGCATTGATCCAATCAGAATCAGCTAGAGCTTCTTCAATATTCTTTGGTTCCACTTGTGAGATGAAACAAGCAAGCATAGCTTCTAGATTCTGTTGGGCACTCCTTGTGCGAACACCAGATTGAATATTTCCAATGATCTGTTGAGGAGGATGATCCCTTAACCAACGAAGATTGTGTTGATTGGGATTGACTGGTTGATCTAGTTCAGCTTCTGGTTGAAGAACAGAAGTTGTTGGTGTTTCCGGATGGATTGGCACTGAGTTGCCATTTCCGGAATTGTCGCCGTTTGAGATATCCGGAATATTGGAAGGCTGGTCAAAATTTCCGGAGGGCTCAGCACTGTCTGAATCCGGATTTTTCTGTGAAATCTTCAGAGGCAGACTTCTGAATGGAATGAATTCCGTTGGCTTTATTCTATCTCCTTTATTGACTTCTTCATCCTTGTCTGATAGATCCAGAACCTCATGATCATGCTTTGATGGTTTGTCAACCACATGTTTTTCATCAAAAATAACATGTATTGACTCTTCAGTGATCATGGTTCTTTTGTTGAAGACTCTGAACGCCTTGCTTACCATGGAATATCCTAGAAAGATGGCCTCATCTGATTTCTCATCAAAAGTGTTCAGATGATTCTTCCCGTTGTTTAACACAAAGCACTTGCTCCCAAAAATATGGAAATATGATATATTAGGCTTTCTCCCGTTCCACAGTTCATAGGGAGTTTTGTTGTGCCTTTTATAAATCATACTCCTATTTTGAGTGTAGCAGGCTGTGTTAACTGCTTCAGCCCAGAACCTCTTTGGTAAGGAAGCTTCTGCTAGCATGGTTCTCACTGCTTCCTTCAGGGTTCTGTTCCTTCTTTCAGCTACACCATTCTGTTGAGGTGTCCTTGCTGCAGATGTCTGATGAAGAATTCCGTTTTCTTCACAGTAGTGAATGATGATTTCATTCAGGAATTCTGTGCCTTTGTCAGATCTGATCTTCTGAATGGTCTGACTTGCTTGGTTTTGAATCAGCTTCATGCAGTTGGTGAGTTTCCCTTGAGTCTCCTTCTTGCCGTTGAGGAAGATTGTCCATGTGTATCTTGAGTAATCATCAACTACCACAAGGACATATTTCTTTCCACTTAGACTTATTGGTGTAACAGGGCCAAATAAGTCCATGTGAATAAGACTTAATATCCTTGTAGTTGAGGGTGCCGATTTTGCCTTGAAGGTGGACTTGACTTGCTTTCCTTTTTGGCAAGCATCACAAATACTTTCCTTTCTGAATGCAGCTTTGGGAAGACCTTCTACTAACCCTTCTTTGGACAACTTGTTGAGAGTTTTGAAGTTGAGATGACTCAACCTCTTATGCCAAAGCCATAGAAGGTTAGTGTCACCTTTGCTGATTAGACATGCTTCCTTGACATCGTCCCATATTACTTCATAGATGTTCCTGATTCTCTTCCCAGTGAGAATGACTTCATTTGTGGAGATGTTCTTGAGAGATGCCATGTCCTTGCAGAATTCCAAGGAGTAACCTTTATCACAAAACTGACTTATGCTAAGAAGGTTGTAATTGAGACCTTCAACATAAGATACAGCTTGGATGGTTAGTCCCTTGTACACCAGATTTCCTAGCCCTTTAGTAAGGCCAAAATCATTGCTTCCTCCAAAAGTAACTCTTGGACCATCATAGGGAATTAGATTGCTCAAAAGGCTCGCATCACCCGTCATGTGTCTTGAACAGCCACTGTCTAAGTACCAGACACCTGGGTACTTAGTGGCTTCCTGCATTAGGAGGAGGAATATTTTGGTACCCAATTAAGTTTGGGTCCGGAGTAGTTAATGGTGTGTGTCCCTACATCAAGTTTGAAGTTGCAGGGAATCTTCCTTGCAGCTCTAAACTTGTTGGGATTGTAATCATATTTGTAGGCATAAAACTTCCTACGTGCAGGAGGTGTTATTTCCTGTTTCCTCCTAGCAAACCTAGGTTGATAAGACCTATAATTTTGTCTAGGTTGTGCATAGTGTGTCTTGTGTCGGTTATAAGCATACTTAGGTGGCACAAATAGCTTCTGGGGTGAAGGATGACTATATCTTGGCATAGTTCTCCACTCAGAATTTCTTGGAAAACTCCTGTCTACCCCATAATGGGTATGGCCTCGTGTATAATGGGGGTTAGAAGGTTTTCTTCTGAAATTATTTCCTTTTTGAGGTCTGTCCAGCTTCCTATAGTTCTTAGGAGGGACTACCTTTTTGGGAACTTCTGTTGGTTTTTCCTTTTCCTTCCCTTTCTGCTTATTTGGTTTAGGAGTAGGTTTGGGAGGGATGAAAGTTGTTTTCCCTTTCCTTTTAGAATTGGAGGGGTCAAACCCAAGTCCTTCACGACCTTATGTTTGGTCGTTTCAAGAAGCTTATCCACTGCTTCTTTGGACTTAAGAGTCCCTAGTTCTTTGTTAAGGGATTTCACCTTTTCAGAGAGAGATTCATTTTCAGTCTTGAGTTGAGTGATCTCATTCAGCTGACTTTTCCGACCTTCAGTCAACTTGAGATTCTCTTCACTCAATAATTTGTTCTCCTCTGTTAAGGAAGAATGTTTGAGATTTATCTCCTCAAAGTCTTTCATCATCTTTTTGAACTGGTCAAAAAGATTTTCAGAAGTTGGTATGCTTTCATAAGAAGACGAGCAGGAGGTTTGTGAGGTTACCTCTTGATCAGCATTATCTTTGGCCATTAGGCAGAGAGTGTCATCTTCTGACATAGTCCATCTATCCTCATGGTTGGACTTTTCAACTCTGCGCTCCATGCAGACGAGAGCTTCTTCATCCGAGCTTGAGCCGGATGACTCGTCACTTTCAGTAGCAACCATTGCTTTCTTTTTCTTCTCGATCCTTTCTCTTTCTCCGTACTTCTCCACTTTTGGGTACGGGCACGCTGACTTCTAGTGGCCAGGCTTCCTGCAATTGTAACACAAATAAGATTCAGGAGGAGAGTCACTTACCTGTGGCTTTCCCTTGGATGGCCTTCTGACTGAGTCAGCTTTCTTGAAGAACTTTTTGAACTTCCGGAATTGCTTGACCATCATGGCAAATTCCTCATCGTAGTTCTCCATTTTTGAACTTGACGGCTGACTGGAGGAAGGTGTGTCACAGTTCCTTGGGCATGTCCCTTCGCTTGATGGGACTCTTGGAGTTGTCATCAGTGCCGTGGGGAAGGGAGTGACTTGTTCTTCCTTCTTCTTCTTCAGCTCGTGCTCATAGGTTCTGAGCTCATCGAGAAGACCTTGGACAGTGTAGTTCTCCAGATTTCTTCCTTCTTCCATGGCTGTGGCTTTGGTGTACCACTCAGTTGGAAGAGATCTCAGCAACGTTACATTCTTTTCTTTGGGAGAAAGAACGTGGTTAAGTGATGCAAGATCATTCAAGATTTTGTGGAATCTTTCATCCAGCATATCAAATGATTCTCCGGGAAGCATTTTGAAGCCTTTGAACTTCTCAAGCAGGACTTCTATCTTCTGCTTTCTCAAGTCCTCTGAACCCTCACATAGCTTCCCAAGACCTTGCCATATCTCCATGGCAGTCTTGAGGTGCTTAATTTTGGAGAAGGTGATGGGGTCAAGTGTCTTGAAGATGGCTGCTTTGGCGACGTTATCCAGATTGTGCTTTTTGCAATTTCTATCATCCCATTTTTCCTTGGGCTTTGGAATGTACTGGACTACGTCTGGAGTTGCTGGATTCCTCTCAGGATTCTCCATTTGGATTTTCAAGGGTCCATCCTCAAGCACCATCCACATGCAATCATGTAGAGCGTAAAGGTGTGCTTCCATCATGATCTTCCAATCATCATAACCTAGAAGAGAAAACTTGGGCAAACCGTGATCCATATTGTTCACCATTTTGATCGCTTCTCGTTAATCTAAATGTAGATAGTGAGAAGACTGCTCCGATACCAATTGGTGGTCCCAAAGTGGTGAAATACAAAGTCTAGAGGGGGGTGAATAGACTTTGTTACAAGTTTAAAATCTTTTTCGTTTCTTTTGAAAACGAGAAAATGAGTGTTAATCTAGAGTCCTTGTGAACTTTAGATTGTGTGCGGAATTTGGTGGGTGGAGTGAGCAGTAATTAATATGGATAGGTTAGTTTTCACAATTAATATAATTGCAAGTAAGAATAAAGATAAGAGAGAGAGAGACACGCAAACTTTAACGAGGTTCGAAGGTGGGGTAATCCTTCTACGTCCTCAAAATCCACTATGTAGTTGGTTGTTGAATAATGAACCAACAGTTACACTTGTGTGAATTTCTGCACGGTATATCTTCACAAGACCAATGTTGCTACTGCACTCATGCTGGCTTTGTTGTTCCTTCGAAGGTCAAGCTTCTTCAACAACTGCAAGATCCGAACAATAGGACTTGCAAGATCAACTTGTAAGAGAGTTGACCTACCCCCTTTTTAATCAAAAAGTTTGATCAAAAGTAATATCCTTCAACGTGGTGTGGTGCTTGAGGCAAGGAAACCTTCAAGTGTTTACACTATAGCTTTTTGGAAGGAGGAGAAGTTTGCTTCTGGATAAGGAGTTTAGAAATCTCTCTTTATCAAGCTTTTTGGGCTAACTGTGAATGAGATAGCTTTTGTGATTGCTTTGTTGTGTTGTTGTATCTCACCGTACTCTCTCCAGTCTTCCAAGGATGCTATTTATAGCTGGATTGGATAATCTATCCGTTGAATCATAATAGACTATCCGTTGCATTTGCTGGCTTCAATTTTGAATGAAGATTGTGATTTGAAGATTCTTCGTTGAAGTGGGTGTTTGGACGTACCCAATTGTTGAGAAAGGATTCCTTTTTCCACAAAATCCGTCTTCTAGCCGTTGTTCAAGAATTCAAGACTGTAGCACTTTACTCTGTTTGTCTTCTAGTGCTTGTTTAGGAATTCTGGGCAGGCTCTTTAATTTTAGAGGTCCAGACTTTGTCTTCAAGTAATTTGTTATTGAATCAGCTTAATTATCTTCAATCTAGCCGTTGAAAATCAAGAGATTGATTTTTCCTTGCCAACGGGTAGAATTTCTTCATTCAGGACTTAGATAATTTTCTAAGTCTTTTCTCACTTGTCCGCTTTCTGAGAATTCCGGTCTTCAGTGAGTCTTCCGATTCTTAGCTGACAAATCCGGATGAGTCATTTTCAGACTTCCGGGTGAGAAAGAGATCCGCGCTAGTCTTCCGATTTGGATGACTTAGCCTTCAGCGGGTTGTGGCGAGACATCCGGTTCTTATGTAGTCTTCCGGATCTGAGGATTTTCATCTGATTGAGAAATCCTTACTTGTCTCTGACACTTCCGATCAAGATATCCAATTTTCATATCACTAAATTTGATTAAGTCTTCAGGCATCAAAACGCTTAGAGAAATATCATAGTTTTATTGGAAATCTCAAGAGCTCGCTTTTGACAATATTTCTAAAAAGAAAAATTACATTGAATATTGGGGGAGGCTTAAAGTCCCTAATACATTCTAAATACATCATCATCAAAATCTATAATATTTTTCCCAACAACATTTTTTTATCAAATCACCGAATATTCAGATTCTCACAATCCCTTCTAATCTGAGATCTATTCTAGAGGTCTTGTAGATAACCTTAATATAAATTATTTAAATGGGTATATCTTAGAGTTCTTCTAGATACTCTTAACAATACACATCATTTCATAATTATCAATATATTCATTTTTAATCATGATTTAATCATTCATAATTATTATTTTAATAAGAATATTCATCAAAGTCTAATTATAAACAACACCAATAATAATTTTAACAATATCCAATAACAAATAGGGGTCTAGCATCGAGTGTTAACACCTTAGCTTACCGTCATACATCACGTAAAATTTTATTTTTCAAAACATCATTTTTATTTTATCACATTAAATTTTATTTGTCAAAACATAATTTTTATTTTTAACAATTATTTTTATATTGATCATAATTGATTGGTATAAAAAAAATTAGGCTTTTATAGCTTCAAAAATAGCATTTTTGGACTTAAAAATGTTCGTAACGGTCGACCGTTGGGTTTGAACGGTCGTCCGTTCCGTTGGAAAGTGCAGGAAGATGAAGGGGTTACTATTCATCATCTTCAACCTCTAACCCATTTTTCTCAACTTCCATTTTTGGTCACCAAACTTCAATTAAACTATATAGAAATGTTCTCCAAGGTTCGTAGATCATTTTAGAGGCATCAATTCGAAGTTTTAACAAAAAATTCAAGGTTTATGATTCTTGGTTCTTCACATATGTCAAACACAAAACTCAACCAAACGACCATTTATGAACGTAAAAACGATCTATACGAACATTCTAGTCACTAGATATATCTACGGGCTTGCATTGAAGTGAAACGATGATTCCGGCGAACACCACCGCTTGCTCCGGCGACGGGAAGCTCTCCGGACAGCTTCTCTCGACTCTCTAAACTCTCCTCTAACTAATGGGATAATTTTGGTGTGAAAATTATGAAGAATGTATGGCTCTATATATAGGCCAGGGAGAGGGAGTTACGTTTGAAGTTTGAAGCCTTGTTCCTACGTTTGATTGCCGTGAGTGGAAGGGGCGCTGCTATTAAATTCCTTCCAGTTTAGTTTGATTAAATTACTTCAGTTGGGGTACACTTTTTGGTCCAACTTTATCCAAATTGAAATCCGTTTACACCGTTGCGATGAGACAGTCAAACTCTATTTAATGATATAATTTTTATATTTATTTGAAATACTTTTTCTGACAACATATTTTTGGGTGTTGACTTTGACAGAGTCAAAATTGAATTAGTTGATATGTAATTAAAATTAGTCTCATATTCAATCAATATTATTAAATATAAATACTTATTTCAATACATCATTTTACAAAAGTTCGCATATTTGACTTTTTCTCATTTTTATACAAATTACATATTTAAAATGTCATAACTGAACTTCTGTACATCAGATTTATTCATAAAATATACCGTTGGTTTCGTCTCTTCAAGACCTATCCATAAAAGTCAATCTTAACAAAAATTATTGACTCTAAAAATTCCTTCATTTTTGGTCAAACATAGAAATAATGCTTTGTTGAGTCAAAATATTGTTTCTAAAAATACTTTTATAATAGAATAACTTTTAGACTATGTTTTGGGGCGTTACAGTTAGTGAATCGGGTTGCTATTAATTTGATATTCACATGCATAATATTTTAAAAACATTTCAAAATAAAACATTCATACGTATTTATTTTAAAACAAAATATAAGTTAATCTGAGTAAATAAAACAAACATTGTGGAAGCCTTTAAAACATTATTGTTAGAATAAGTGCCCTTCACTAGAGGGGGGGGGGGTGAATAGTGAGGCACGAGAATGTTTATAAATTTTCGCGGAATAAAATCACAGTGATAAAGTAAAGAGCGGAATAAAAAGGAGTAAAGGGAGCACACCAAGATTTACCCTGGTTCACCACAACTTGTGGCTAATCCAGCCTCCCGAGAGACTCTCTCGAGCTACACTACTTCCGTTAAGCTTACGGGTGCTTAACAAACCGTTACAACCTGAGAACTCGAGTCCCACGAGCCTCAATACACTTGCTCGGAGATACCGCACTCCAAGACTTCAACCCGAAGGAAAATACCTTTCCTTCGTACAACCAAGGGAAACAAGCTTCCCTAAACGTGTTTACAACACTAAGAACACTCAAGAACAAGACTCTCTTTAAGAGTAGATGTTGAGTAAACTATATACGCTCAAGAACAACTCAAACTTCACAAATTGGCTCTAGAAAGCTATGAAAAATAATGTTGTTTGGATGCAATGATAATATGAATAAAGTGAAGTGAATTTATGAGAAAAGCAGACCCAAACACCCCTTTTTATAGTGCCAAAAAAGGCTCCAACGGACCAATACATTAAAGGGGTGATTGGCTTGATTTATGGGATTGAATAAATTTGGGATCTGAGGGATATTGGCTTCCCATCGATGTTTGAAACTTACCCATCGCTGGTAAGCCAATTTTCCTTCAGTTTTGAAGCCAACGGTTACCTACCCATCGATGGGTAAATGCTTCCCATCGCTGGGTGGGAGGTTGACTTTCAAATAAGGAAAGAATCAGCCTTAAATGACTCCCAACGGTCATGCCTTCCCATCGATGGTTAAGCCTTCCCATCGCTGGGTTCCCATCGATGGGTAAAGCTTCCCATCGCTGGGTAAGGGCATTCTGCCTTGTGGTAATGTTGCACCAAGGCTTTAACAGCGATGGGTAGAACTTCCCATCGCTGTTTGGCATGGTTCTGGAAATTGGTTTGGCTAAGGGACTGCTTACCCATCGATGGGAAGATCTTCCCATCGCTGGGTGGCATGATTCTGGAATCCCGGGATCACTTACCCATGCATGGGTAAAATCTACCATCGCTGGGTAGATGGCTAGCCCAGAACCATGGCCTAGCCGACCGGCGCTGAAACCCGACCGAAAAATGCAAAGTTCTCCAAAGTAAAAAGTAAGTATATAAAACAATTATTTAATGTATTTTGATGTCAAAACAAGCTTTGTAAGTTGAAAACCACGTCGTTAAGGTAAAAACTACGGTTGACCAAGTCAACACCGTACACGGGTGGTTTTCACCAAAAGACAAAACCGAAAGGTGGTTTTCATGATGTTTTGATTGGAGAACCATTTAAATGCATCCAAAAACAATTCCCACACAAAAAGACTTGAAAACCACTTCATTTAAGTAAAAACCACGGCTAGCTAAGTTAATGCTGTTTCACATGGTTTTTATCAAACGACAAAAAACGAAAGGTGGTTTTTGAAGTGTTTTTGATGAAAAATATATTTAAATGTGCCCAGAAGTGAAAACCAATCATAAAAAGTTGAAAACCACTTGGTTAGTTCGGATGCCAAAAACCAACGCCGAAAACCGAATGCCGAATGCCGGTTTCTGAAACCCGAACGCCGGATGGCTTGGTTTTTGGTTTGGGCGAACACCAGGTGTTTTTAATGACTTAAACAAGTTTGAAAAACATTTTTATGATGTAAGAAATGCAATGAGATATTTTAGCCTAAAGAGCCAAGGTGTAAAGATTGGGTCGGTCTTGATCACAATAAAGACCGACTCAATACTATGATTAAGGTCTTCGTTCTTAGTCTTCGTTTAGCTCTTGCTCTTATCTTCGTTCTTCGCCTTGTATATTCAATGTTCGACTTGATCACGGCGGTTTGGCATTATCAAAACTTGTTACAAAAGACGAACACGGCTTTAGTACGAAAACATGATAAACCCTTGTTTCAACAATTATCATCAATATATTCTTGTAGTTTAAACAAAATAAAGTCAACAAACAATTAATTCAATTTCAAATAGCTTCAGGGCATCCACCAGCATCACGCTTCACTGTCTTCCAAGTTGTTCATCCAATCGTTGACCCCTAGCTGTAAAAATAAAGAGTGTGGAAGTATCTAACGCTAGAACTAACTCATAGATTAACATTCATCAACACATATGTTGGAGCTGGTGGCCCTTATGGCCAACTGTTGTTGTAATATCTTAGATATTTTCTATCACGTAAAGGCAAATGTAATCTGTTTACACACATTTCATGGTAATGTAAACGACTATTACATTCCTAGAATTATATTTTAAAGATCTTTATCAGATTGAGTCTTGTGATGTTGAGACTGACGTCTTGTAAAGATATAATTCTAAACGGTCCATAGTCAAAGTATTGACGAGAGTGGGATATCGTTAATACATCTGAGACTAGGGAGTGTTAGATGTTTGACCTAGTCTCTAGGTCAATGACGGAGTGTTCTCATCTACATTCGGACAGACATTATCGTTAATAATGGGATGCCGAAAATGACTCATGTAATGCCCTGAGACCCGATCTATTAGAATTGATTAATTTAATTAATTAATTACTAACTCGGACCGGGGTTGGGAAAATAAAATCCCTAGAAAAATTATTTGATCACGTCATAATATTCGTCTTGACTGTCTGATTCTAGAAACGCTAGTGGATCTTGATTCGGACCCATTGGGGGGGGGGGAAGCGCGTACCGTTCAAGTCAGATTTTACATAACAGAGTAAAATTATTGGGAGATAACTCCCCAATTATACCCATACGCCACCCCCATTCCCCCTTAACTTCCATCATTATTGTTTTAATTATTTCCCTATTCATTTCTTTAATTTAAAACCCCCACCTCTCTCTTCATTCTCCCCTCACCTTTGTAACCCCCAAGGTATTCAAACACCACAACTCTCTGTCTCCCACTCTTGTGTTTCGGCCAACCCAAAGCAGCATCCAGGCGGGAAGATTTCTGGTGAGAAGACGAGGAGGTAGAAGGGAAAGTAGTTCAAGTGAGAAGCCGACTGTTTGTCCGTTCCTTCATCTTATTTCATCGTTCCGTCAACCCCTTCGTTTAGAGGTGAGTACGTTTCCCTCTAACTTTAGACTTCATAGTATAATCATATCGTTATATTCATAGGATTACCCGGCTAAGCCCACGTGTATCCACGTTATCATGACTCTTCATTGTTCAGACCATTCGATTTCGTAATTGATAATATAAACGTTTTGAAACCCCGTAAATTCGTAGCTTACTTAATACGAAAACATAAGCGGATATCTCAAAAACTTCCAACGTAATGACGGCAATCAAACAGAAAAAACAGGAATCAGCGTGCCTTGATAATCGATTTACAGAACATGATAGTCGATTATCAGGCCACGCTGAACTCCTCAGTTTATCCGGTAAAGCGTGATAATCGATTATCACAGGCCTTGCGGATTCTCGAGTCAGAGGTTGGTTTCACTAATAATCTATTATCACATAGCAATAATCGATTGTCAGGCCTATCTGAACTTGGGTGTCCTGAACAAAATACCTTGACAATCGATTGTCATGAAGTGACAATCGACTATCATGTCCTGCGGAACTTTGGGAT
Organism: Cuscuta australis; assembly: GCA_003260385.1. Lineage (NCBI taxonomy): Eukaryota > Viridiplantae > Streptophyta > Magnoliopsida > Solanales > Convolvulaceae > Cuscuta > Cuscuta australis. The sequence continues at coordinate 13,486 of NQVE01000161.1, forward strand.
TAGAAGCTGCACAACATGATAATCGATTATGGATAGTGGTTAATCGATTATCAGCCAGTTCTGAACCCAGGTCTGCCATGTTGAACAAGTTGTTTTCATATGGAATCAAACATATTTGTATGCATTGAACATAATTTCATTCTTCAACCAATGCATTCATATCATCACGTATATCCTATACGCATGTTTAGGATCATGGCATATTTTGCATACCGCGACAAGAGGTCAGGCCTAGTGCGCCTCTTCCGCGGGCCCATCCAGGAACCTGCGGGATTCAATGGGTTTTCATTATGAAGGGCTTGTGTACGTACATGGTAGCTAGGCTTAGCTATCACCCACATTCTAGTCTCCATCGGGATGACTAAGGCGTTCCTTGGCTCATCTACTGCGTGGGGATGATCACCGAAGGGCAGGGGGTCCCTGCGCAGTCTAACTCATGCATCATGATTATTTGGCGTTGCATCATTTTTTATTCGTAAACTTTTATTCATCAAACTTGTATGTGGTATCTCGTGCTTTGGTACATGTACGATTATGTTTATATCAATATGAATATGTTATGCATTCTACTGTTAGATTATCACTCAACTTCTGCTGAGTATATAGCATTGTTTTCCTTTGCTATACGTAGGTAGGCAAGAGGATCATGGAGCCTGACCCGGATGACTCGGATGACTGGGTGATCGGAGCGGTGGATGAGCGACAATGTGGACCCGATAAATTATCTACTTAATCCTTAAACTTGTTTTGGGCTGGAACCCACCTTTGTCGTACTTCTTATTTATGACTTAACGATTTTACTTACATTTACTTCCGCTACGAGACATTCTCTTTAATTGAACTTATTTTCATCATTTAATAAAATATATCAAGGGGTTTTAAGTTACAAGCAACGCAAGGGTTTTTCTTGTAAATGGCCTTAAAAACTGTCTATGTAACCTCTCCGGCTCGTTGGGCTGCGGTGAACCGGGTTCACGGGACGGAGGATGTTACAACCCACCTAAAGGGCATTGCATAGACCATATAGTCTATGCTCTAACTATCCTTAGCGCGAATACGTGAACCCGCATACTTTGATTCATTGTCCTAAGTCGTATGAAATAAGGATGGTATACAGGCACTGCGTTGGGTATGCCGCTGCGTGTAATCGGAGATGTACATACATGGAATTTGTCACTCATATTTAGGAGAAACTAATGTCTTATTGGGGCCCATTGATAAGATGACCGAGGAATGAATGGCTATGCTGAGATGAGTTAAGACATCTGTCCCTTCAGTCACACTTGTTAATTAGTGAATGACTTACTGGTACAGGGTGAATTTTATATCCCTTGCATTATGTTAAGACATTGGGACAAATGGATCTGCGTTACATGGAGTCGTAGTCGTGGAAAGGTTTTGATGGAGCAAATGTCTAAACTTATAATCTGGGGTAATAATGTGTTGCTAGATACTATGGCCAGTTTTATAAATGCCTATATGGGTCACACACTTTGGACAATTTAAAGAGTGAGATTATGAGAAAGGATAATATTTAATTTGTATATTGTAAAATACTAAAATAATTTTTTTTAATATAATATATGTATATATATTATATACGGAAATATATTTTTATATATATATATATATTCTAATATATATTATATTGTGTACATTTTATTTTTGAAGTTTCATCTTAATTATGAAAATAATTATTTTGATAAAAACTATTTTAAAGTATATTTTATATACTTGTTTTAAAATGATTTGGGTATTTTATTGTATATCATAAAAATTATTGATATCAAATAAAATACATTTTTTGTAGCATTTTGAAATACATTATTTAAGGAATGTATGTGCATGAACGTGTGAAGTAAACGACACATTGTCACATGAAATGTTTTGAATGATTGGCTAAGAATGAACATAACTTTTAAACTCTTCCTTTTGTGTGAGTGATGTGCAGAAGAGTTGAAGAAGAGGGGAGAGTTTTGAAATAAAATTTTATCATTTTGGGTGTAGAAAATTGTTATAATATTTTATTTAAAATATTATTGATATATTTTCTACTATTTAATTTCCAAGATTAATACTATCCCTCTTAAATATTTATATTAAATATACTATTTTAATCTTTACTAGCATAAGATTATAGTAGACTTCGGAAATGGTTCGTGTATCAAAGTTGGAGGCCGGACGCTTGAACGGCTACATTTGCTCATTCAACGTCATTACCGCTTAGCGGAGAAGGTATGAGTTTCTATATCTAGCTATAATTTTAGTATGTGTTCTTAGGCTACTAATCACTATTGGAAGTTTAAATTTTTGTTTTTCCGCTGCCCTCCTAACCATGGTTACCTTTCAGTGGTATCAGAGCCAACGTACGAAACTATAATTTTTCGTAAAACTTTTTTTGTTAGAAATTAAACTTTAACTTGGTATTTATTTGTTAATCTCGAAAATTAGTAAAATGATTTATTGTAGTCTTGAAATAAATATTAGACTTAAACAAATCATTGAAATAAATATTCTTTATTTATTTGTGCTAAAAATATGTATTTGATATATGTATCCCGAAATTTGGAAAATATATATTAGTATACATATTTGGAAATTGTAAATAAAATTTTATTTGAAATAAATATCATTTTATGGTTACTAACATTATCTTTTTATTTTCGAAATTTTTTATTTCCAATTTTTGAGTTAATTGTATTTGTTTATATTTCATTCCAATAAATCTTAAATAAATATTGAAAACTAAAAATGAAATTTATAAAACTTGGAAATATTATTTCTAGGTAAAATAAAGTTGTTCATTAATATATTGGACAGAATAGTATAAGTTAGTAATTAATTATATATACATACATACATATGTATATGTATGTGTGTGTGTGTGTGTATTAATTGAAAAATGACTAATATCATTTTGGAAATTATATCTCAGCAACTAAAAATTTTACTTTTTAAAAATATTAAATTTATAATTTAATTATTTTTGAAATATTATTTAAAATTATTTTACGCAATTAATGAGATATAATTAATATATTTGGGAAATAAATATTTATAATTCTGTAAATTTATTTTTCAGAATAATAAATGTCTAAAATAGTTACTAGAAGTTTAAATTTGATTTTCATAATTTTTTAAAAATTATTTTGAATTAAATATCATTTTCGAAATTATTTTTGCAAAAGGGCATTTTGGTAATTCTGGACATTCTTAAATTTTAATTCTAGTTCTACCTTTGGTAGATGATCGGTTAAAACCAAATGGATTTTATAAAGTTTAACTAGATTTATTTTGACATCTAATTTAATTTTATAAGTTTTATAAAATATTTACTACCGTAGTATTTTTCAAGGACTGTCCTGGGTGAGCGCGGCTCACCTAGTGTATGTATATCTTTATTGCCTATGTGGATGTATCATATGAATGGTTGAGGATTGTGGTTATAGTTTATTTGATTATAATACGGCCTGCGTGTCGTGCCTTATCTCTTAAACTCTTGTTGTAAATATATTTCTCTCTCTTACCTCAACTGTAACACCTCAATTCGTATAACCCGGAATTATAGGAATTAAGGTGAAACGGGAGCAATATTTATAAAACTTTTCCATATCATTTAATAAAATTCATAAAACAAAACTTCAAATACAAAATACTAAATTCGGATCAATCCTTTTGCAACATGTCGGAGATAGCGGAAGACTTAAATAATACAAATACAATGATGTGGGTCAAACCCAAAACTTCAAATGCAATGCTTGTGAAAAACATGCATATCAATTTGCCATCCTATCATCTCTTCGTCTTCCGGGTGGTTCAAATAATCTGTGATTCAACCTACGTGTAAACAAAAAGACTACGCGCTTAGCATAAAGCTGAGTGGTACGATAACGCGAGAGATCGATAACATATTTATACTTAAATGTCATGCATCACATTGGCCACATAATTTTCATGCTTGCATAGTAGACGACACAAGATACAAGATACACATATTGATATCATGGAGATTCATTTTGGGATATTATCCAAATATAAATACCTTGGCCTTGTCGTTGATGGTGTTTGATATGAAGTGCGGTACGTTTTGCGATACCACATACAAATTCAAATTAAGATCTTCATAATTACTTGCAAACGATGCAATGCCAAATGATTCATGATGCATGAGTTAGACTACGTAGGGACCTCCTGCCCTTCAGTGATCATCCCCACGCGGTGATAAGCCGAGGAAACCTTAGTCTCCTGGAGGAGTCTAGAAATTGTGGGTGGTAACTGAAAGCCTAGTTACCATGTACGTACACAAGCCCTCCTGATGAAACTTGTTGGATCTTGAAGGCTCCTGGACGGGCCCGTGGAAGAGGCGCACTAGGCCTGACCTCTTGACGCGGTATGCAATGGTATGACATGATCCTACGACATGCGTCTAGGATGATGATATGATGTTATGAATGGTACACTACCTTTGGATTTAAGTGAGCATGCTTGACTTATGATCTTGAAGACTTATTTTGAGAGCTAAGTCTCGATTTTTAATCCATATTTCAATTGTTGATTCTTACCTTGAAAGCACTTTGGTTTTGGATCTATCTAAAAGTTCAGTAGCCCCTGATAATCGATTATCACTTGGTGATAATCTATTATCAAAGTTCAGCAGCCTCTGATAATCGATTATCACTTGGAGATAATCGATTATCAAAGTTCAGCAGCACCTGATAGTAGATTATCAGAACTTAACAATCTATTATCACAGTACTCGGGTTCTACTTTGGTTTTTCGAATTACGTTCAACTTTTTGAAAATTATAATGAACATTCATAATTACAATATATCCATATATGTAGTATCTATTCATGCCAACGGATTGATAGGTGATTTCTTTTAACGAGTGTCATACCATATACCTTTATAACGAGAAAACTACGATCATACGGATTCAATGTAAATGATCCCAAGTAGTTGAGCATGTAAAATAACAAATACACATTCGTTCATACATGTAAAACACATATATATTCGGGAATGGATTTACGTGTTCATGTAATCGTCTAAATGTAGTCTAGGTGTTCCTCAACGTTTTCATTTATATATCAATTTTATACACCTATACGTATCAAGTGATGCTATTACGATATTCAATGGTAATTCCTCAAGCCTAACCATATTCTTCATAATCTAACCGTTCTACCACTTTTATTTCAAAACCCTTATTGTTTACGTTTGAGTCAAACATCCATTTAGCCTTGTATAATCATTCAATTTCATAACGGTTTCTAATCCTCGTTGTTCTCTACGCAACTTTACTAGATCAAGAACATAACATGGTATGAATCTATATACAAACAACCATATAAACAACAAATGTATTCGCATATAAATATATTAAATATTCCTTCGTTATAGCTAGGGTGTACATAGCTCAAATATTACACAACGTTAGAAGAAACCAAACAAATCAACCGCGTCGACGAACGGTTATCAAACCGTTGACCTTCCGACCTCCAAGTGCCTTCTTGAGTTTCGGTTTCTTCTTGCGAATATGTTACAGGGGTTGTCGAGAGTCGGCACGTACCAAACGAATAGCGGATTGGATGAGACGGAACAAGAATAAAGGCGGAAATTGTAAACCTCGCGTTTTCTTCGCCACTGGAATAGTTTTGGTAAAACGGCCGTATCGCCTTCGTTACTCGTCCGATTGACAAATCGTTGGTGGCTGTGGTTCACCGAATCGCAGGGATACATCTTTGGTTAAGAAACCACGACCAAACAGTGAGTAAAAGGTGGTCAAAATACTGCCCAAAGTGGACTGTCGGGATTTTTGCTTCCAAAACCAGCACCTCCTTTCTCTTCTTCCTTTTCTTCTCCTTCGTCGGCCTTCCTCCGTGGTGTGGCTGCTGGGCCGAAATACAAAGAGAAGAGGGAGGGTTGAGAGTGTGTTGATGGTGTGGGGTTTACAAATGGTGAAAGAAATGGAAGGGAAGAGGGATGTATATAATAATGGGAGTAATGGAAGATTAAAGGTGATGAATGGGGAATTAAAAGGGATGAATGAATATGGAAAGAGGGGTATATATTAAAGAGATGTAATGGTGGTGGGGTGGGATATTAAAGAGGTGAATGAATGTAGAGAGGGGGGGGGTGTGTGTGGCGTGTACATGTGGGAAAACTAGAGAGTCACTTTTGTGTTACTCCATAAATAAAAACTGGCTTGAACGCTACACGCTTTTTCCCCCAAACACCTACGAATTGAAAACCGTTTGCGTTCTCGGAAATAAACAATCAAAACTAAATTTATTATAACTTCAAAATATTTTTCTCAAAACTTATTTTCAAACTTCCGGATTCATCCTAATCATTAATTTATTTAATTAATTAATTAATGTTGAGAGGCCCAGAATTAAAGTACATTAACTTTGGAAGTCCATTTAAGGAGATCGAAATCTCAATATTTATTATTTAAAATAATGAGTCTCAATAAATAATTAATATTTATTTATTTAAAATATTGGCTAGCTATTAGGCCGGTTTGTAGGGCGTTACATCAATCGAGGATTCTTTTCTCACGTGGTGGTTAGAAGACGAAAAGATTTGAAGTTCGGGGAAATCCAAATGAATGGAGATAGATCAAAGTCCATGTGCCTAGAAGTCAGTGAGAGCTATCGTTTTATTTTTCCTTTAGGGGCCACAATCATTACACGTTTATTTACTGCGTATTTTGAATGCATGTGAATGAATGTTAAACGCTAGTAAATTGACACGTGTGCGGCATGTGTCGTAGGTGAGATCGTAATTAAAATTAAATCCCTATCGAATATTAAGTTTGTATGCCTTTGGGCACCCGACACCTTTCTGGCTAATCTGCACTATCATGTACTCAGCCTCCGTTGAGTGTAGCATGGTGTATGTTATGCTGGTCCTAGAAACCACCATGGACGTGGTCACGTTCAGACGTTGGGTTAGACTTAACTAAGTCTCGGTTAAATAGGTGATGATTTAGAGGCGGTTTTGTTGGGGTCATTACATGACAAGTTGAATGGTTTTACTCGTTCATCTAGCCAAGGAGTTGGATCTTTATGATTTAATTGGAACTCTATTCCTAACCAAGTAGTTGGACTTGTGGAGAGAGCCCTAGCCAAATGCAAGTTCAATGAAGGTGCCCTGGTCCGGTTGTAGTAAAATAGTTCGCCCAATAAAAGACCAAGAACTGCGAGCGCGGCTTGTCAGTTGGTGTTGGAGTTGTGCCCTGATGGCCAACTGTTTATCATTATTCTATCATGTATAGGCAGATATAATATGTTTACACATCTCATGCTAATGTAAACAAATATTATATTCCAAGACTTATATTTAAAGGTGTTTATCAGATAGTGTTATTCTGCTGATGAGACTAACATCTTGAAATAAATATTTATCTAAATGTCCATAGTCGAGTATTAACGAGAGTGGGATATCGTTAATGCATGTGAGACTAGTGTGTGTTGGATGTTTGACTTAGTCTCATAGTCAATGACGGTGTGTTCGCATCCGCACATGGGCAGATATTATCTAGAGATAATAGGATGCCGGACTGACCCATCCTAAAGATGTTGCTTGAATTTTTAGTTCATGCTCTAAATATATTTAGCGCGACCACGGGTGTAACTATCCTTCGACTAGAAGTATTACGTTTTCTGCATATGTGAACCCGCATACTTTAATGCATTGTCCTAAGCCATATGAAATAAGGATGGTATACAGGCATTGTTTTGGGTATGCCGCAGCGCATATTCAGAAACGTATATTACGTACATAGGATTTGTCACTACTCTTTTTAAGAGATTAATGTCTTATGCGGCCCACTGATAAGTTCTGATTGAGGAAATTGCATGGCCATGCTGAGATGTTTTTATGACGTCTATTCCTATCAGTCAGACTTGATAAATCAGTGAATGACTTAATGGATACAAGCTGGATTTTATTAATCCCTTGCATTAAGTTTAGACATTGAGACAAAGGGATACAGTTACATGGAGTCTGAGTCGTGGAAAGGTTTTGACGGTGCAAACGTCTTAACTTATAATCTAGGGGCAATAATGTGTTGCTAGATACCGCTTATTGCTTATAGTATTGATGCAGAGCCAATACTGTGGCCAGCTTTATAAGTGCCTATACGGGTCACACACTTTGGACAATTTAAGGAGTAGGATTAAACAATGGGATAATAAGTAATTTGTATATTTGTAAAAATAGTAAAATAAAATATTTTGGAATATAATATTATATATATATATATATAAATATTCGGTTATATATATATCATATATATGTGCCAATTAATATATATATTATATATTGAATATTTTATTTTGGTTTGTCATTTTAATTATGAAAATAATTAATTTGACATAAACTATTTAAAGTATATTTGTATACTTGTTTAAAACGATATTGGTATTTTTATTTGATTTAAAAATTAATTTTATATTAATTTTTGGTGTCAAATAAAATACACTTTGAACATTTAAGTGGAGAAGAATTTTGAAAATCCTTCTCACAATCACAATCATATTTCTTTCGGCCATGTGATGTTAATGGGGACAAAATTGTTTTGACTTTGCATTTTAAAGATGTAGGAAATTTCCTAATTTGTCATTAAGTGTATGATTGGTTTTTAAAATCCTCTTTAAATAATTATACACTATGTTCATTGTTAAGGAGTGAAGGTGATTCGGCCATACTATTTTCAAGAGAGAAAATTATTAGTTTGGTTCCATTAATATCATTTTTGTATAGAAAACATTTATAATATTTTCTAAATATTATTAGAAATATTTTCTATTGAAATATACAAGATTATTATTATCCCAATTTTAATCTTTATATTTTATACTACTATAATCTTTACTAGCATAAAGATTGTGGTAGACTCCGGCGTTGTTCGTGTGTCAAAGTTAGAGACCGGACGCTTGAACGGTTACGTTTGCACTTTCAACGCTCTTCCTACGACCTCTTCGTTTTTACCGCTTACGGAGAAATGTATAAATTTCTTACTCACTATAAGTTTTAGTACGTGATTCTGGGCAAGATAATCATGTTAGGATGTTAAAAATTTTATATTCCGCTGCCTATCCTTGCATGGTTACCTTTCAGTGGTATCAGAGCCAACGTACAAAACTATAGTTTTACGTTTGACTTTTAAAATTTTAAAAGTCAAAGTTTTAACTTGGTAATTATTAAAATTCAAAAATTGGTAAAATGATTTTATTTAGTCTTGGAATAAGTATTGGACTTAAATAAATCATTGAGAATGAATTTTAAATTTATTTATTTTATTTCTACCCGTAATATATATAAATACATATATTTTGATTTTTTGAAATATATATTTATATATATTGTAGAAATAGTAAATATAATTTTATTTGGACATAAAACATAATTTTATGATTGATAAAATTATATTGTAATTTTTTAATGCATTATTTCCTATTTTGAATTTATTGTATTTATTTAGGTCAAAACCGAAAATAAATATGGAAAATTCAAAATGAACTTTATTAAACTTGGAAATATTATTTCTAAGTTCAATAAGGTTTTTTATAAATATATTGTTCAAAATAATATTAGTTAGTAATTAAATAAATATATATTTATATATGTACTCGGTTTTATTACCGAAATATTATATATATTTATATATTTGTATTTTAATTACATAAATGACTAATATATATTTTGGAAAGTTATATCTCAGTAAGAAAAAGAATGTTTTTCAAAATATTAAATTTTTATAATTTAATGTTTTCGAAAATAATTTAAATGGCATTTTATAACTTATTGAGATTTAACTAATATATTTTGGAAATAATGATTTATAAATTTTGGAAGTTTTATTTCCAGGTTTATAAATGTTGAAAATAATTACTGGAAGTTGAAATTTAATTTTCATGATTTTTGAAAAATTGTTTCAAAATTTTAATGGCCTTTTTGAATATAATTTTGCAAAAGGGCATTTTGGTCATTTGAAATATTCTGGATTTTTTTTATGCTGGACGAATATCCGGATTATATAAAATGATTGTATAAAATTTTATTAGATTTATTTGGACATCTAGTTTAATTTTATGAGTTTTAGAAAATATTTACTGTCGTAGTATTTTTCTAGAACTGTCTGGGGTGAGCGCGGTTCACCCGGTGTATGTATATCTCTATTTATTGTGTGGATGTATGATATGCATTGTGGATGATTGTGGCTATAGTTTAATTGATTATAATACGGCCTGCGTGTCGTGACTTATCTCATAAACTCTTGTTGTAAATCTATTTCTCTCTCTTACCTCAACCGAGGATTCTTTTCTCACGTGGTGGTTAGAAGACAAAAAGATTTGAAGACCGTTTGAAGAAATCTAAAAGAATGGAGATAGCCCGAAGTCCAAGTGCCCGGAAGCCAGTGGGAGCTATCGTTTTATTTTTCTTTTAGGGCCACAATCATTACACGTTTATTTACTGCGTTTTGAGAATGCATGTTGAATGTATGTTGAACGCTAGTAATGAACATGTGCGCGGCCATGTCGATAGGTGAGATCGAAGTTATAAATCCCTCACGAATATTAAGTCTGTTGCCTTCTGACGCCCGACACCTATCCGGCTAATATGCACTGTCACGTACTCAGCCTCAGCAGAGCATAGTACGGTGTATGTTAAGCTGGTTACGGGAACCGCCATAGCGTGGTCGCTGTCGCAGGTTGGGTTAGACTTAACTGAGTCTCGGTCAAATGGATGGATGACTCAGAGGCAGTAAGTTGGGGTCATCAATGACAAGTCGGATGATTTTACTCACTCATCCAGCCAGGAGTTGGATCTTTATAATTTAATTGGAACTCTGTTTCTAACCAAAGTAGTCTGCTTGTAAGACGTGCCTCAGCCAATTACAAGTACGGTGAAAAGGTGTCCTGGTCCAGTTGTAGTAATATTGTTCGCCCAACACCAGACCAAGAGCTGAGAGCCCGGCTCATCAGTTGGAACTATGTTCCTACCAAAATAGTTGTCTTGTGGAGTAACGCCCAAGCAGAACGCAAGATAATGAAATATGGATCTTGGCCCACTAGAGGTTTCGCCGGAAATCTCCGAATCAATATCGAGGGTTATTGATTTGTTAAAAATAGTGGGAGATAATTAATTAAAGGCCTAATTAATTATTAAACATGATAGATAACCTAGTTTGCAAAATTTTCTGTAGATGGCAAACAACAACAACCCTTTGAACCTGCGATATGTTCTAGAAAAGGAAAAATTATCTGGAACCAACTTTCTTGATTGGGAGATGAATCTTAAGATTGTTCTCGAATGCGAGAAAAAGCTCTACGTCCTTATCTCTGAGCCTCCCAAAGCTCCTGAAGCGAACGCCCGTGCTGCAGAAATTACTTCGTAGAAGAAGTATGAAGACGACGCACGTGATGTGAGATGTCTCATGCTAGCCACCATGACCCCGGAGCTCCAAAGGCTCCATAAGGACATGGAAGCTCATCCTATGATGACTCACTTGAGAGGTCTATACCAAGGCAAGGCTAGACATGAGCGTTTCAAAATCTCTACGACTCTGTTTTCCAGTAAGCTGGCAACGGGTAACCCAGTTGGTCCCCACGTTCTCAAGATGATTGGTCAGATCGAAACTCTTGAAAAACTGGAGGCCCCGTTGCACCCTATGCTGGCAACTGATCTCATCTTGGGATCATTACCAGCTGAGTATAGTCAAACTGTAGAGAACTTCTACATGAACAAACTAGAGATGACTATGCCTGAGCTATTGAAATTCCTCACAACTGCTGAGGAGAGTCTAGGGAAGGGCAAGGGTAAGTCTGTCCTGATGGTAGAGGGCAGTACTATTGCGAAGAAGAGTGGGCCACGTTCGCCGGCCGGGACCAAGCGCAAGGGTTCTAAGAAACCCAAGCCAGCGTCCAACTCCTCTTCGTTGAAACCCAAAGAAGGATCTAAGAAGAAGTCTACTGTATGCTATTATTGTGGCAAAAAGGGCCACTGGAGGCGCAACTGCGCAAAATGACTAGAAGAGAGGAAAGAGGGAAAGAAACTTCAAACCTCAGGTATCTTCGTTATTGAAGTCAATATGTCTGATATCACCTCTTGGGTGATGGATACTGGATGTGGTTCTCACATCTGTACTTCTATGCAGGATATGCATGAACGTAGACAATTTACGGAGGGAGAGATACAACTAAAAGTCGGCAATGGCGCACTCGTAAATGCATTAGCCGTCGGAACCTATAGTTTATCTCTACCTAGTGGTCTTGTATTGCAGTTAAATAATTGTCTGTTTGTACCCAGTATGAGCAGAAACATCATTTCTGTATCCTGCCTTGACAAAGCAGGATTTTCGTTCGTTGTAAAAGACAAAACTCTTTCTGTCTTTAGAAATGAAATATTTTATGCAACTGCAAAAATGACCAACGGTCTCTATGTCCTCGACATGGATACCGCAGTATATAACGTAGATGTTAAGAGAAACAAACCTAACAGTTTGAATCTCGCGTACCTTTGGCATTGTCGTTTGGGCCACATTAACGAGAAACGTATATCTAAGTTACATCGTTCCAGTGTACTTGATTCATTTGACTTCCAGTCATATGATGTATGTAAATCTTGTTTACTTGGTAAAATGACAAAGGCTCCATTCACCGGTCACGGTGAAAGGGCGAGTGACTTATTGGGTCTCATACACTCCGATGTCTGTGGTCCAATTAGCACTGTAGCTAGAGGTGGTTATTCTTACTTCGTTACATTTACTGACGACCTTAGTAGATATGGATATGTGTATCTCATGAAACACAAATCGGAATGCTTTGACAAATTCAAAGAATTCAAGAACGAAGTAGAAAAACAATTAGGCAAAAGTATTAAGACCCTCCGCTCGGATTGAGGAGGTGAATACTTAAGCCTGGAGTTCGATGACTATCTGAAAGAGCATGGGATCTTATCCCAACTCACTCCTCCAGGGACACCTCAGTTAAATGGAGTGTCTGAGAGGAGAAATCGGACTTTGCTAGACATGGTCCGGAGCATGATTAGTCTGGAGCATGATTAGTCTGACAACATTGCCAGAATCATTTTGGGGATATGCATTGAAAACAGCAGCGCACACACTCAACAGAGTTCCATCTAAAGCTGTCGAGAGCACACCATACGAACTATGGCGTGGGAAAAAACCGAGTTTCTCGTACTTTAAGATTTGGGGCTGTGAAGCTTATGTAAAACGTCTCATGACGTCTAGTAAGTTGGAGCCTAAATCTGTTAAAGTAATTTTTGTGGGATACCCCAAGGAAACTAAAGGGTATGAGTTCTATCATCCATCCGATAACAAAATTTTCGTTGCTCGGAATGGAACCTTCCTTGAGAAGGAGTTTCTTTCTGCTATCACTAGTGGGAGAAAGGTAGACCTCGAAGAAATTCGAGAACCACAAGAAGAAGTCCCGATAGTGTTGGAACCTGAGCAAAGAGATCAAGCAATTGAACCTCAAATTGCTCAAGATATACCATGTAGGTCAGACCGGATACGTAATCCTCCGGTCAGATATGGATTTCTCATGTCTGATGAAGGTGACGTCTTGTTGGTAGATCAAGGCAAACCAGAGACCTACCTCGAGGCAATTACATGCCCTGAATCCGATCTATGGCTCGAAGCCATGAAATCTGAAATGGAGTCTATGTACACAAACCAAGTCTGGACCTTGGTTGATGCGCCCGAAGGGGTAAAACCCATTGGATGCAAGTGGGTCTTCAAAAAGAAGACAGACGTAGACGGGAAGGTTCATACCTTCAAAGCTAGATTGGTAGCAAAAGGTTATAGACAAATCCACGGAATTGACTATGATGATACCTTTTCTCCAGTTGTTATGCTGAAATCCATTCGGATAATGCTTGCGATTGCAACCTATTACGATTATGAAATTTGGCAGATGGACGTCAAAACGGCTTTCCTTAATGGGAACCTCAAAGAGGATGTCTTCATGACACAGCCTGACAGTTTTCAAATTGCTGGTCAGTCTGCCAAAGTTTGTAAACTGCAACGTTCAATCTACGGATTAAAACAAGCATCTCGGAGTTGGTACATACGTTTCGATGAAACCATTTCCAATTTTGGTTTCGAGAAGAACTCTGATGAATCTTGTGTATACAAGAAGGTCAGTGGGAGTGTAATAGTATTCCTAATCTTATATGTCGATGACATATTGTTAATGGGTAACGATGTTCCCGCTCTCACTTCTGTAAAGACATGGTTGAGCGAGAACTTCTCCATGAAAGACTTAGGGGATGCTAGTTATGTCCTTGGCATAAGAATCTACCGAGATAGATCAAGAAAGTTAATAGGTCTGAATCAAAGTACATATATAGATAAAATCCTTGATCGATTTAGCATGTATAACTCAAAGAAAGGATCTTTACCTATGACACCTGGCACGGTTCTTTCCAAGAACCAGAGTCCTTCTACTCCTGAGCAGAAGGAACTCATGATGAAGGTTCCATACGCCTCTGCGATTGGATCCATCATGTATGCCATGATATGTACTAGACCTGATGTCTCATTCGCTTTAAGCGTGACCAGCAGATACCAGGGAAGTCCAGGAGAAGCACACTGGACAGCGGTCAAGAACATCCTCAAGTATCTTCGCAATACTAAGGATGCATTCCTGGTATACGGTGGTGAGGAAGAGCTAAAGGTGGTCGGTTAACTGATGCTAGCTTCCAAACCGACAGAGACGATTCAAAATCACAAGCAGGATATTTGTTTTGCCTGAATGGCGGAGCTTTTAGTTGGAAGAGCTTTAAGGAAGATACAACCGCCGATTCGACTACAGAGGCTGAGTACATAGCTGCCGCCGAGGCAGCTAAAGAAGCTGTTTGGATCAAGAAGTTCATTACTGAACTTGGAGTGGTTCCTAGTATTAATGACCCTATCTCGTTGTTTTGCGACAACACTGGGGCCATTGCACAGGCAAAGGAACCGCGATCTCACCAGAAAACCAAACACATTGTACGACGCTATCACATCATACGAGAAATCGTAGATAGAGGAGATGTGATGATTTGCAAAGTAGATACAACCGCCGATTCGACACGTTTATTTACTGCGTATTTTGAATGCATGTGAATGAATGTTAAACGCTAGTAAATTGACACGTGTGCGGCATGTGTCGTAGGTGAGATCGTAATTAAAATTAAATCCCTATCGAATATTAAGTTTGTATGCCTTTGGGCACCCGACACCTTTCTGGCTAATCTGCACTATCACGTACTCAGCCTCCGTTGAGTGTAGCATGGTGTATGTTATGCTGGTCCTAGAAACCACCATGGACGTGGTCACGTTCAGACGTTGGGTTAGACTTAACTAAGTCTCGGTTAAATAGGTGATGACTTAGAGGCGGTTTTGTTGGGATCATTACATGACAAGTCGAATGGTTTTACTCGTTCATCTAGCCAAGGAGTTGGATCTTTATGATTTAATTGGAACTCTATTCCTAACCAAGTAGTTGGACTTGTGGAGAGAGCCCTAGCCAAATGCAAGTTCAATGAAGGTGCCCTGGTCCGGTTGTAGTAAAATAGTTCGCCCAACAAAAGACCAAGAACTGCGAGCGCGGCTTGTCAGTTGGTGTTGGAGTTGTGCCCTGATGGCCAACTGTTTATCATTATTCTAACATGTATAGGCAGATATAATATGTTTACACATCTCATGCTAATGTAAACAAATATTATATTCCAAAATTTATATTTAAAGGTGTTTATCAGATAGTGTTATTCTGCTGATGAGACTAACATCTTGAAATAAATATTTATCTAAATGTCCATAGTCGAGTATTAACGAGAGTGGGATATCGTTAATGCATGTGAGACTAGTGTGTGTTGGATGTTTGACTTAGTCTCATAGTCAATGACGGTGTGTTCGCATCCGCACATGGGCAGATATTATCTAGAGATAATAGGATGCCGGACTGACCCATCCTAAAGATGTTGCTTGAATTTTTAGTTCATGCTCTAAATATATTTAGCGCGACCACGGGTGTAACTATCCTTCGACTTGAAGTATTACGTTTTCTGCATATGTGAACCCGCATACTTTGATGCATTGTCCTAAGCCATATGAAATAAGGATGGTATACAGGCTTTGTTTTGGGTATGCCGCAGCGCATATTCAGAAACGTATATTACGTACATAGGATTTGTCACTACTCTTTTTAAGAGATTAATGTCTTATGCGGCCCACTGATAAGTTGTGATTGAGGAAATTGCATGGCCATGCTGAGATGTTTTTATGACGTCTGTTCCTATCAGTCAGACTTGATAAATCAGTGAATGACTTAATGGATACAAGCTGGATTTTATTAATCCCTTGCATTAAGTTTAGACATTGAGACAAAGGGATACAGTTACACGGAGTCTGAGTCGTGGAAAGGTTTTGACGGTGCAAACGTCTTAACTTATAATCTAGGGGCAATAATGTGTTGCTAGATACCGCTTATTGCTTATAGTATTGATGCAGAGCCAATACTGTGGCCAGCTTTATAAGTGCCTATACGGGTCACACACTTTGGACAATTTAAGGAGTAGGATTAAACAATGGGATAATAAGTAATTTGTATATTTGTAAAAATAGTAAAATAAAATATTTTGGAATATAATATTATATATATATATATATAAATATTCGGTTATATATATATCATATATATGTGCCGATTAATATATATATTATATATTGAATATTTTATTTTGGTTTGTCATTTTAATTATGAAAATATTATTTGACATAAACTATTTAAAGTATATTTGTATACTTGTTTAAAACGATATTGGTATTTTTATTTGATTTAAAAATTAATTTTATATTAATTTTTGGTGTCAAATAAAATACACTTTGAACATTTAAGTGGAGAAGAATTTTGAAAATCCTTCTCACAATCACAATCATATTTCTTTCGGCCATGTGATGTAAATGGGGACAAAATTGTTTTGACTTTGCATTTTAAAGATGTAGGAAATTTTCTAATTTGTCATTAAGTGTATGATTGGTTTTTAAAATCCTCTTTAAATAATTATACACTATGTTCATTGTTAAGGAGTGAAGGTGATTCGGCCATACTATTTTCAAGAGAGAAAATTATTAGTTTTGTTCCATTAATATCATTTTGTGTATAGAAAACATTTATAATATTTTCTAAATATTATTAGAAATATTTTCTATTGAAATATACAAGATTATTATTATCCCAATTTTAATCTTTATATTTTATACTACTATAATCTTTACTAGCATAAAGATTGTGGTAGACTCCGGCGTTGTTCGTGTGTCAAAGTTAGAGACCGGACGCTTGAACGGTTACGTTTGCACTTTCAACGCTCTTCCTACGACCTCTTCGTTTTTACCGCTTACGGAGAAAGGTATAAATTTCTTACTCACTATAAGTTTTAGTACGTGATTCTGGGCAAGATAATCATGTTAGGATGTTAAAAATTTTATATTCCGCTGCCTATCCTTGCATGGTTACCATTCAGTTGGAACCATGTTCCTATCTAAATAGTTAGTCTGCGGAGAGAGCCCTAGCCAAATGCACATCTAATGAAATACGGATCTTGGCCCGCTAAGAGATTCTCCAGGAGAATCTCCAAATCAATATTGAGGGTTATTGATTTTTCCTAAATAGTGGCAAATGATAAATTAAAGGCCTAATTAATTATTGAATATGATAGATGACCTATTTTGCAGTTTTCTGTAGATGCCAACCAACAACAACAACCATACCTTTAACCTGCGCTATATCCTGGAAAACAAGAAGTTATTCGGGACCAACTTTCTTGACTGGGAGATGAACCTCCAAATCATTCTTGACTGTAATCGTCTTAGGCCAAATTCATAATAATAACTGAGTTCTTAAACTGTAATAGTCTAATGCAATATTTCTAGTTAGCCTCTTAAACTCTATATATTAGTTTAAGGCAGAACACAAGAATCGATGATCCATCCTACGTGTCTTTGGATTATGCTCAAACTGAACAACGGACTAGTGGGTATATAAAGATCACTATGAAAAGAGTTTAATGGTATGCAATTCTGTGATGACATTCCACTTAATAGATTTTAAAATAGTTTCTTGATAGAGGAGTTGAACTATGACAAAAAAAATTGTCACCTAATCTTAAACATTATATACCTACAATGAATGAAGACTAGATGAAGATATACGATTATGAACGCTGTATGTTTTTTATGGCTATAAACAAACGTCAAGGTCAAATATTGATATTTGTTGGATTATTTTAACTAATTTAGTTGAAGTTCACTCATAATCAACTTTATGTTGATATTCACGAGTAAAATCAAAGAGTTAAAAATATTAGTTCTAAATGATAGTGAAATCTAGCGACCACACAAAAAATGTTGTATTCTCCGAATGGTTTAATAAAAGTATGAATTTAAAAAAGACTTTAAGATGTTTGCTTTTGAATTTATATATGAGCATTTTCGTTACCAAATACTAAATGCTAAATTATTTATTTTACTTTGGTTTTAATATCTATAAAGAACACATTATTTATACTTTCATAAACTCATTTAAAAATATTACATTGAATATAATTGAACGAATCAACAAAAATTTCATTCGATCCCATGCATAGCACGAGTTAAAATACTAGTCTAATTATGGAGGTAAGTTTTTTTGCCAAATTAGTTTTTGGTAAATTTTAAACTTTCCTCCAATTACAATATCATGTTCTTATACAAATTCTGTAAATAGGAAATCATTTGTTCATTCAGTACACATTTAAAGCATGTTCTTCTTCACCCTCTTCTTGACCTCCTCCTCACCATGTTCATAATACTCCCTTTTGTCCTTCATTCTTCTATCCGTACTCATGGACTCCCACCATCATCACCATCTTTCTCAACAGCATCTTCTTTGTCTTCATATTCTTCATTTCCATGCAGTACGAACCTGCCACCACTAGTCCAGGTTCCACTCCTCAATCTTGAGAGTCCTGCATTAGAACAAGAAACAAGTAGTTTGCGGGAAAATGGTGATAAAGAACGTAATCGTATACGTAAAAGAGTAATTGAAAAGTTATTTCAATTCTGCACAAATGGAAAACTTAAGTGGGGTTGCATGAAAGCAGTTGCTGCGGAATTCAACATCTCAACCAAAACATTTGAAAACATATGAACTATAGCTAAGACTCAAATGCAGGAAGGTCTACCTGTGGATGTTCAGTGCCAGTGGATAGGGAAATCTAGTAGAAAAAAGATTTATTGTCGACATTGAAAAAATGTTAGCAGTACCTTTTCACAGGAGGAAGAACATGCATGCCTTAGCATATGCAATGGATGTCTCAAAATCAATTGTCCATAGGTGGCTAAAGGGCAAGGACCTAAGAACACATTCAAATGTCATCAAGCCTTTTTTTGTGAAAAAGGTAAGCTCAAAAGACTAAAATACTATTGGGATCATATTACTGCCCCATTAATTCCCATGAAACCCACATTTCATCAACTGTATGACTACATTCATATTGATGAAAAATGGTTTAATATCACAAAGGATAAGACAATATTTTATGCACTACTAGATGAACCACGCCCATGCAGAACTGCTCAATCAAAGAGTCACATACCAAAAATCATGTTCCTAGCAGCAGCTAGTAATTCTATGTTTGGAAATGATGGGGCAGTGCTCTGGGACAGGAAAATAAGTATATTCCCATTCACATATGAAGCTGAGGCCAAAAGGTCTAGTAAAAATAGGTCAGCAGGTACATTGGAGGTCAAGGCAACCACTATCGTTAATAGAGATGAAATGAAAAAATCATGGTGTGTAAGTTACTTCCAGCCATCAAAGAAAAATAGCCTGGTCCAAAAAAAGATGTAATGATATAGCAAGACAATGCTGAACCACATGTGGATGTGAATGACCCTGAGTCTATACAAGCTACATAGGAGGGCAATTGTAACATTAAGCTTCAATTCCAGCCTCCTAATAGCCCAGACATTAATGTTTTGGCTTTGGGATATTTTTGGTCAATTGATACAATTCAAGACCATGTAGCCGCTTGGAAGTAAGAAGAATTCATCAATGTTATTACCATATCCTTTGAAGACCTCACCCCTGAAAAGTTAAACAATGCTTTCTTTACATGTCAATGTGTTATGGGTAGGGGTGTTCATTTGGTAAAACCGTACCGAACCGAAATTTTGGTAAAATTATATTTGTACCGAGTACTGAACCGTAATAAATCGGTTCAGTATGGTTAATACCGAAATTATTTCGGTTTGGTATTCGGTAATACCGAAAAACCCAAAAATTTCAATTTATTTTCATTTATACTTCACTTTTTTATTTTCAATTTGTACCACTAGCAATATCATTCAACATTTAAAGAAATTAGAAATACTTAATATTTTTTAGCTATAGTTAGTCATAAATTACTTAGTTTTTCATATTATTAAAAGATTATCGAAGCACATGATTTTGATCCTGTAAAAAAAGAAATCAAAAACTCAAAATACAAAAAGTATTCTATCAAAATGTTTAAAGAATCTTACCTTTAGCCATCTGTAATTTATTGCCCTACGAAGTGACGTCAATGTATTGATCATTTAGAATAAGTGAAACAAAAAATTGAAGAAGAAAGAGTCAAATAGTAAGCATGAGAAAATTTAGCTAGATAGGGAGTATTTTTTTAGAATTTAAAATTGTGTATAAAAGGAAGGATAAGATAAGGTAGACCACTATACGAGTTGCTAGGACTCAAGGTTATAATTCAAACTTCAAAATATTTAAAATAATAAAATGGAGTAATAATTTGGTATTCGGTAAAAACCGAATTACCGAATTATTAAGCCAAACCAAACTGAAAACCGAATTTTAGCAAAAAGAAAAACCGAATACCGAACCAAATTATTCGGTTTGGTTTCGGTATGTACCGAATTTTCAGTTTCAGTACAGTTCGGTCGGTTTACCTAGATCTATTCTTCGCAAAAAGAAGATTAGATCTAGGAGAATATCTTTAGATCCAGAGAGACGAAAGATGTCTCTAGAAATTAGATCTAGAGAAGAGGAAGAACTTAGATCTAGAGAGAGATGAAGTAGGCAATGAGAATCGGT
The DNA here is from genome assembly GCA_003260385.1 of Cuscuta australis. Taxonomy (NCBI): domain Eukaryota; kingdom Viridiplantae; phylum Streptophyta; class Magnoliopsida; order Solanales; family Convolvulaceae; genus Cuscuta; species Cuscuta australis. Next base: position 34,629 of record NQVE01000161.1, read on the forward strand.
GAAATGAAAAGGTGGAGTGTCAGAGGCGTGTAGTTGGGTATGATGGAGTAGGGTTTGGGTGGAGGGGCAAAAAAGACATTTTGGAGGAAATAAAAAAGTTTTTATGGACGGATAAAAAATGAAAGAAGAAATATTTTTCAGGGACGGATAAAAAAAGAGAGAAGAAATATTTTTCAGGGACGGAGGGAGTAGCAAATGAAAATGTAAACAGAATTGATTAGTTTTACATTTAAGTAGTAACAGTTCGGATCGTAATTTTCAGATCCCATTTTTCAAAGAACCTATCCGCACCATTTTGAAAATAGTTCAGTTCGGTTCGTGATAAACTTCGTTAGAATCATTTGAAACCCCATTTTTTGTTTGATAGAACGTCGTTCGTACGGTTCAGAACAATGTCGGGTCGGTGTTTTTGCCCACCCCTACTCGGCTACTCCCATATATCTTTGTGTCTCTCTTCAAACACCTTAATGAATTTCTTTTCGGGGCCATCATCCACACTCATTTGATGGGAGATTTATTTGGCGAGAGAGAGAGAGAGAGAGAGATCCAATGAAACATAGGAGTTGGCCTTAAGCCGTGTTTGGCAAAGTAGGCCGTTGTACCGAAGAAGAAAACCTAAATATAGAAAAGAAAAAGAAAGAACGCAGTGGTGAGGTTTTAGACTGTTGGCACAAAAACATATTGCATCTTAAAACTGTACATTTCTGGAAATAAGAATCCCCTCTTTTGCCTCTACAGGTAAATGGGGCGATCAAACCACTTAAAATAAATGAATACCCCATCCTTCTTTAAATAAATAGAAAAAGAAATAGTGTATGAAGTTTTAATTTTCATTTCTTTCTTGGTTTGTTTCAAAATCAAATTTATAATGTTTTGAAAAAAAAGTATTAAATTATTCATTATTTCTTTTCTTCACTACATAAATTTTAATTACAAAATTCTACTTTATTGGGTTGAAATTTTCTGAAATAACTTTAGTTGAGTGTAACTCGGAATTCATTGTTACTCTAAGGGCCTGTTTGGTGAAAAACTCAGATATGGGTTTTGATATCTTAGATATCAAATTCCAAAAAAATTATTTGGTGAGGATAAAATGAGATATAATTAATATCTCCATATACGCCCAGTGGCGGAGCCAGGTATTGGGGAGAGTGGGGTCAAAGTATAAATAAAAAAATTATAAAGGAATAGTTTATCAAAAATTTATCATACAAGGAGGGGGGAGGGGTTCGAACTCAGGGTCTAATCAAATCAGCTAAGCCAAATATTAAGTAAACTACTATATATGTATAAACTTATCCAATTTCAGTGGGTGCAACTGCAGTCATTTGACCCAATGTGGCTCCGCCACTGTATACGCCCCATATTTGGAAAAGTGCCGCAACTCCATATCAGCCTATGTTTTCGATTTCAAATCGATCGCCTTATCAAATACATACCCAGTTTGGCATCAGCGTTAGATGTTAGTATTAGCGTTTTGAAAAGACTATCTGATCGGCTCCGTTTGCCATCAGCATTAAAGATTAGCGTTATTGTTTTTAAAAAAACTATCTAATGGTAGCCTTTAGCGTCAGGAGTTTCAAGTTTAATCTACGTCATTAAAATTTTATCCAAAACGCTAACGCTAATAAAAAACGTTATTCCCAAATAAGACCACTATCTCCTTATATTCAACATTTTTTAGCGCCCCTTATATTCAACATTATTCATATAAACATTATAATTCGCCTCCTTGAAGTTAGCCTTATTTTCCATTTATCTGCCTATTTTTGTTTGTGGTCTTTTTTTTACTATCTTTCTATTTAAAAAAGAATGTGATCTAACCTTTTTTTTCTAATTGTGATTTGATTTTTTAAATTTGATTTTGATAAGATAAATTTAATAAATTGTTCTAATACAATAAACTGTACCAATAAATAAAATAAGAATAAAAGTTCCATTAAAAAGAATTAAATAAGTTTAAATCGATATTTTAAATAAAACACATTTTAGCTTATATATAACAAAATATTATCTACACTTAAATCAATATTATTACTCTCTTAATATCTCTATTTATGTATAAATATAAAAAATAAAATTATGCTATTTTAAAACTACTTTTCAAAATGAATCTACCGATATTATATTTATATCACAATCTAATACGGAGTATATTTTTTCCCGTAACTTAAGATAAAAGTTTTAAAATATTGACTACAAAAGTCAAACCGGGAAGAAAGAGGGAGGAGTAATTAGTATGGCCGACAAGATTATGCTTTTCCAAGGATGGAATGCAATGCAATGCCAAAGTTTGTGAGGAAGTTGATTGGTCCTCATTTCTTCTTGGTGGTACAATTATGTTTTTGAATGTCTGGTCCATCTTATTTTTTTAAGCCATTCTAGGGTACACCAAAATGACGTACTACATTTGTACAACAGGCAAATACAGACATTTAGTGTCTGTGATAATGGACACTAAATTTTTGTGTTTGCCTGATATACAAATGTGGTATCCCATTTTGGTGTACCCTTAGGTTTATTCTATTTTTCAAGAATGAGAACGTTGCTCTTCCAGCGAACAAATAACTCTCCAAACTCGGGGTATGGACGGTATGGTATGTTTCAGTTTAATTCCTGATGTTTTTTAAAAGAAATTTCAAGAACGGATCGATACATACACATTCTTATTCCAGACTGATTGATAATTACATGAGACAAATTAAACTTCAATTTCAATTCTCAAACTCAAATCTATCAAACTCAACTCGCTTGTTTGGGAAAAAAAATACATACTTCATAACATTACACACACAAAAAAAACCTACATCCACAACAATTCAACATTTATATTAGCACACGCTACACTTTTGAAGTTTTAAACCGACAAATTGTAAAACTCTCTTGAATAGTTTTAAAAACTCTCAAATAATCATAAAACACGCACACGCATAAGAGCATGTACAGTGGCAAGGAAGAGAAATGTCTTGCAGAGCCACATCAACTTCTTCCTCTCATATCATGGCATGACAAGGACAAAATACCTTGCTTAGTGAGGCATGGGTGTGGCACTCCACCATTCTTTTTTTCTTTTTTATTTTTTTTTTAAAAATTTTTTTATGAAAAAAATGTAAAAAATGTATAAGAGAGTAGAATAATTTTTTGATAAAATAAATAATAAAAATATTTTTTATGGGTAAAAAACATTAAAAAGATGTAAAAAGTGATAAAAATAATGACTTGCCCCTCTAGAGATTGCCACTCCACTGACTTGCCACACGCTAACTGGACTATTTTTGATTGGTTAAAATGTTGCACGTCATCGTGTGACATTCCATGTTTGCCTCGCCATTGTGCATGCTCTAAATTTAAAGCACACTCTCATTTAAAATTACTCTATAAAATTGGTGTTGAGCTTTCTCTCTCAAGTCTCAACACACGAAATTAAAGGATACAATAATTTTGGGTTTTTCTTCTTCAATCTTTGTTTTGTCGCAAATTTTGACTACTATTTTCCTTATTTTGCTTAGTAAATAAGATAAAAACGTGGGACCTTGTTTGCACCAAAAAATTTTGACTCCAAAGTCAACTAAACTTGCACCCCACAATTAACGTAGTTGGAGGATGAGTTGGGGTCGGAACTTGATGGGGGAATTTACCAAGGAGATAAGGAGAATAGGAACCATCAATTCTGCGAACAGAGCACCATATCCCAAATGGGTGAGTGGCTTCCGTATCCACTCGAATGGTTGTAGACTTGTAGAACCCAGTTGAATGAAATTTGGTATTTTCAATTTAAATCTTGATTAGAATAAAATGAAGTTCATTCAATTTAATTGAACACATCAACTTCAAAAAATCAGTACACTAAACCTAATGTGTAAGGGACGAGGCTTATACGGTGCAGAATAAAATTCGCAATGTATTTGGCTCCTTCTAAATTTTATAAAGAGCCAAATTATGTTTATTTACCTTTACAATAACCTAAGCAACCAAATGTATTAGGTTGGATGATGTTTGTTTTTTTTTTAATTTTGATGCTCATGATTATTGTAACCAAGTAATGTGTAAAGGAAAATAAAGTTTACTACTACAAAGTGGGTATTATTTCGAAATAATAGTTTGTGAGTGATTGTGTCATAATACTAATTCCTCCAACAAAAGATACAACAACAACAACCCAGTTAAATCCCACAAGAGTAGGGTCTAGAGAGGGTGTGTGTACGCAGACCTTACCCCTACTCGAAAGTACAGAGGCTGTTTCCAAAGAGACCCCCGACTCAACGTTAAAAGTTGCATTGCTTGATAACTGCTACTTCATTAATTAAAGAAGCGCGGACAGTTTAGAGATCCATTTTGATTTATTCCATCACATTCCAAAGCCAAAATATGGTGAAATTTTGCCTCCAACAAAAGATAAATATACTAATTTGTATATGACTTAATTTTTTGTGATCATGTGACTTAAATGTGACTCTTCCAAATAGAAAATAGAGTTAATGGTAAAAAAAATAATACATCTGAAAAGACAAGGTAAGTATAATGTATCTACACTTGAGTATCGAAACATGCTCTAAGGGCCCATTCTATAATTACTTTTTCCGTCCCAAAATAAACGTCGTGCTTTCTTTATTTGGATATCCCAAAATAAATGTCACTTTCCATTTAAAGAAAAAAAGAATATTTCACATTACTTCTCGTTTCACTTTTTTTGAACTCTATGAAAGTTAAAGAGAACATTTATTTCAGAACGGAGGGAGTATAAAATAACTACACTTGAGTATCCGAACATGCTCTAAGGGCCGATTTGTAAGTTTTAAAAGACTTATGATAAGAGTTCGGAAAAAATTATATAGCATCAAAAATAAGAAAAATGATTGTTTTTGGAGAGATCTTAAATGGGAGGGCGGGAATGGGTGACCAACGGCACTGGGGTGGGTTGCCACAGGCGATTGAGGAAGATATCAAAACCCCAGACCGGTACTTCCAAATCCGGGAAATTTTCAAAACAACCCCACTGCCCTCACCAAACAGCTCCTAAATAGGTTTGTCATTTTGCCAGTTGCCTTCAGGCCAGCTTAATAACCTCTTATCCAACCCTTGGGAGCCATTCAGTTTCATTGTAAAATGGTCAGTTAGATTTCAGTATTATCTTTGTGGCCAACTTGGAGTGAGGTAATACCACATCTTTTAACTAAGCTCTGGCATAGAGTATGAGATAATAGAGTTTGAGAATTAGAGAGTAGGGTTTTAGAGGGTGGGAGACTTAAAATAGACATTATAGAGACCCAAAATGACTTCAATTGAAGATATATAAATACCCATCAAAACTCTGAAACTTATAGAATGCAACAAAACAGTGCAAATTTTTAAAAAAAGGGATTTGAATAGATGACCTCAAAAAGAAGATTTCAGTGCTCCAAAACTTTGATCTTCTCGAGACAATTCGTCATGAGCTGCTCAGCATCTCCATTGATCTGGCTTCCAACCCGCAACTTGTAGTGCTCAAACTTTGACATTTCACACTTCAAAGCAGCCTCTTTGCAGGCTTCAAGACTTCCTGTTTGATTAAATGTAGAGGGCAGAGGATGTTATATTCTACAATCAAAGGGTTGAGAGTGCAAATCAGAGTTGTTGAGATTACCACTCAGGTCAAGTAAGTTGAAAACCACGGGGCAGTTGCCGATGCTTCTAATCATGGTAACTGCAGCCCAAACATTTTTATAATCTTCTCTTGATGCTCTAATTATGCAAACTTTTGTAATAGGATTTACATACTTCACTGCACCAAAAAATCCAAAACTATGATGTTTTCAGATAATAAAATTAATGTGTGGTTCTTTTGACACCGATTTGGGGGGGGAGTGGGGGTGGGGGGGAGGGGAATGCGGTGATCCGTTGGGACAGGGGCCGGGGGATGGATCAGGGTAGGGGTGAGGGTGTTGGTCGCTGGGGTGAGGGGGAGTTCAGAATCGGGGAGGGTAGGACCCCCAAATGCCGTCGGTGTCATATTATGACACTGAAACCCATGTCAAAATAACCATGGTGATAAAATTATCCACAACCAGAAATATTTGGATCAACCCAGACCAAAAGTTTACATTCAGACCAGAAAATAAAGATTGGCCCAGATCAATCAGTAGTTCAAAACAGATCCTAAAAAACTAAAGTCGAATGACATTTTTCAAATGAAGCTTTGGGTTGAAGAGAACACGTCCTAGGTTACAAAGTGTCCAATCCAATACTTGAATATAACATAAAACAGAGAACAATCAAATTTTATGGTAAAACAAAATTTATAATCGTAAGTGCAGAGTGCAAACCATCCTTGTGTCTTACCATGTAATGAGTTGAGTGATGAGGCTAGACCACAGTCTCCAAAGTTTGCGAGCATGCTATCTTTGATAGATTTCATCAAATTGAATTGTGTAATTATGATGGGGTCATTTACCATAATATCCTTATTTGGATCCAGAAAGACTTCCATCACCATGTATCTATTCTTGAACCTCACCATGCTGAATTGGAAACCCTATGCACTATAAATAATGAATGAGAATAGTGGACGTAGTGAAACTGCAGTGTGTAGCAAACTGATAGAACTCCAGATAGGCAGGGAGAATTGATGAAATAAAACGTTTATCAAATTACTAGATAAGGACCTAATTCCATAAAATAATAAAGACAAAGGAAAACATGTATCACAATATGAGTAAGAATCTTAAACTCATATGATATCCAATGATAAGTAATAAATTAATTTCTGGATGCCTTCTAGAGGTAATGAGCATCAATATTTATAAAAGCCAAACAATAATTACCAATCCCTAGATTTAGGCCAACTAACACATTACTTACTAACCGTTCCTAGAATTTAGGAACACTAACACATTACTTACTGCTTAGGGGCCATTCAATAGAGTGTAAATGCATTGCAGTAAATGGTACTGAACTTTACTTAACTCACAAATATTGAACTAAATTGAACTTAAAGATACTTGACTAAATTGAGCTTGGCTTATAGGCACTGAATAGAATAAAACTTATCAATATTGAATTACATTCTAATAATAGTAATAACAACAACCACTACAACAAGAGCAATCATGTTGAGTAGTATACAATAAAAATCCCTAGCCCTATGAATAAACAAGATTCTTATTTTGTATTTCTGTTCATTTACGCTCATCTATTGTCATCTTTGTGCTCTTCTTGTTGTTATAAATTGTAACTAATATCTTTATAATTTTGTTGTTGTTGACTTATAAAACTTGTAGGGATATTGAAGATTATTTCCAATACAAGTAGTAAACAATGATATATTTTCTTAAACATTGCAAATTGTGTATGAAAGGATCTGAATACCAAACAAAAACAATGATGATGATTTTGATCATGATAATGATAATAACAATAAAACAAATCTGAATACAAAAAAATTAATAGTAAAAAAATAAATCGTAGTAGTAAATATTATTATGAGTAAATTCCATAAAAGGTCCCCAGTTATAGGTCGTTTTACATATTTAGTCCCTACATATCAAATATTACTAATTTAGTCCCCAATTATTATATTTATTTCCACAAATGGTCTTTTGTTAACATTTCCGTTAAGAACGTGGATAAAATTATAAATTTACACTTCTTTCTCTCCTCAATTACGCTTCCTCCCTCCCCTCGCACTCATATCTCAAACCCGTCGCTGAGTTTGAAACTTTGAACCCAAAACCAAAATCATCACTCGTCTCTCCATTGTTTGTCTAACTGGTGGAACCCAAATTTGAAACCAGTAACCTTCATGGATGAGTTTTAATGTTTATTTTCTTTGCAATTTCTTGAGACTAACTGATAAAACTCATCCATAAAGCTTATTGGTTTTGATTTTAGGTTCCACCAAGAAGACTAATAATTGAGAGAGGAATGATCATTTCAATTTTGGGTTTAGAGCTTCAAACTCAGAGACGGGTTTGGGAAAGAGTACGAGAGGAGGGAGGAAGCTTAATTGAGGAGAGAGAGAAGTATGAATATACAATTTTATCCATGTTTTTAACAAAAACGTTAACAAAGGACCATTCGTGAAAAATGATATAATAATTGGGGACTAAATTAGTAATATTTGATATGTAGGGACTAAATATGTAAAACGACTTATAACTGGGAACCTTTTATGGAATTTACTCTATTATTATTATATTAAGATTAATATCAATTTATACTGAACTGAACAATGCTGACATTAAAAGGTATTGAACAGCCCCTTAGTAACTAATAATATTAAAATAAAACATTTGACAGCATAAACAAATGACCCAAACTGACTCAACTAAATAAATACTAATGTTAAGAACAAAAGCACACACACACGAATAGAAAGCATGAAAGCAATAAAGAATACAAGAGATTTAACGTAGTTCGGTCTAATCTGACCTACATCCACAGGGGCAACTAGGGTTTGTATTATTGAGTGATAATGATTACTAGTACATGAGATCATATATATAGACAACTAATTAGGGTTTAACCCTTGCTGAACAAGTTATAGCAAATTGGGCTTAAAACCATTTGGGCTAGCCGAAACCCTAATCTGGTCTCCTAATTCTCAGTTGTCTACAAGTGGGCCACTTTGGGCCGATGACTACACATCACCAACAACTAATAATGTAAAATCAAACTACTTAGAGTCTTTCACATGACTGTGTATTGGGTACTCTATCACAAACACAAGTGTCTAAATATACATGACACTTACACCGTATCACTTTAATGCCTCTATGTTTTTTTCAAGTAGGTTCTCATTTATAGATCTACTTGGTACTGTATTACTCCCTCCGTCCATGTATGATTTTCCCATTACGCGTTACGAAGCTTGACCGACTGTATTTTCAATTCAATTTAATTGATTATAGGAGTAAAATTTTAAAATAAAATTTATATAGTAATAAACTACATGAAAAGTTCTACAAAACTAGAGGTGACAAGAATATATTATTTTATGAAATGACAAGTAAAATTGAGTAAACAAAGTGAGTAAAGTTTGACCCTGTGAATAGTGACTGGGAAGATCTATGGTGGACAGGGGGAGTATTTATTAACCGTAAACAAATATTATTGAAAATCCAACAACAACAACAACAACCCAAACTAGGTAAGATCCCACATAAAGTAGGGTCTCGGAAAGTTGTGTGCACATAGACTTTATCCTTACTTAGTGTTGGTGATTCTAGTGTCATAAGCTACTTTGGGTAATATGATTTCCTAAAAACCAGACGAGAATTTAAACAAACGTTGATAACAAGTTTGGAGGTGTGGAGTACAAGCTCGTTCAACGTATTACAAATTCCTTAGGGGGGATAGTATTTGAATACCACGGAGTATAAAATTAGTATTCCAATATTGTTTCAACTTCCAGCAACTTTTACGAAAGTGTCTAGTGTTTGAATACTAATACTAGTATTTGAATGTTTAAAGACTTCCAGAATCAACTCCGAAGTTTGGACGCCTTAGTATCAAGGTTATCTCGGCGTCAAGTCAAGTCGAGTCGGTCACGAGGAGACTAGTGGACTAGTCGACTAGTCAGCCTACTAGTCGTAGAACAAACCATGATAAGAAATAAAATTTTGAGTAAATTCCATAAATGATCCCCAATTACAGGTGGTTTTCTATATTAAGTCCCCAATTATAAGATATTCCATAAACGGTCCTCAATTTTTGAAAACTATTCCTTAATTGGTCTTCCAGGTGTGGAAAAAATATTTTGGTGATATTTGGTGAAAAGGACTATTTGTGAAATAGTTTTTAAAAATTGAAGACTGTTTATGATATATTTTATAATTGGAGACTAAATATAGAAAAGTACCTATAATTGGGGACCATTTATGGAATTTACTCTAAAATTTTTAAAACTAAAGACATCATCCGTCTCATTGTTTTCGTCCATTTTTCTTTTTTTAGTTGTCCCACTGTTTTTGTCCACTTTATGTCCATGGTAAGTTATTTAACTTCAAATGACCAATTTGCCCCTTTATCAAAACCCATTACTTGCCGGCGATGGTCACCGAATTCATCTCCCACCGGCCACCGAGTATTCTTTCTTGCCCACTAAATTCACCTTCCGATTACACCACTTTTGCGGCAAAAAAAAAAACAAAATCACAGCTGCAACAGGAACTTTTACGGTTGATTTCCACAATTTTCTAAAATATCCAAAGCCAATAATCGTAGTAAATTTTTTTTTCCCGTCGTTGCTTCTATAATCAACAATCAGGTATCCAAAACTCAGTTTGCTGTCGTTGCATCTCGACCACTGCTGTAGTGCTGTGAAATGGTTAGATCTGCCACCTTTGTTTATCAGATCGTTAGAGACGAGTCTGCCGCTGTGGCTTCATGATCTTTGGTGTTGGTGCTCACATGCTAGAGACAGATTCACCACCTTTGCTTTTCGATCGCCTCCGTTACTTCTTAATCACTACTGTCACTACTCGATCTCTGATGCCCCCCCCAAACTCTCGCCCATTTTTTCGGATAATACTCAGTTAGATGTATTCCTAGATCCTTCTTTAGCCACCGTAGGCTAAAGGGCATTTTTGTAGCTTTTGACCCCTCCTTGGTTTAAGACCCAAAATGAATGTGGACGAAAACACCAGGAGGGAGGGTGTATATCACCATTCACCAAAGATAACCATATACTCCGTACAAATATATAAGATGAAATATCATTACCATATCAAATTTATATTTGAAGGTAGCTCATAAACAAACCGACAAGGTATACGACTATACGTAAGAAAAAATATCCTTCAATGTTAAGAAACAATGTGTTGCGATGGAGTTTAGATGGAATTAGCACTGAGCAGGTTTTTTTGAGGGAGCTTTGGTTGCTCTTAAAAAATTCATGAAATCTAGATCGGATCGGATCGGGTAAAATCAGGTAGGGTTGCAAATGCCGACTAATCAGTGACTAGGCATCACCTAATAGATGACTTAACAAGAATGCTCAGTACTCGAATACTACAAGGTTGTATTTCCATGTTTAAGGACTTCAAGCATGAAGCATCAACTCTGATGTCTGAACGCCTTAGTAGTCGAATACTACAAGGTAGTGTTTGAATACTACCTGGACAATTATGTTGGTTCTTATAACAAGGTAGTATTTGAATACCACACGAAGCATCAATTCTGGTGTGGTTGATTAAATGCACAATTTTGGCACACCGCACATAGCATAGTAGCATTGCTTTAGTGTGCAGCATCATATTCAATTGTGTGAACTTTACATACCTAAATGGCTAAATTTATATTTTTTTTATTAAAAAAACCTTGTTTCCTTTATATATGCAAATCTTTCAGTTTGGAGACCCATTTTCCACAATACATACAGAATTTCAAACTACAGGCCCCCACGACACATAATTTAATCATTATTTCTAGATCAGGAGGAACACTAAAACTTCACACTTAGAAGCAAAATACTCAATACATTCATGTCAATTGCTCTGTATTTGAAAAAACTAAGTAAAACCAATTAACCATTGATCACCTCAAAATACATTCAAATACTAACAAACTTAGAATTCACAAATTGGACATAATCAAAATTCAAAAGAAAAAAAATTAGGTATATAAAAATTATGATATTCAACTATCAAATTTATAATGCACACACAAATTGGCATGTAAGAAAATGACTAAATTTCTATTTAAAAGATATTAGGGTTATATCCAACCTGGTTAACTGGTGGGATTTCGAGACTTGGAGCCTGGAACGCCCCTTACGACTGAAATCCTGGAAGTCTGGAACGCCGGTTATAGCAGTCGTCACTCGCCTTTGCCAATCACTGTCTACCTAGCCGTCGACCGTCACCGTCCAGGCGTTCCCGGTACCGGCAGTACGGCCAATCGCTCGTCTCCGAACTCCGTCAAGGTCTTGTGCGCAAGAGGGGACGCGAATATGCATAACAACCTACAAACGACTAGAGGTGGGCAATAGGATAACAAGATTGGTTTCTGGTTGGATTTTTTCAGTTCGAATATCTTTCGGTTATATGTTACTATAATCGGTTCGGTTCGGTTCGGATCGGTTAAATTTCGGTTCGGATTTGATTTCGGTTCTATACATTTTTCGATTCGGTTCGGTTTCGAGTCGGTTCAGATACGGTTCGGTATATAAATCGGTTCGGATAGATTTTGGTTCGGATACAATTTGAGTCGGATATATTTTGGTTTCGGGTCTAGTTCGGTTCGGATATATTTCGGTTTCGGTTCAAATATATTTTGGATATATATTATTTTCTAATTAAAATTTAACTATCTCTGTTTCTTTTTATGTTTTATCACATTTATCAATCTATCATCAATTCAATACCTCATATTATTTTACATTTTTTTCTAGTTATATTATCTCTACCCTAAATAATCTTCCCTTTTTGACTTTTTAGTCATATTTTACAAATTTGGACTACAAATTATGAAAACATATACTCCCTACGTCCCATGAAACCTTTCTCCTTTCTTTTTTTATCCGTCCCACAAAACACTTCTCATTTCTATTAAAAAGTCACTTTTACCACTTATTTTTTCATACCCTAACTATCACATCATACCTTTTTACTAATAATCTATCCATCAAATCATACTTTTACCCATCACATCAAAGCACATTTTTGGAAATTCAATACCAGAATACACTCCCCTTAAATCCCTCCTAAAAAGCAAAAGTCACATGTTTCATGGGACGGAAGGAGTATATTTAATTATGATATAAATTTAATATAATTAAATTGATTTTAAAATTTAGTTTTGAAATATCAAATCTTTCTCACATCTACTAATATACTTATGTATATAAATGAAAGAATAAAAGATAAATTCAAATAGTCTTATGTTCCATTTGAATACAATTTGGTAAAAATTGAATAAAATTAGGTGAAATTAAGTGAATTTTATTCAATTGAGTGCAAAATTTGTAAATTATAGAGTATATTTGGTTGAAAATAGAGAAAATTAAATTTAATACAGTCAAATATAATTAATTTTACACCTAAATATAATGGTGTAGATCAAATTTGAAAATGATAACAGCAAAGGCTACCGCTAGAGAGTCTTTTCAAAATACTAACACTAGCATATAATTTTATTGACTAATATTGAGTGAATTGGTTTGAAACTAATCAAATTAACTCTTAAATCAATAAAATTTATTGTAATGAGATGAAATTAGGATAAAATCTAGTTATCCCATACAATTCATCATATATTCCTTTCGTTCCAAAAAGAATATCACACTTCACTATTTAAAATTACGCAAATTTTATTTGTTTGTGTGTTATCATTTATATGTATAACTTATCTTTAAGTTCTACATATAATAAATTTAAGGCATAAAATTTTGTACTTTTTTTCAAGAAGATAATCTATTTTATGAGGGAATGAGCAAGTAATGTAATTAGTTCAAATGGTAAAATAAAAGTAAAAAATTTAAAAATATAATATGCTTATTGAAAGGCAAACATAGTTCTGAATTTATAAATTTTAGTTCTAATCGGGTTCGGATATTATCGATTTCAGATCTAATCGGTTTCGGATTTTATCGGTTTCGGGTATTATCGGGTTCGGATCTAATCGGTTTCGGGTTTAATCGGTTCGGATATTATCGGTTTTGGATCTAATCAGTTTCAGATTTAAATCGGATATGAATTGTTTAGTTCGGTTTCGGTTCGATTCAGATCATTTCGGGTTTTCGGTTATAGATCGGATCTTCATTTTTCGGGTCATTCCGGTTTCGGTTTCGGATATTTCGGTTCGGGTAATCGGTTCCGGTTCTGTTTTGCCAGGTCTACAAACGACCATGTCCGGCATTAGAAACTAAAAACCCAAAAAATTGTTGTTTTGGTACCCAATTTTGTAGGTTCCATTATTTTTTAAAATAGACTCCGAGGTACTTTAAAATATTTAAAAAAATCACTCCGGGTGTGACAATCCGTCAACCTCTCCATCAAATCTAATTTGCCGTTATTTTTTCATCATCGTGGGCACATCTTTCCATTTTCTTCATCACAATTCGTCTCCTTCTCGAGCCCCCCATCCCTCCCCTTTTCTTCTTTTTTTTGTTTTGAATTCTACGCCATCCCATCCCCTTTTTTTCTTCATTTTCTTTTCTTTCTATTATTATTATTATTATTATTATTATTATTATTATTATTATTATTATTATGATTTATTATTATTTTTTATTATTATTATCATTATTTATTTTTTATTAGTAAATATTTACTCCTCTAGTTGTTTTAATAAAATAGCACTAAGGCCCCTAAAAAATTTTTGTATGCCCCTATTAACCTTTTCTAATCTTCACTTGCAAAAGAATAATTGCTACTTTTCTAAATAAAAGTCAGTGTTATTTTTACAAAAAAAGTAGTAAAACAAATTAATTTTTAATAATAATATTAATAATAATAAATAATAAATAAACATAATGATTAACAATAATAATAAAATAAGAAGAAGATAATAATTAATATGAAGTAATAATAATAAGTATTGCAATTTTTCTTAAAAAAAATAGAGTAGTAAAACTACTAATCAATTTTTTAATAATAATAATAATATCAATAATATTTAATAACAAATTTATAACACTAATTGTTATTTAGAAAAATAGAACTTATTTTTAAAAAATAACACTTATTATTAAAAAATAACACTTATTATTACTATTATTATTACTATTATTTATTAAAATAAATAATTAGTAATTTTAATTTTCTAAATTACACATAACTTTTTTACGCAAATGAAAATTAGAAAAGGTTAATGGGGGCGTACAATTTTTTTAGGGGCCTCAGTATTATTTTCCTAAAATAATTGGAGTAGTAAAACTAATAATAATAATAATAATAATAATAATAATAATAATAATAATAATAATAATAATAATAATAATAATAATAATAATGATAATGATAATAACAACAACAATAATAATAAGAATAATAATGATAATAACAAATAATAATATGATAATAATAGAAGAAAAGAAAAATGAAGAAGCAAAAAAGGGATGGGATGGGATAGAATTCAAAACAAAAAAAAGTAAAGAAAAAATGAGAGGGGTGGGTGGCTGGAGAACAAGACGAAAGATATAGAAGCAAATGGAAAGATGGTGGAGATAATGAAGAAAAAGATAACGGTAATTTGGATTTGACGGAGAGATTTACGGATTGTCACTCCGTAGTGATTTTTTGAATATTTTAAGGTACTTCGGAGTATATTTTAAAAAATAATGGGACCTGCGAGTTCTTATCGCAAAACTAGAGGTACCCAGCATTAATTTTTTGCTGAAACCCCAAAAATCTTGTAGCATGTAGAGGTGTTCATACGGCCACAGCCCATACCGGGACGTGACAGAAACCAAAATAAGAAATACTCCCTCCGTCCCCCTGTATTTGTCTACATTTGACTTTTGGAACTGTTCATCTAAGCACTTTGACTCATCAAATTCTCTCAATGTGTAAGCCTAAATATAGTCATGTGTGATCTTGTTTGATTTGTCTTAACATGTAGATTATTAATATATAATTTTTATAATTTTTTAATATACAAATTACAAGATAAAATGGATTAAAGAAGTGCATTGGATGGTGTGTAAAAATGAAAGTGGACAAATACAGGGGGACGGAGGGAGTATTTAGTGGACCAAGGACCGAATCCATTAAGCCTCGTTCCGTTTAACTTATTTTTTCTGTTTTTTTCTTATTCTTATTAAAATCAAATCAGATTAGATCATGACTTAAATAAAATTAACATTTGATATTCATATAGGGAGCATATTTTAGTGTACCTGAAATAACTATGATATCTATGGTGTTATATTAATCATAAAAAAATTTCCGTAGTACAAAGCACACGCTGATTTAATAAAAATACTATCTCTTCTCTATATTGATTATCTAAATTTAATTACTTTTTAATGTATATATGAAATAAATATTTATTCTAATCTATATATGAACTAATTATTAAAATATTAAATCAATATTCTTATTTCATAAAAAATAATCATAAAATAAAAAATATTATTACATTTTAATATGAATGATTGTTCTAATATATGAATTAACTAATTTTATTTCATTAAAAAATAATCATGAAATAAAAAATATTGATTATATTATAATATGAATTATCATTGCAATTTTTAAAAGTTATTATAAAGTCAAATCAAATGATTGGTTTGAATTTTAAATCAAATCATAATTAATCAGATCAGATCAGATCTAATCAGATCAGATCAGATCCAATCAGATCAGACCAAATCAAATCAGATCCGATCAGATCAGATCCAACCAGATCAGATCAGAACTACAAAAAATCAGATCAGATTAGAAAAAATAAGTTGAACGAAACGGAGCCTAAGTAAGGACTGGTCAAGAACCAGATTGTTAAAACTTGAACCGGACTGAATAAATGTGATTTTTATTCTTTTTTTAATTTGATTTTTTATTTTATTTAAAGTATTCAATTTCACAAAAGTATTTCTACAATAAATTTTGAATGTGTAATTCTAGACATTGTCTTACACCACTATTTTTATTTTTTTAACAAACTTCAAATAAAATTTATCTTCTATATTCGTCTTACGGAAAACGTGTTTGTAATTTGTTTTATATTAAGAGCATATAATCTTCTTATTATTAAGTTTTTACTTTTTTATATAATTTTTTTGTGTTTTTAGTTTATTTTGATAAGTAGATATTTTTTATAATGTTTTTATTTGAAAGATTTTTACAATGTTCATTTTTGTTTATTAGAGTTTCGTTATTGATAAAGTACAAATTTAAGTTATAGCATTGATATATAAATTTAAAATGCATTAGATGCTAATATAAAAGAATTGTTTACTTTTTCACACTTTTGATGGTTACGAAATTATTGGAGCCACGGCTGTTGACTTTAAGAATTTTAAACGAGACCTCAAAGCTTACATTGCCGGGAGGGTTGCACAAATGGTTATCGAAAAGCTTTTTATAAAACATGAAACTTGTTTTGCATTTCACTTTGAGTATGATGTCGATGATAATGACCAAATAACAAGGTTATTCTGGTGTGATCCCGTTGCTAGGAAAAACTATGCCATGTTTGGTGATGTAGTCTCATTTGATGAGACTTATGAGACTAACAGGTATTTTGCTGGTTTTCATAACTTGCTCATGTTTTACGTGCATATTTAATCTCCTTGTTAGCTTACCAATTGTTTTATAGAGTATTGTATCTCTTCATTCATTTCTTCCTCAAAGCAGTTCATGTATTTTCTTTTCACTCTTTCCATCAAGTACAATATGATATTTGCACCCTTCACAAGAGTAGATAATCATAAAAATGTATCACATTCGCGGTTGGATTGATCAACAAAGCGAATGATGAATCTTATTCTTGGCTTTTCTAGTGTTTTTTAAATGCAATGGGTAATGCCCCTAAATGTATCATTCAAGACC
Organism: Cuscuta australis; assembly: GCA_003260385.1. Taxonomy (NCBI): domain Eukaryota; kingdom Viridiplantae; phylum Streptophyta; class Magnoliopsida; order Solanales; family Convolvulaceae; genus Cuscuta; species Cuscuta australis. Next base: position 52,097 of record NQVE01000161.1, read on the forward strand.
AAGATCCTATTCTTCGTGGTGCTATGAAGCAGGTATTCCCACAAACCGGTCATCGTTATTGCATGTGGCACATAATGAAAAAGGTTGTTAAGAAAGTGGACCACAAATTAGTTAAGGATGCAGAGTTTTTGTCCAAACTCAATGCTATTGTTTGGAGTCACTATCTAGAAAGCCAGTGGATTTTGAAAGTAGTGGCATGATCTCAAGGTTGACTAGTAGGAACCACTTGGATACCAGCGTACTTTAGAGATTTGTTCATGGGGGGTTTATTACGTACCGCTTCTCATTCCGAGAGTGAGAACAGTTTTTTTGACGATTTTACAGGGCATAACTTTAGTCTAGTGTAACTACTTATGCAGTTTGAAAGTGCCATGGATTCTCAACCTCATAAAAATGCAGACTTGAATGCTGATGACGAGGCATGCTATCCAGACTTTAATACTCCATTGGATATTGAGAATCATGCATCCTCAGTTTACACATTGATTTTTTTATGAGGTTCAAGCCGAGATTTGTGCAGCATGTTTTTCTTGTCGTGTACTTCAGGTCGAACAACTTGACGACAAACACATGAAATATTTAGTCAAGGACAACAGGGGTATGACCTTCACTATCGAATACTCACGCACTCATGGCACTGCAGCATGCAGCAGTAAGCATTACCTCCGCATTGGATTGTTATGTAGACACATTCTCTAGTTTTCAAGGACGAGAACATTCGTAAGATTCTAGATTTCTATATCACCAAGAGATGGTGAAAAACAAATTCGTTGAAGCCCATGTTCAACATCTCCGACATTGATTGTGAAGCCGTGACAGTTGTTGAAGAAAAAAATAGCATTAAACTGTTTGTCGTCAGGTCTTCATTATTGTGTTGCAACAGCTGAACAAAAACTAGATTTATTGGATGGATTTTCTAAGGTCATTCAACAACAAAAGAACATCCTTGAATCTGCAATTAAGTCTGGTGTACTTCTAGCATAAGATCAGATTTTTGCATCATTTTATGGCATAATTGGACCATCAAACATTACAATACTCCCTCCCCAATAAGTACACAACAAAGGTGGTGGGAAGAGAATCAAAAGCGCAATGGAGATTAGCAATGAGCAAGGAAATAAGAACAAGCAAATGTGCAGATCGAACGTGTCGTGAGATGGGATACCATGACAGTAGAAATTGCCCTAAGAATAAATCAGAGTGATTTAACTCATCAAACTTTATAGTTTTCAATTTTATTTAATTTTTTTAGACTAGTCATTAAACATTCTTTTTGGTAAACATCCTCACTACTCACATGTTTAATATTTTGGTTTTTGGTTACATTTCAATAATCAAGCGTTGTGGTTACTTCAAGTGTCTTAATAACAATACACCTTCACACAAATCTTGCACTTCTATTCACTTCATTATAACAATACTCATTCATTGTATGGTTCTTTTATAAACATATGCATCAATGTCTTTTGTCTGAATGAAAAGCTATCATTTCTTCTGAATTAATGCATCCAACAATTAGTATTAATGAATTCTAAGAATGATTACGTTGATATACGTATAGATTAGATTCTCAACTATGTTTGGAATGGATTAGATCCCCCATATGCAGCTAAGTATGTTGTCCTTCTATTCAAACACTTTCATTTTTTTAAAGTAATTCATTCAACATATATATGATGAATGCATTCTACCCTTTTTGCTGATGAACGCCCGAGTTTAATATTTTGGATTATGGTTATACTACAATTATCAAACATTGTGGTTACTTCAGGTGTCGTAATAACAATAAACATTCATTGTATGATTGTTTTATGAACATATGCATGGAAGTCTTTTTCCTCTTCTCCTGAAAAACTGTCATTTTGGCTGAACTAATACATGCATCAAACTTAATGAACGCACTCTACGAATGATTACGTTGTTATACGCACAGATTAAATTCTCCATTCTTTTATGTATGCATTACATTCCCCATTTCTAAACATATGCATCTAAGTCTTTTGTACTTCTATTGAAAAGCTGACATTTTTTTAAAAAACTAGTGCATTCCACCAATAGATATAATTCCTCTTTTTTTAATCCCGCCTTGTTTGCCATTATCAAAAAGGGGGAAATTGTTGAAACACGGGTTTATCGTGTTTTTGTACTAAAGCCGTGTTCGTTTTTAGGACAGGTTTTGATAATGCCAAACCGCCGTGATCAAGACAAAACATTGAATATACAAGGCGAAGAACGAAGATAAGAACAAGAGCTAAAAGAAGACCAAGAACGAAGACCGTAGTCTTAGTGTCGTTGAGTCGGTCACAAATGTGATCAAGACCGACCCACACCTCACGCCTTGGCTCTTTAGGCTAAATTCTTTTATTGCATTTCTCATATCATAAAAATGTGTTTCAAACATTTTTAAAACATTAAAAACACTTGGTGTTCGCCCAAACCAAAAACTAAGCCAACCAACGTTCAGCTCTCAGAAACCGGCATCCGGCTTTCAGAAACCGGTGTTCGGCATTCTGTTATCGGCGTTGGTTTTTGGCGTCTGAACCAACCAAGTGGTTTTCAAGATTTTATGATTGGTTTTTACTTCTGGGCATGTTGAAACAGTTTTCCAACAAAAATGCTTTGAAAACCACCTTTCGTTTTTCGTCATTTGGCAAAAACCACGCAAAACGGCATAAACTTGGCTAGCCGTGGTTTTTACTCAAATGACGTGGTTTTTTAAAGTGTCTCACTTGATTTCTTAGCCAAATACATCAAATAAGTGTTCTAAACACTTAGTTTTTACTTTAGAGAACTTTGAATTTTTTGGTCGGTTTTTGCATCGGTTGGCTAAGCCATGGTTCAGGAAAAAACCATTGGTTTTTGACTAACCATCCACCCATCGATGGGTAAGCGGACCTTCAGCCCAACCGAGTTCCAGAACCATGTCAAACACCGATGGGAAGTTCTACCCATCGTTGTTAAAGCCTTGGTCCAACATCAACACAAGACAGAACGACATTACCCAGCGATGGGGACTTTAACCCATCGATGGGAACCCAGTGATGGGAGGGCATACCCATCGCTGGTTAGGCATGACCGTTGTAAGTCATTTAAGGTTGATTCTTTCCTTGTTTGGAAGTCAACCTCCCACCCAGCGATGGGAAGCATTTACCCATCGATGGGTAGGTGACCGTTGGCTTCAAAACTGAAGGAAAATTGGCTTACCAGCGATGGGTAAGTTTATACATCGCTGGGAAGCCAATATCCTACAGATCCACATTTTAATCAATCCCATAAATCAAGCCAATCACCCCTTTAATGCCTTGGTCCGTTGGAGCCTATTTTGGCACTATAAAAAGGGGTGTTTGGGTCTGCTTTACTCATCAATTCACTTTACATTTCTCATACTATCATTGCATTCAAACAATATCATTTTCCATAGCTTTCTAGAGCCAATCCGTGTGAGGTTTGAGTTGTTCTTGAGCGTACTTAGTTTACTCAATATCTACTCTTAAAGAGAGTCTCGTTCTTGAGTGCATTAGTGTTCTAAGACACGTTGAGAGAAAGTATTTCTCTTGTTTGATTCGAAGGAAGGGCTGCTTCCTTCGAAGGATACGTTGAGGTTCGTGTGACTCGAATTCTCAAGCTGTAAGGGTTTGTTAAGCACCGCTAAGCTTAACGAGATAGTAGTGTAGCTCGAGAGAGTCTCTTGGAAGGCTGGATTAGCCACAAGTTGTGGTGAACCAGGGTAAATTCGGTGTGCCTCTTACTCTTCTCTTTACTTCTCCTTTAAATTTTTTATTGCTGCGATTTCTACGATCAAACGCTATTCACCCCCACTCTAGCGTTGGTCATTTATTCTAACACCTTCCTCCTAGGATAAAACGGTTATCGTGTGCAGTGGTTGTACGGACCAACCACACACCAACGAACGAGAACAACGATGGAGCGTCGTGGACGAAAAAGAATATTGGAGAAGCCGGAATCTTGGCAACAAATCAAGAAAGCTTCTTCACAAAGTTTTACTTTTCTTTTTGAAGGAAAAGTATGTACTTTTTTTTCCTCCCCACACTCTCGTAACATGTATCACCCAGGTGGAAATTGTCATCTTTTTAATAGGCTAAGCATGAGACTTTTCCACTTTGTAACCTCCACCATAATCTATCACTAATGATAGTCATAAGTGGTGTCTTAGTGGTGTGTTTAATGACGATCATTAACATGTCTGTTATACTACGCTCTCGATTAAAATTTGTTCCAAATAATTGGAGGTTAATGACCACTAAACTCCGTAAAAGTGGACTAGTTTTAAACATTGCACAAAATAATATTAGAAAATTGGTTGAATAAAAATATGCATGTACATGCATCAACCATACTCTTCTATTTTAGCAAGTCAATTTTGAGAATCAATTTCGCATTCACCCTTCTACCATTTTTGGCGTATAATATATCAAAATATTTATTTATCTCTTTTTCTAAGAGAATACATGTCCATTAATTAATAGTTAAAACCGTTAGTGAACCTAATGATAATTATGTCCAAAGTTGGTACATTTTATGCCTATTAAGATGCTAAAAATTATTAATATGTGGCGTTTTGAATTTAGATTGTAAATCATTAGTTATATATTGGTAACTACAGAGTGATAAAAAATAAAAAAATGTTTCGGACAAAATAATAAATGTTGAAGTAGATATTTCATAATCAAATATATATTTGTTGAAAAGATCTTTAAAGTATAAATTCAGCGTTATAACAACTTTAAAATTATCTATATTTTTATTTGAAACATTATTCATAACTATCTAATTGAAACATAAACGATTTATTTTTCAATTTTAACACTTTTTTATTTTAAGATCAACATGGAGGGAGGTAATTATAAGGCATTCAAGGTATTTTTTTGTAATTAATTACCAACTCATACTTAATATTTATCTAGTCACTATTTAACATATCATATATTCAATTTAGTTAGTAATCTGAAGTATTGGTGTAAAATTGAGTAATTTTGGAAGGAATAGTGGAATTTATTGAATTTTGTAGTATGAACGTAAAATCACAACTTTCTTGGAGTATTCATTGAAATTTTCCTATTTTAGAACCAAGATAATGGGAAAAAAATCTACCACAACTCTAAAAAGAAAAAACCTTTAGAAGATTTTTTTTCGCCTTGTAAAGTTCAGATGAATGATTATAAAGTCTTAATTTCAAATCAAGGTTATAAAATAATTAATCTGAACTTCGCAAGGCGAACAAGCAATACTTTTCCAAGGTTGTGACAATTGCTTTCATCTCCACACTTTTATTCCAGCTTGATTATTTGTGATTCTTAAGTGTGGTAAAGACCAATCGATCTTTTCCCCCTCACCCCCTCTTCTTTATTGCACATAATGAGGAATTTGATGTTCTTTGTCTCATTCTTCCTATTAAGACTTCATACAATCTACCTCCCAAATCAGATTACATAATTTGAAAAATGTGCAAAATGCTTTTTAAATATAATTTATTTTTAAATTAATATAGGAATAAAATATGCAATTTACATATTAAAAATTATATCAAAATGTTTTATCATGGTCAATAAAATCATGAAAATAAATAAAAGTTATCAAAATGTTAAAACAATAACTATGTAATCTATTTTGGGACGGAGGAGATATGCCAAATGACTGAAGAAGCTATTTATCTATGCATTGAGGTGCCCCACTATAAAGAAGCTATTTATCTAGGCATGTAAAATTCTTTATTTGCTTGTGAGTGTAATTTTTTGAAGAGAAAGCTAATCCTACACCAATTTATTGGTGTAAGATTGTTGCATTACATCAATTCCATTTGAGCACCTACGGTGTTTCGATCATAAAATTAATTATTCCTACTCTTTTAACTCCTGACAAATCTCTTAATCCGCCTCGCCCCTAGCGCACCCCCGTACCCGTTTCAATTGCCCCGCCCAAATTGCTTGAGGGAAAATCAGTTTCTGTCTGTGGTTCTTGATTCTCCTCTTCAGGTTCTTTCATATCACTCTCATTCTGAATGACTTGAAGCTCCACCTGTTTATCAAGACTATCAATTTCTGTCGTAGTTGTAGGCTTCACAATGGTTCTAAACAGAGAACTTTCATCAAAGACAACGTTTCTGCTCAGAATAACCCTCTTTTCTGCCGGAGACCAGATTCTAAAACCTTTCACTCCATCTCCGTAGCCCACAAATACTCCCTTTTTAGCCTGTGGTTCTAGCTTACCTTCACTGACATGATAGTAAGCTGTACAGCCAAAAGCTCTCAGGTTTGAATAATCTACAGCTTTTCCTGACCACATCTCCATAGGTGTCTTGCACTGTATGCCTGTATGTGGTCCGCAGTTAGTCAGGTAGCAAGCTGTACTAACCGCTTCTGCCGAGAACCTTCTGTCTAGCCCAGCATTAGAGAGCATGCACCTTGCTCTCTCCAGAAGTGTTTGATTCATCCGCTCAGCTACACCGTTCTGTTGTGGTGTATTTCTGACTGTACGATGTCGAGCAATCCCTTCATCCTTACAGAATTGATCAAATTCAGACCAACAAAATTCTAGCCCATTATCAGTTCGCAACCTCTTGATCTTCTTCCCTGTTTGATTTTCCATCAATATTTTCCACTCCTTGAACTTCTGGAGAGCTTCACTTTTATGCTTCATCATGTACACCCAAGTCATCCTTGAGTAATCATCAATAATTGACACAAAAAATCTGCATCCTCCCAAAGACTCAACTCGGCATGGACCCCAACAATCAGAATGGATGTAATCAAGTGTGCCTTTTGTTTTATGAGTGGCCTTGGAAACTTGTTACGATGTAATTTTCCAAAAACACAATGTTCACAGAACTCTAGGCTCTTTACCTTATAACCAGCAAGAAGATCCTCCTTTGAAAGAATTTGCATCCCTTTTTCACCCATATGACCAAGTCTCATGTGCCACAACTTGGTCATATCTTCCTGTTTAACTTCTGATGATGCAATATGGACTGAACCTATAACCGTGGAACCTTGTAGAAAATGCAAAGTACCCCGCATGACACCTTTCAGAATCAGATTTGAACCCTTCCAAACACGTAAAACTCCATCTTTTCCTGACCAACTGAACCCCTTGATGTCCAAAAGACTGAGAGATATCAGATTCTTTGTCATCAATGGTACGTGCCTGACCTCGTTCAATGTGCAGAAGCTACCATCATGTGTCCTTATCTTGATCGAGCCTGTCCCAACCACTACTGTTGGCCATCGAGATGCTCCCTCCATCTACCTGCTCATAGGTCGTGAACCACTCTCTCCTTGGAAAGATATGGTAGGATGTCCCAGAATCTAGAACCCACACATCTGAGTGATGAGTGCTTTCATCAGCAACTAAGGCAATGTCTTCTTCAGAATTGGTGTCTTCTTCAGAAACAGCAGCAGAAACTGATTGTTTTTCGGATTTCTTCTTCTTCTTCGGACAATCAAACTTCCAATGCCCCTTTTCCTTGCAGTAATTACATACACCATCCGGCTTTGCACCCTTTGACGACGACTTTCTCTCCTTCTTCTTTCCACCGTATTTCTTTCCCTTTCCGGTACTGGTGAATAGGCCAGAACGTTGTACATCTCTACTCGTGCCGTTAGCCTTATGCCGCAATTCCCTGCTATGAAGGGCCGATCTAACTTCTTCCAGAGACACAATATCTTTCCCAACAATGAACGATTGAACAAAATTCTCAAACGATATTGGGAGAGATACCAACAGAATCAGGGCAGCATCTTCATCCTCGATCTTCACATTGATATTACGCAATTCTAATAACAAAGTATTTAATTGCTCTAAATGTTCCCTGAGTGGTGTACCTTCAGCCATTCGTAAACTGAATAGACGTTGTTTCAGAAGTAGCGTGTTGGTTAAAGATTTTGTCATGTAAAGACTCTCCAACTTTAACCACAAGCCAGCAGCAGTCTCCTCGTCTAAGACCTCCGTGATAACGTCATCTGACAGACACAACATTATCGTCGAGTGCGCCTTCTCTTCCAGAGTCGCCATCTCAGGAGTAGCAACGGCGTTTTTGTCTTTCGACAACGGCGCCCAGAAGCCTTGTTATTTCAACAAAGCCCGCATCTTGATCTGCCATAAACTGAAACTGTTCCTCCATGTGAATTTGTCGATTTTCACGTTCAAAGCAGACATCTCGAAATTCTCCAAGAACACCGATTAACCTGGAGGCTCCGATACTAGTTTGTTATGCGGAATTCGAGAATGACAAATATAAACGATGAAAAACACGACAACAGATTTAACGTGGTTCACCAACGTTGTGTTGGCTAGTCCACGGGGAAGAGGGGGAGTAGTTTTATTTCGGATGGAGAGGCAAAAACAGAATACAGCTCCACATAAGGTTTGTGGTAGCACCCATACATATAGTGCTTGGCTAAACCCTAACAGACTTAGGCCCAACACTACAGAATTAACAGGTAATTAGAAAAGCCCAAATAGAGCGGGATTCGGTCATCTCAGGATTCGGACTTCTCGGAATTCGGACCTCTTGGAATTCGGACTTCTCCAGATGTCGGACTTCTCGGAAGTCGGACTTCTCCGGATGCGGACATCTCCCTGCTGTAACAGGTCAGATTCAAGGCATCACAACAGTGACCATCCGTCTTACCACCCTCGTCGCCATGGACACTTGCCTCCATGAATATATTAAAAAATTTAAAATACTACTGTAGATATAAAAAATTAAAATAGAAATAATAAAAGGATGTTACATTCTTCCTGAATAAGTGGTATTACAACCCCTTCTTCTTCCTCCTCTTCTTCTTCCCGTTCTCCGATTGGGTGCCGATTCCTGTGTAAGATGACGATGAATAGATCCACGAACTTCCATCAGCAAACTAATAACTATCTAGCATTTCAATCGCAGCAAAATTATGAATGATATGAGTTGTGAAAATGCAAAAGGAAGAAGTGGAGGAGTTGAGGAAGAAGTTGAATTGAGATGCGATGCGGTAAGAGTGCGCGGTTGAGAAATAATGTGTTTGATGAACTAAAATAGTAATTGGAATCAAGATAGCAACAAAAAATCCTAGAAATTGTTATATAATCCCAATCGAGATGGAGAAATATCTTACCGAAATCAGTGCTCTTTATAATTTCGGCTTCCCTAATGAATACCAGATTTAGATTTCCTATGCAAGAGGATGAAGATTCGAGTCTGCTGCCGTCCACTGGAAGCCTATCGGCCAAATTTACTGTAACACCCTAATCCGTCCAGGTCTGCAGCCCCATTCGGACTAAAGTATTTAACTTGGTAATCGTAAAAATTTAAAACTTTTCAAACACACTTTATTAATCCCAATAATATTTTTCATAACGTATACAGTACGGAGTATTCAACAATATTGCGGAAGCGATTTTAATATTGACATATCATAAATTGTTTCAAAACTTGTCACATCCATCCCGACAATCTCGCCCCATCTGCCGCCAGGATCACACTATTCTTTCTGTTTACCTGCGTGTAACAAATGAAACACACTACACGCTCAGCGGTAAAGCTGAGTAAGCATATCTAATGCATCGAACATCCATATAAACTGAATCTAAATTCATAATCAATCATTTGATATCATGCACACAATGTTCATTTCAGACATTCACAGTTTTGGTATTGTTCAGTTCATATCAATACATTTTATTCAATTCAGATACTATTCCAATAGTGCTCTTAAATTATTCTTAATCTAAGTCGAGATCATAATAACGCTCTTAGCTATTCTTAGTCTAAGGCCAGATCATAATAATGCCCTTAGCTATTCTTAGTCTAATGCCAAATCATAACTTCCATAACCGGATTCTTTTAAGGCAATTATTAATCAGACACTTAAACTATCATTAGTTTAAGGCAATTGATTTCGGACACTTAACTGTAGTCAGTTAAGGCAATCAGACACTTAAACTATCACTAGTTTAAGGTAAATGATTCGGACACTTAACTGTAGTCAGTTAAGGCAACAACAATATAGCGAATGATCAACATTAGATCAGGCATTCCCAAACGAGTGATCCTCTAGTTTGGTCTATGAATCCCATTTATGCGTTTTTATTTAATTCATCAAATGTTCATGTTTTCATAAGCATATTCTAATACAAGATCTATTCTAGAGGTCTTCTAGATAGCCTTAACATCAATTAACTAATAGGTATATCTTAGAGTTCTTCTAGATACCGTTTAACAATACAAATCGTTTAATAATTATCAATATATTCATTACTCTCATGGCTGAATCATCAATAATCATTTTGATCATTTAGTTCATTATTCATGATCATCCATAATAATCATTCATCATAATCATTAATCAACATAATAATTGATATCAAATAGCGGTCTAGTTTTGAGTGTTAACCCTCTAACTTACCGTCATGCATCACATAATGTTTTATATGCCTAAAACATCATTTTTATTATACAAAATCATATTTGTATTGTTCATAATTAATTGTTATCAAAAATAGGATTTTAGAGCATATTTTCAGGAACATTTTCGTAGCAGGATCTGGAATTGGGGAAAATAATTTAAAATAATCAATTAATTTATAAAAATTGATTTATATAATTTTAAATAATCCATTAATTCATAATAATTGATTTTTACAATTTAAATAATCAATTAATTCACTATAATCGACTTTTACAATTTAAATAATCAATTAATTCATTATAATTGATTTTTACAATATAAATAATCGATTAATTCATAAAAATCAATTTTTACAATTTAAATAATCCATTAGTTCATAATAAGCGATTTTTACAATTTAAATAATCAATTAAATCATAATAATCGATTTTTACAATTTAAATAATCAATTAATTCATAATAATCGATTTTTACAATATAAATAATCAATTAATTTATAATAATCGATTTTTACAATATAAATAATCAATTAATTCATAATAATCGATTTTTACAATTTAAATAATCAATTAATTCATAATAATCGATTTTTACAATATAAATAATCGATTAAATGGTACTGACTTCGAACCACTGATCTGAATAAAATTCTAATCGATTTTTAGTAAGTAAATAATCGATTTTCGGCCACTGTTCATCATCTTCTTCCTCGGGTCGGTTTTAACATTATAATTTTTAATCACCAAACTTCAATTTAATTATATAAAAATGTTCTCCAATGTTCACAGATCATTTTAGAGTCATTAATTCGTATTTTTAACAACAGTTTCATGGTTTATGATCTTTGGTTCTTAAAACATGTCAAACACAAAACTCAACCAAACAAATGTTTATGAACGTAAAATCGATCTATATGAACATTCTAGTCACTAGATATATTTACATGCTTACCTCGAACCTTAATGGAGGTTTTGAAGATTTTCCGGTGAAACTTCCGGCAACTATATCTCCCAACTACGGCGACCTCGACGGCAATTAATACTATCAAATTACTCCTCTCACTCTCAAGATTCTTATGGTACTAATTTCAGGAAGTTTTGTGTAGAATTGAGAGAAGTGAGGGTGCCCATTTATAGCATTTGGAGAAGGAAGTAGCCCATTGTTGCTGAGTCATTTGTGACTCACGATGGATTGAGTGGATTCAGCGGCGATCTCCAAAATTTGATACGCAATTCCCTGATTAGGACCAATTTTGGTTCCAGTTGGGGTACACTTTTTGGTCCAACTTTCTCCAAATTGAAATCCGTTTGCACCGTTGCAATCGTACAGTTAAACTCTATCCAACGATATAATTTTCATAATTATTTGTAATACTTTTTCTGACATCATATTTTTTTAGTGTTTGACTTTGACAGAGTCAAAATTGGTTTAATTGACTTTTATTCAAAAAGGTTCTCACATTTAATTCATATTATTTATTTCCATGATTTATTTCAAAAAATCATTTCAAAGTTCACATTATAAACAATTTCTTCATTTATTCTTGATTTGGGTCTGTACTCAGGTTTCCAATCAAGACCACACAAAAAGTCAACATATTGGATTTATCTCTATGAGATTTATCCAGATTGTGATAATGGATATCAAAACATATTTCGTATCGGCCCAAAGCCCAACAATAATTTATTTTAATCAAAACAAATTTGTTTAATGAAATAGTTATTTATTAATAATTCTAGGTATGTTTTGGGGCGTTACATTTACTCTGAGTTTGGCCGCTACAGGAAAGGAAAAAAATGACGGAGTATTTTTGTTCTATCATATTTTTGGCATTAAGGCAGCGAGAAATCAGGGTTGAATCATTCGTAGTTTCCTTGCAGGTTTTCTTTCCTTCTGTAAAATCGATTCCCAGACCCTCGCGAGAGTGCAGAAGAATCGGTTCTGGGATCTGGGACGGAGATATGCATTTTCCTCTCTTAAGCAGCCGCGTGGACGGTGACGTGTAATCAAATTAGAGCCCTTAAGATGCCACATGTCAAGATTCTAAGCAATCAACTCTCAAATTTTATATTAACACTATGTTTGACTCAAGGATTTTGGAAAGAAAAGAAAAAGAAAATGATTTTTTCTCATTTTCCTTACCAAAATGGAAGAAATTTGGTGTTCCCTCCACTTGGTACATTTTGTCTCCTCATTTTCTTTTCCTTCCACTTTTCCTTTCTTTTCCCCTCTAACCAAACAAGAAAAATGATTTTCCACTTCATTTTCTTTTCTTTTTCTTTTCAAATTCCTTGAACGAAACAGTGTAAAGGATTATTTTTAGTTCGGATTAAAATCTAATAATCTAAAAATAGCATAACCTTAGGAGTAGTTAGGACATAGAAATCCTCCGCATGCATCACACACGACTCTAGGAAAAAGAAAAGGATTTAAAAATAGGGAGCGTCTAAAATGACACCAGTTAATTATACACAAGTTGCTTACACCAGTTCGTTTAGGGTACCTACGGTGCTCCGTTTGTAAAAATGACGGTTCTTAGCCCCCCTAATCCTCCCCTTGCCCCCCACCCCAGCCCCTCCTCCCGCCCCCTCCCTACCCTGGCAGTATAGTGTACTGCCAGGGTAGGGAGGGGGGCGGGAGGGGGGCTGGGGTGGGGGGCAAGGGTGGGGGTTTAGGGGGAGGGTTAGGGGGCTAAGAACCGTCGTTTTTACAAACGGAGCACCGTAGGTACCCCAAACGAACTGGTGTAAGCAAATGACACCGGTAGCACTGGTGTCATTTCAGAGGCACTTAAAAATATGAAAATATTGAGATACAGGGAGGATCGTACTGTATAGTTTATGCGCAATGAAAACATATCGTGCAATGGTATTTCCGGATTCAATATTGCTCCCTTGAACATCTCTGTTGACTCGGGTCCTCGGCATCATCTCTTTCGTTATACCTTCAATCGGATCCGCTTGAGAGGTCGATTAAAAACACTCTGATTGCGGATTGAAGGTATCTTATAATTGCAGGAGTAATGTTTTTTAGTAAGTTTAAATTTGAGTATTATTCGAACCTCTTTCTAGCCAGTTGTCCCTCCGATCCTGTTTTTTGGGGGTCTATTGTGCGGATTATATATATTTTCCGTCCCTTCATGAACAAATTAAGAGTACTCTTATAGTCTTATTATCATTTTTTTCAAAAAATATTTCGATTTGGTTAAGGGTCCGTTTCGTACTAGGAATTGGCGGAATTAGAATTGAATTGAAATTAAATTCTATGGAATTGAATTATATATAATTGAATTGAAATTAAATTCTGTGGAATTGAATTATATAGAATTGAATTCTCCAATTTCAATTCATTTTTTTGCACTGCCAATTCCAAATACACATATTGTTGTGTTACCAAATAGCAGAATCGGAACTTAAGTCTCCAATTCCAATTCCATGACTTCAATTCCATGTACCAAACTGAGCCTTAATCTAATTGCTTTTTGCTGTGAAATTCATAGTCGTTGCGTGCGCTGCCTAACTTCATATAGATCTGCAATCTTTATTCTAACAAACCCTCTGCAGTTGTTTTTAACAATTCAGTGTTTTAATTTCAGTGAACTGTGTTCTCTAAAGTCTAAAATGGAATGCTATGTGTTCTAACAGTAATTTAGAACAAATTGTTGGCCATGTGTGCCCTACACAAATCCATCACTGGCATAGGATAATAATACAATTATTTTCTTATAAATCTATGAATGTGTGTTGTGGTACATTCCATTTTTCTGAACAACAATTAAGACTTAACTACAGTTCTATGAAGTGCTACCTTCCATTAAACAAACACAGGTTTTGCTGTTTATTTAACTGTAAATGTGGACTCTTTTAGTGTATAGATAGCAGAATATGGCAAACCGTATTAAGCGTAGTGTGACATTTGGAAGGCTCGATTCCTTTTATGCATTTGTGCATTTGATTTGATAAGATTCTCCCATTATATAGAGACTAAATTTTATGAACACTGCAATTTATCAAATTATGAATATGAACATTACCTTTGTTAGAATCTATAACCATATTCCTTATGAAATTCAACCATTCACAGTTCGACCATTATTTAGTTTCCTCATTGAAAAAAGTGTCGACTTCTTTTGAGATCTTGGGAACCTTAAGAGTACTAAGAAGATTTTTTCAGCTTAGGCCCAAGAAAACCAAAAACATACTCCGTAAGTATTTAGCTACCATTATTTTCATATTTCTTGAACTTATTGTCAAGCAGACTATTTGTAAGGAACAACTTGGACATGGGATTTAATAGAATAGATCTCGTGTTTGAAGGATGTATGATTTTCCTCTTTAGTCTTAAAATGTCCTAAAAAATTGACCAAATTTGGAAAGTATTTAAGAAGTATAAAATTAATCTTTGAAAGATCAATGTTGTTTCTTGTTGGTCTTTAAATGGTTGAAAAACGTGACAAATTACATAGAATTTATATTATTTCACATACCTGGTATATGGAACTCTATGTGGTTCAAATTCCGTGGAATGACAACATCTTAATGCTTTTTAAATTGTGGATGATACTGCAGGCTAATAGGATAAGTTGCTGGTGGGTATAGAGAATGGACAAAGTGGAAGAGGTTTGGGTGCTTTACATTCAACATTGTGTAGTTTAAATTTATTACAACAAAATGGAAGATACACAAGATGAAGGATATACTCCTTCCATCCCGTTAGAATCTTTCCACACTGACTTGGCACAGGTTTTAATGTAAGATGTAAAATGTTTTACTTTCCAATTTTGCCCCTACCCCTCTTCCTTCATTCGCCCATTCATCCAGGCCAGTCTACCATCTCCTCTGCCCATTCGTGGCAGACGAATGGAGTAATCCATAGTAAATGAAGGGGGTTGGGGGATAGATCATAGATGAGTTTGTGGGGTAGTAATTAAGATGGGTTTAGTATAAAGTGAAGGGTAAAGTAGTCATTTGAAGTGGGAGGAGTAACCAAATTAGGGAAGTGGAAAGATTCAAGAGGGATGACCGAAAATGGAAAGTGGAATGATTCAAAAGGGACGGAGGGAGTAATATAAAATCAACCTGAGAAAAATGAATAATCCAAAAAAATAATCCAACCCAGGCTTATGTGCTGCTCAAGATTGTAGTAATTGAATAGGTAAAATCTAAATAAAAGGAAATAGATACACTTAATGTGGTATAACTAGAAAATGGGTTTATGTACATTTTTCTTTTAAATTAGTGGAAACAACTCCATAATAACATGTTCTTTTCGTGTGATCTGATCAGATTTGATTATATTAAGGTTTGATATGATATAATCTAGTCTGATATGACTCTAATTATATTTAAAGCTGTTTTTTATGCAATTTGGTCTCTCATTTGATTCCAATAAGAATAAGTAATAAGAATAATTTGAAGAGAACATTTGGCCATTCAATTTTCCATTCTTTGTGGTTGAAATTTCCCTTAGCTTATAAGAATTGCCCACACTCCACACCCTACTCAAACATTTCAAAAGAGAAAGAAATTACACCCAGGCCAGCGCATTGCTTCTTTCATTTGTCCATACATTCTTGTTGCCCTGCCAAACCCTCACAACCAGTCATGACCTCTTTTCTGTTCACTCCTGTTGGTAGTTCTCATCCAATTGTCTTCATACAACGCATGTGGCATTTACAATATACTTAAACTCTAAGATGAGCAATTTTTCGATGATCAAATGAAGTCAATTGTATGCGATCGCCATTTTCGATGCTAATTATGGCGTATGGCGTTCGCAATTGACGCAATTAAGTTGTGGGTCAATTTTTTTCACTGTCCAGACTTCATCCAAGGGAGCAATTAAATTGGGCTTCAGCCCGTTTCTAATTAAAGATCTGCAATTACCTCTTCCCGTAACCCGATCGTCGTTCCAGGCTTCCAGTCATAACCCGATCGTCTCTTCCACTCGATTCAGCTGCGAATCTGCTCCCAGTCTTCTATCGCAGCAGCAGGTCGCAGCTACCAGCGGCTATTTCTCAGTCGATTTCCTCCAAGTGGTGTCGGCAGTCAAGTAGGTCACTTTTTAATTCTTATATAGTTTTTTATAATTTGTGTTTTATACTTTTATTTTAAATTTTTGTATTATATTTTCAATTTTGTATTATTCTTTGTGTATTATTCTTCAATTTTTAATTTGTGCATTATATTTTTTAATTTGTCTCTCTATTATATAAGATAAATATGTTTTATTCTTTGAATTTAGCTTAGCTACTTATTGTTTTTGTTTTCCTTTGAGATTTATATATTGTTTAAGACTTTATGATATGCCATGCACAATTTGTTTGTTTGTGTGTGTCTATATGAATGTATGTATGTGTGTGTGTGTGTATGTATATACACACACACACACATATATACATATATATATATATATGTATGTATGTATGTATATATGTGTGTGTGTGTGTGTATACATACTCGCTTTTTTTTGTTCGCCATTTGACCGCCCGCCACTCGCCACGCCACTCGCCACAAAAAAGGTCCTCTCGCCCGCCACTCGCCACTCGCCTTTCATAACTATGGTTCCACCACGCCTTTTCAAACATTGGCTTGATGCTACTGAGTTCTGCCTCTATCTTCTTTGAGCCCTTTGACCTAAGGATCACTAGCTTCTCTGACTTCCCTGCTTCGACTTTCAGCCTCTCTTTGCTTCTTCGTCTCTCATCCGACCATGCTGCTGGGAGGTTTTTGGCATGTTAGTCAACAACACATGGTTTCTTGGAGTGTGATCGCAAGCTTTTAGTAGTTTTTTCCCTCTTGGAGTTAATTTTTTTCTTGTAGGTTTCTATCCATCTTAAAAAAATGTACTGGAAGCAAGTCAACACTCAAATAATTTAGATGTATTTTTACTAATTTAGAGGTGCTAGTCTACTTGTGCTTTAATATGTGTCTCATGTTTGTGTCTTTGTGATGCACGCGGCGAACATCAATGGCACATTGCGCATTGAGGTTCCATGGGCCCTTTGTGCGTCGGTGCACATCGCACCTTAAACAACTATGACTTCCATCACGTGGTGGCATGTGGTATTTTGCACTGCTCTCAATCGAAGTGCCCTTTTAACCTTTGTGAGATTAACATCTTTGAGGAGGGACCGCGTGCCTACATTGAAAGAGCGCCCATGAGCTATTGTAGTATTGTTGCATGTGGTTTGATATTAACAATGAGGAATGTAAAATCTCGTGAATATGGAAATTTTATGGTTGGCTATATATATATAGCAATTGTGTATGAGTGGGATTCTTATTTTTAAATATTTAGAGTCTGGATTTAATAATCAGCCAAAAGTACTGCATCTTAGATGTCTTGTATTGTGAATGCCTCCATTACTCCTTGAATGTGCACTGTTCCTGAATGGATTGCCTAAATATTGGGCTTGAATAAAATTCTAGCTTCCTTTTTTAGAGTAGGATTTTCGGTTCGAGCCAGGTGACTGGGTTTGGTCCGGGTCAGTATTGCAATTATGTTTTGTGCTTGAATTTTTAAACTCATGGATGGGCTTATAGTTGTGTAATCACAGTTTTTGGTTATTAGAGATTACTTTTTTCATTCAATTTATGGACAATCCTCACCTTTTAACTGGAATAACTTGTTTCAGACTTTTCCATTGAGATATTATTTTGGCTTCAGAGCATTGGATTATAACAAAATCAGAGCATACACCGATAATTTAAGCAAAGAGAGAATGATATCCAAGTTCCAATTTGGGACAATGTTCCGAGGATGGAATGGAAAACAAGAGCTCACTGTGAAAATATGGAATAATGATGTTCTGGATCATATGGATGGACATGGAATGATGATGGTAAGTGGTTGCTGGAACATTTTACAATGTATATGTCGACCCCTATGTCCTTGTATAACATATTATTTCCTCTTTCAGGATGAGTTGTTTTTATTTAACAAAGTCGATCTCAAGGGTATACCTAAGATTATTGGCTGCTCTGATGATACAAACAATCCTTGTGCTATTATTTATGATCTTAGTGTGATGGACACACTTCACAATCTCATACCTAGTGGTACCTATACACTTTTCTTCTCACAACCAACACATGTAATCTTTATGTTTCAAATATGTCAATTAAATTTGTGGTTATTCCTTTTGGTTACTCTCCCATGTCACAACTACTGAGTTCACCGTCAAATTTTAAGAGTATCCATTCCTCTTTGTGTTTCCCATTCTTGTTCTCATTAGGACTCATCCGCATATCTGTGTATCTAATGGTTTGTTTGGATGAGGATAGAAAATGAGAGGAAAGAAAATGATGAGAAAATGAAGAGAAAACATTTAGCCATTGATAGAAAATGATATGAAAATGTAGAGAGAAGGGCAATTTTGTAATTTGGAGTATGTTCTCTCCCTAATGTACGATTTTCTCATCCTTGTTGATGAGGAAATTTTTGGTATAGGTCCCGGCCATACCTTTTTTTCTCTTCTCATCTTTTTCGTTCTCATCCAAACATGAAAAATTGTATTGACATCTGTGTTTTATCATATTCCTTTTTTCTTTCCCACCAAATATTTTCTCACCAACAAAACATCGGGTAAGTGTGGGGTTTGGCTGTGATGTTTTGTGAAAAGGGGGAAAATTGTAAAACTAGTTGGTACACTCATGCCAAAAGCATCAATTGTGATGAAGTTATGGGCATGAGCATTTGCCTTTGGGTAGTGAAAAGTCTGACTATGGATTGATCATCATCCTTTTCTCTTTTTTGTAAGGAGTGTGTGTGTGTGTCTAAAATCTCTATTTTTGCTAATGTTTCACGTGTTTCTATTTATGGTTCTTATGGAGCTACATTACAACAAATCTTCCTACCCCCTAACCCCCACCCCCATAATTCCCCAGCCCCCTACACCCCACCCCGGCCCCCTTGTCCACCCCAAATTGCCAATTTGGCAGGGCCACATTGGCGATTAAAGGGTTAGAGGGGTAGGAACCATCAATTTAACCAACAGAGCACAGTGTCAAAATATGACCCAAAAGAACCTCAAATTTGTTTGTTTGTGTGTGTGTGTGTGATAAGATATACTTTATTATTGTTATATCATATCATATGCTGATGTTAAAGAATAATTATCATTATAACATTTTCACTTTTTAAAGTGGTTATTGTGGTAATTTTTCGAAGTCTATTTCATTATTTTATTTTCTATTTTAGGTAATTTCTGTTGGCGGGACAGGATCAAAGTGGCTCTTGGAATTGCATTAGCCATCAAGTCTTTTCATTTACTAAAATGGCCCTTTACTATCCGCAATGTTAGTGCTACTCATATAATGTGTGAAAAGGTCAGTACTTTTACTGTGAGTTGTCCTTTTTTTTTTTACTTCAAAGTATTTGCCATATTAGTTCTCTACTGTTTCGAAGTTTGTCATAGTATATCATTTACAGGATTTTACTCCATGGTTATGTGATTTTGGTTTGATTAATGGAGGACTTATCAATCCAGTCAGGTATAAGTACGACGAACAAACTGGTTATCCTGGTTACGTTGATCCTTATTTCATAGACACAGGTAATGGTCATTCAGATTCTAATGGTTTCTGTTGTCACTTTTTCTTAAAACTTCCCAAATGACTATTTCTTTTCCTATTAAGGTCTCGCCTATGCTGATCTGGAAATAAACACTTAGGCCCCGTTTGGTACACGGAATTCAAACTATGGAATTGGAATTGAGGACTTCAATTCTAATTTTAGTGTTTGATAGCACAAAAATTATGTAGATTTGGAATTGGTAGTGCAAAAATGAATTGGAATTGGTGAATTCAGGGTCCGTTTGGTACACGGAATTGATGGAATTGGAATTGAATTGGAACTAAAATTCCATGGGATTCAATTCCATAGAATTGAATTCACCAATTCCAATTCATTTTTTGCACTACCAATTTCAAATCCACATAATTTTTGTGCTACCAAACATAAGAATTAGAATTCAAGTCCTCAATTCCAATTCCATAGTTTGAATTCCGTGTACCAAACGGAATTTCTATTGAATTGAATCCCATGGAATTTTAATTTCAATTCAATTTCAATTCCATCAATTCCGTGTACCAAACGGACTCTTAAGGTTCTTTGATTTGAGTTCACGTCACACACAGTGAATTTTCAAAAATGGTCATAGAATATTACATTAAGAGTCCTTTGTATGGGAATTATTGTGTGGTGATAACTGATAACCAGAGGTTTGAGTTTAAGATGAGGCGATTATCTTAGATCATTGTTGTAGTTTCTCTTTGAGACACTTCTGACAATATATTGATTAGGACAATATATTTCTGCGTAATTAGAAATAGATGGTCCACATTAATGTAATCAGATAATGTCTAAGGATCCGTTTGGTACACGGAATTAGAATTCATTTGGATTTGGTTTTCTATGGAATTGAATCGGATGGAATTTTACGCTACCAGTTCCAATTCATATTTTATGCTACTAATTCCAAATCCACATATTTTTGTGCTACCAAACAACAAAATTGGAACCGAAGTCTCAACTTCTAATTCTATGGCATGAATTCCGTGTACCAAACGGAGCCTTATAGTTTTGCTTGTTGGTTTTTCACATGAGATGAAAAATGAATTTAATCACCGAAGAATGAAAGTTTAAAGTCTTTTTATTCTTTGATAAGAATAAATTATTTTTTTCTAAAATGCCTTTTAATTATTCATGGAACAAGAAGATAACCAATGCACATGCTCGAGATCTTCGTGCTCAATTCGTCTTCTTCATTTAGTTCTTCGCCCTTCTCCCCCATTTCTTTCTAATGTACTATGTTATTAAGTAGGTGCATTATTTGACACATGTTTTTTTAATTAAAAATTTGCATTAATCTTGAGCAAACAGGGAGCTGTTCAGAAAAAACCGATGTCTATGCTTATGGAGTTTTATTGCTCAGTTTGATAACCAAGAGAGTCTTCAATGACGAGAAGGATGAAGATCCCGATTTTCTTCGCAAGTGGGCTGAAAAAGAGTTCAATGGGAAGAGAAAACCTGGCACAAGAAGGCCTACACTTGTTGATCTAAGCTTAAAGTTAGATGTGCATTTTGATCCAAAGGATGGCCATCGAATTACGCTCATGGCTATGCAATGCATCAAGTATGATCCTGATGGTCGCCCCGAAATGGATGAAGTAGTTCGAACACTTCGGGGTCTATATGTGGTTGAAAATCACATCAATGAATGTGTTCTCAATGAGGCTTTGGAAAGACATTTGTCAAAGGCTTGATGTTATTCAAAGAAAGAAAGACTAAATAGGAGTAGAATATAGAAAAAGAATCTTTCAATTTTATCTCCAAAATAAGACATATCATGTCAATAAAACCCCAACAAATAATACAAAAAATCACTATGAAATATCAATATAATATTGTCACATTCACAAAATAGTAGTTTTATTTTGGAGATGAAAATATGTTACTTTCATTTTGGGTATAAGGGCTACTCGTATATTTTACTCTTATTTTTTGTGCGTTTTTTATTTTATTTCAAAGGCCTTTTCTCATCTGCCTAATTAACGTGTCCGTACTACGTAGTTTATATGTCTTGAACCCAGCTGTTTATAGATTGGCATCGCTTTATAAAATTAATGAGTTTTTGGGATTTCTTGATCCTTTAGGGCATGTTTCCTTCAAGTTATTTTTTCAGTTTATTATTTATTTTTATTAAAATCAGATCTGATCAAATAAAATGCATCTTTAATTTTTAAATAGAATTATAATCAGATAAAAATTGGAAAGTCCTTGACAAACCAAAAAAAAAAATGCATCTTTAATTTTTAAATAGAATTATAATCAGATAAAAATTGGAAAGTCCTTGACAAACCAAAAAAAATAAAAATAAATTTTTGACTAAATACACTTGGCTGGAGTATTTGATTCAAAGAAATTAATGTAATCGTTATATCAAATTAAATTGTCTGACATCAAGCGATTCCAGCCAAATGTATTTAGTTAGCTGTATTCCTAAGTCACTTACTCACAAGTAATGCAGTTTGCCTCAACTCCCATATATTTGTCCTGGATTTCTGATTTTTTATTCTCCGGTGTGGGAAAAGGAGTCGCCAAATTTCCTGCCCAAACCATATATACTCCCTTTCTTTATGCGAGTTCCAACAATAGACCTTTTCCAAGTCCCATACTCCATGGAAAGCTTCTGACTAGATCAGGCATGCAATATAACCTTTTATACTCATTGATTTATACTTCCAATGAAACACAATGTGAATAATGATTTCTCTATACAAAGCAATACTATAGGAACACTCCATATATATGTACCATAAAATAAATCATTTTTTCACTAACATACAACTCTTAAATCTTATCTAGGTTGAAAAGAGCTTTGTGAAACACTGGCAATTGAGGTATAATCACTTGCTTTGAGTGGGAAAGATGGGGCGGCGTCCCAACTATCGTTTAGCTCCATGGTTTTTTCGTCAACGAAGGGAGGATTCGTCGGCGGGGGCAAATCCTCTTTCTTAGCTAGCATTTGTAATACCCTCGACATGGATGGCCGTAGCGAAGCCGCCTCTTGGGTGCACAACAACCCTATGTGGACCACTCTCAACACCTCATCTTCAACATCAATGTTGTGGTAGTTATGCAGCATCAGGTTCGGGTCGAACAGCTCCTCCACTCTCCTTTGTTGAAAATGTGTCCACACCTATGATGCAAGAGTAAAATATATGACCTTGAAACCTCGGGTCATAATATGACCCGAAGCACCTACGGTGCTCCGTTAGTAAAATTAATGGTTCTTACCCTCCTAACCCCCTGCCCCCCCTCTTGAATCGACGATTTGGGCAGCCCAAATCGGCGATTCAGGAGGGCAGTGGGGTGCAGGGGTGGGGTGAAGATGCTCGGCCATAATATGACCCGAGGTTTCAAGTTCAAAAGATCTTTGCCCGACCAAGAAACATAAAAATATGTGAATGTTTTTTTGGAAACATAGTCTTTTACCCTTTTTGGGGAAAGAAATAGAGGCTAGAACTCAAAAAAAAAAAAACAAAGATCGGAGGCTTTTCAACGTACAATATTCACCAAGCTGTCTGTGTACTCGGCGGCTTTGCTCCTGTTATTCTGTCTCCCAGTGACTATTTCCAGCAAAACTACACCGAAGCTATAAACATCGACTTTCTTCAAATAACTGTCCATGTGCAAGATACTCCGGAGCCATATATGCCCTACACAATTATCGAATAAGAGAGCCAATCCTACTAGATTTCATAGTGTTAGAATATAAAAAGCATTGTTGGCCCTACAACCTAGGTTGCACTGGGACGGGTGCGGGTACATTTATGGGGACGGGGATGAATTCAGGAAACGACATTTTTAAAAATTTTAGGATGCGGGGACGGCAAGGATTCGGCAACAAAAAATAATTAAAATATTAAATATAAGCATGCAAATGTTAAAAATAATACTCTACTTAATTAGCATAAAACAATCCAATGATGTACTTAATTAGCATAAAACGTAAAATGGAATACTTGTAATATCAAAACTATCATGTTTGGAATAATAAATAAATAACAAATAAACTTAGTTTTTGAAATCCTCAAATAAAAACATCATTACTTGTCAACACCCTCTGAGGTCAAAGAATTTTCCAACTCTGGTTCATCAAAGGAGACTTCTGCAAACTCTAAAAATCCGGCATCATCAAAAGAGTCAAATCTGTCACCACCCACATCCCACATCTTCGTCCTTTCTTCTTCATATTGACCAGAACTTCTAGATAAAAGACGTAGATTGTTATGAAAAAAAACTAAATCTTCAACACGACTTGGATTTAACCTATTTCTCTTCAACGAATGAATAAAAGAGTATGTACTCCAATTTCGTTCACAACAAGATGAAGATGATGGCTGCCCAAGCATTTTGAATGCTAAAGATTGTAGATGAGGAGCTTCAGCACGGAAGTTAGCCCACCAGTTCCTAGGATCCGAGGTATATCTCATTGAAAGAAATGTTAAATCATCAAAAGGTCCACTCTTCAGTGAAAATTGTGCATATTCTTCAAGAACTTTAGTATGCTCCTTGTCATTCGGAAATAACCTACGAAAGCATTTCATCCTCTCTCTTGAAATTTCAGGATCTCGATGAGGAGCTACTCTATTGGAATCTTCATTCAACCATCCATCGCTATACAACCTTCAAGTTGTAAGATGATATTAAAAGATAAAACATGTCAATAAAAAATAAGGTGTAGTAAAATAATAATAAACTTAAAGAATACCTTGGATTTAACGAGTGAGCTAGACAATAAAGTGGAGTACTACTCTTTGTCCAACGAGCGACCAAAATATCATAAACCACATCATAAAATACACTTTGAACATTTGAGAGGGATGGATGGGTGGCTTTGTTCCTATCATGCCTTAAAGTAATTTTGTACTTTTGTTTTTATATGTATGTATGTTACATACCATTATTATTTTGATGATGATGATGTACATTAAATATACTCCCCTCTCTTTCCCACAAAACATGCGTGAAGAATAAGGAGCAAGAGAGAGGAAATAATTTTGGTTTCCAAAATCATTATTTTGGGTGTAGAAAATTGACATAATATTTTCTTTAAAATATTATTGATATATTTTCTAGTATTTAATATACAAGATTTATATTATCCCTAAAATAATCTTTATATTAAAATATACTATTATAATCTTTACTAGCATAAAGATTATATAGACTCCGGAGATTGTTCGTGTTTCAAAGTTGGAGGCCGGATGCTTGAACGGCTACGTTTGCTCATTCAACGCCTTTCCCTGATTCAACGTCATTACTGCTAACCGGAGAAGGTATAGGTTTCTATCTCTAGCTATAGTTTTAGTACGTGTTCTTGGGCTAGTAATCACTATTGGGAGCATAATTTTTTGTATTTCCGTTGCCCTCCCAACCGTGGTTACCTTTGAATACAACCTTCAAGTTGTAAGATGACTAGTATCACACCCGTGCGTTGCACGGTTTGTATTAACGTTATAAATTTATGTTGGCATTATTATAAAAGTAAATAAGTACACCATATAATGAAATATGATGTTTTTTGTTTATGTAAAACATTAATATCACATAAATTACAAATTTGAGAAAACTTTTTTATAAGCTACATTAGTAGTACTTCTTGTGGAAACATGCTATGCATCGTCAATAAGAATCTTCAAGCTATTACGATTTGTTATTTTTTAAACCGCAACATATGATTTTCCATGACTAAGTACCGGTTTCCGTAATAATAATCTCACATGTTCCTTACACATTTGGTCAAAGTCATCGTCCGCTTCAATAGTTTCATACTTTGAGATAATTGACTTATCCCAAATAAGGTCATACACTCCATAAGAATTATTCCCAACATAATTAGACTAATTCTCGATATCTCCCTTTACGAATACAGTGAATAGAGCACTCTCATGAATTATTCCGATAATCTCCTTTGGAATCTTTCTTGGGTCATCATGTCGTTATATTATTCGTGGATATAAATTATTACATTAAGTCAGCAACAATCTTTTTAAAAATATCAATTAAAAACATTTTATTAGAATTTCATACCTCGTAGACCAAGGTTTTCATCACGCTACCTTGCAAACCGAAAAGGTTCACACATTTTTTATCCCAAAGTAATAAAAAAGCACTATCTGAGTTGTCTATAACACATACGCTTACCTTGTACCTAATAAACAGAATATATATTTTTATTAAAATTTTAAAATGTTGTAAATTTATTTAATTAAAAAAATATAAATGATATAACATATACACTCCATCTTTGTTAATTCTTTACTTTTTTTAATCTGTTCCCATAAAAAATAGTTTCTTCTTTCCTTTTTTATTTTGTTTACATTAAAGACACAATCTTGTTTGAAAATAACTTCCTTTGCTTTTTTAAAAAAGAATAATAATACTAATAATATTATCGGTCTGATATTTTGTTTTTTGTTAATTCTTTTCTTTTTAAAATCTTTTCTCATAAAAAACACGGTTTTAAATCTTTATCATGTCCCTACTTAATCACGATTTTAAATAATAAAAAAAAAAATAATAACAATATCATTGGTCCTATATATATTTCATTGTTTGTTAATTTGTTACTTTTTTTAAAATGTTCTCATGAAAAAAAGGGTTTCTTCTTTCCTTGTTTGTTAATTCTTTACTTTTTAAAAATGTTCCCATAAAAAATACAATTTCTTCTTTCCTTTTTAATTTTGTATACAACGGTGGATTACATATTTATTTTGGTCCGATAATTCCATGTTTGTTGATTCTTTACCTTTTTCTTTATTAATGGTACTTAGAGAATAACTTTCCTTATTCGATCTTAAAACACTGGATTATATATCATCCGTAGATCTCATTTTTTTCTAAAAATCAATGGTTAAGATTGCTTTGCATTTGGGCGGGAAAATGTTGGTGCCTTTTTCCTCTGCTTTTAAGAATAGAGTGATATTAAAAGATAAAACATGTCAATAAAAAATAAGGTGTAGTAAAATAATAATAAACTTAAAGAATACCTTGGATTTAACGAGTGAGCTAGACAATGAAGTGGAGTACTACTCTTTGTCCAACGAGCGACCAAAATATCATAAACCACATCATAGAATGTGAAGAAATTCCGTATATTCAATGATCAAGAGGTGTTTACAAGAGGTGAATATATAACGTAGATTCCCCGGGCTATACATGGTAGGAATCATACTACATAAATACAATATTCACAAAAGGAAGCTAGATCATATTATAATATGGAAACTAAATCATAGTATTAATAATATTATATTAAATATAGTAATTATATTTAACATGCTCCGCGCGGTCCGGGAGATGAGGAGCGTATGCCAAGATTGTCTCAGAAATCCACAAATAAGAGAGAGGGAAGCACTTTTGTGAAGATATCTGCAAATTGGGACGAGGATGGAACATGTAAAACGCGAACTTATCCAAGGGAGACTTTGTCTCTCACAAAATGTATGTCGACTTCGACATGTTTAGTGCGCTAGTGCTGTACTGGATTCGTCGAGAGATACGCTGCACTAATATTGTCACAAAACACAAGTGTAGCACGCTGGAGGGGGTGATGGAGCTCAAGAAGAAGATTCCGTATCCAGCTAGACTCTGCCACTGCATTTGCCACAACACGGTACTCAGCTTCGGTCCTAGAACGAGAGGTGGTGGCCTGGCGCTTGGAGGACTAGGAGACTAAGTTATCCCCCAAGAAAACACAATACCCAGATGTAGACTTCCTGGTGTCTGGACATCTGGCCCAATCGGCATATGCCTGAAGCTGATAAGTCCGAGATTTAGTGAGAGTGATCCCATGGGCGGCTGTTTCGTGAAGATAGTGGAGAACCCGTTTTAAAGCTGTAAGATGGTCGGATCTGGGATCATGAAGATAGAGGCGGAGTTGTTGCACCGCATATGTGATGTCCGAATGAGTGAAGGTCAGATACTGTAGGGCCCCAACCAAGGAGCGATAGAGGGCAGGATCCGTGACCGGTGTACCTGCATTTGCACTCAACTTGCCTTTTGTATCGACTGGTGTGGAAATAGGCTTGCAGTTTGTCATGTCTGCGCGCTCAAGTATCTCATGAGTGAATTGCGTCAGATGGAGAAAGAGACCTCGAGCGGTACGCTGAACATTCACTCCGAGAAAGAAATGCAGGTCCCCCATGTCTGTCCTAGCAAATTCCCCTTTGAGCTTTTGAATGAGCCGGTCAAGTAATGCTGTGCTGGATGCCGTGAGAACAATGTCATCGACATAGAGTAGAAGGTATGACACGTCCGAGCCCTGATGTTACATGAAGAGAGAAGTATCAGACTTGCACCCGCGAAACCCCAAAGACTGGATAAAGGTGGCAAATCGGAGATACCAAGAGCGTGGGGCCTGCTTTAGCCCATAGAGGGCTTTGTTCAGTTTGCAGACAAAGTGCGGACGGGTGGGATCCTGGAATCCGGAAGGCTGGCTGGCATATGCAGTCTCCTGAAGTGTACCGTGCAAGAAGGCATTCTTGACGTCCAGCTGATGAATAGGCCATCCGCGGCTTAAAGCAAGCCTGAGTACAATTCGAATGGTGGCGGGTTTTACCACGGGGCTGAAAGTCTCATCATAGTCCACACCAAAACGCTGATTGAAACCACGAACAACCTAACGGGGCTTGTACCTGGACAGTTCACTTGTGGGACCTAGTTTGTGACGGAAAAGCCATTTACCGGAGATAACATTTTGACTAGGATGAGGAGGCACTAATTCCCATGTTTTGTTATTTATCAAAGCATTGTATTCTTCACACATAGCGGCATGCCAGTTAGGATCCTTAAGTGCACTACGGTAGGTAGGGGGAGTGGGGATATTACGGCTGTGGTGTTTACGTTGACAATTTGTTTAGGGCCGGAGATTCCGGCTTTGGCTCGAGTGATCATGGGGTGATTATTGTTGATGGGATTTGGGGGTGGGAAGTGACTGAGGGTGCTAGGAGTGGACGATGGCGTCGGGATCATGGGAGTGTGAGGGGGAGTGAGAGTGGTGGAGGCCGAGGATGGAGTGGGGTCCGTGGGAGTTATTGGAAGGGGGGAAGGAGTTTTTTGGTGGTGACCGGTTGAGTGGGTAGTGGTTTGGGGGGAGTATGTAAAAAATGATGGTGTGACGGTAGGCCGTTCTCCGCGGAGTCTAAAAAGGAGAGTTCTGTGCGAGAGAGAGCATGGGGGTAAGGAAAGACAGATTCATCGAAGGTAACATGTCGGGAGATGATGATTTTTTTTGTGGTGAGATCGAGACAGCGAATCCCACGCTGGTTGATGGGGTACCCGAGGAAGATGCAACGAGATAAGCGAGGTGCATGTTTATGAGGGGCCGTGGTAGAGAGATTGGGATAACAGAGGCACCCAAAAACTCGAGTGTGAGAGTATGATGGGGAGTTGTTGTAGAGAACTGCATGGGGGGTTTTGTTGCGTAGAGTGGTGGTGGGGAGGAGGTTGAAGATATGGGCCGTCATGTTTAGGGCTTCGACCCAAAATTGTGGTGGTAAGTGGGCTTGAAAAAGTAAGGTGCGGACAGTGTTGTTTATAGTACGAATAGTGCGTTCGGCCCATCCATTTTGTTGACTTATGTGAGGGCACGAAAAACGGAAGAGAATTCCTCTAGAAGAGAGAAAGTCAGCGAGAGGGAGATTTTTGTATTCTGTACCGTTATCACATTGAATAGCGTGGACGGTAGTGTGAAGTTGTGTCTGTATGTAAATTAAGAATTTTGTGAGGACAGAATGAACATCAAATTTATGCCGAAGGGGAAAAACCCATAAATAATGAGAGTTATCATCTAAGAGTAGCATATAAAATTTAAAGCGGGTAACACTAAGGACCGGGGATTTCCATAAGTCCATATGTAATAACTGAAATGGGAGATGAGAAACACGAGAAGACGGCGAAAATGGGAGATGAACATGTTTCCCTAACTGACAAGCATGACATAAGGTAGGCATTGTTTTATTAAACTGAGAAAACTGGGGGTGGGGTACTCCAAAGAGAACAGCTGGGCTAGGGTGTCCAAGATGGTGGTGCCATAGTTGGAAGTCACTGGTGGAGATATGGGCTTGAGCTGGGCCAGGTTGCAAGGGATATAGAAGGCCATCACTACTGGACCGATGAATCATGCACCCCGTCCGGAGGTCCTTCACAGAAAAGCCAGTTTGGTCAAATTCAACAGAATAATTATTGTCACGGGTAAACTGCCGGACAGAAATCAGATTATGGGTAATGTGGGGGGGAAAAGTACATGTTTAAGGAAAAGTGGGTGAGGGGTGTTTAGTGTGCAGGAGTCAGTAGCAGTAGTGCAAACTTTAGATCCATTATCTACTGTGGTATGTGTGGGAGAATAAATGTTTTGAGAAAAAACATGGGAAAGAGTACCTGGGTTAGAAGCAATGTGATGGGAGGCACCGGTGTCCATAAGCGAGTTTGGTTCCGGGAGAGTCATTGTTTCAATGGGCTAATGCAATGGGGGTTTGGGGGAGGGTGGGGGACGCGTTTTGGGCTGGGAAAAGAGGGGTTATGGGGCTGGGTTGGACAGGGTTTTGGGCTGGAAAAAAGGGGGTTAGTGGGCTGCTTTGGGCTGTCGGTTGGGAAAAGGGTAGGGTTGGTGGGTTGGGTAGGGCTGGGTAAGGTAGGCTTGGGCTGGGTATGGGTTGGGTTTTGGGCCTAAAAGACCAAGTTGAGAAGTGCTCCAGGTATAACCTGTGGGTAGGGGTGGACACGGTACCGGTATGGTACCGTCACCGGCAATGGTACCGCCGGTACCCGCCACCGTCACCGGCAAGGTCCCCGTGTCACGGTTTCCGGGAACCGGTACCGGTACCGCCACTTTCGGTACCGGTTCCGGTACCTATTTTTTGGTACCGGTACCGGCGGTACCGGTCCGGTTCCGGTACCGGTATTTTTTTTTTTTTTTTTTTTTTTTTTGATTTGAAAATTGAAATGCAAAAAAGTTAAAAAAAAAAAGGTGGGGGGCACACCTCAAACGGCTATATAGCCGTTGAGGTGGGGGAGGGGAAGAGGGGAGGGGGGGGGGGGGGGGGGGGGGGGGGGGGGGGGGGGGGGGGGGGGACCAAATTTTTTCTATAAATTCTCTCATTTTTTTCATAAAAAATCACTCAATTTCTCAATCCATTTCTCAATCCTCTCATTCTCTCAATTTATCAATCTCTCAATCTTATTATCTCTATTTAATTTTTATACATTTAATATTCATATAATAATATAAAAATTTTATACATTAAAATTTTGAAATTTTCAAAATTTTAATATATAAAATTACGAATTTTTTTCAAATTTTGCAAAAGTTTAAATATTATTAATTTTTAAATATATTCTTTAATCTTTAAATAATTTAAATATA
This sequence comes from Cuscuta australis, assembly GCA_003260385.1. Lineage (NCBI taxonomy): Eukaryota > Viridiplantae > Streptophyta > Magnoliopsida > Solanales > Convolvulaceae > Cuscuta > Cuscuta australis. Next base: position 83,438 of record NQVE01000161.1, read on the forward strand.
TTCTTTATTTTTTGAAATTTTCGAAATTTTAATATATAAAATTTCGAAATTTTTTTAATTTTTGCAAAAGTAATATAATATTTTAATATCAAAAAAATATATATTAAAATGTCGAGGGAGTCCGGTAGACGGTCCGTGGATATGGGCGACGTCAACCGAAGATTGAGTAAAGGCAAAGCTAAAGCCACCTCCGACGGTTCGACCTCACGCGGACACGGTTCTCGAGGAAGACACTCCGTCTCTTCATTTCCTACTGTCCCAGATCATTTAATCGGGGATTCTATGACGGATGAAGAATTCAACCAGATTTATTCTGGTAGAGGAGACGCGAATCTCCCCACTCTTGATAGTCTATTCGAGGATGTTGATGAAGCAGGACTGGATAATCTTGACGGGGACGATGAGCCTACACCGCAAAGCAACGACGTCGACGTGGAGGCAGGTGAGCCCGAGACCTCTCGAGGTCCGGACAAAGGTAAGAAAAAATATAAATCAGAATTATTTGTTTATCATTTTGACAAAGACACAAAAGATGGCATAGTTTATGGAACTTGTAAACATTGCGGGACCGTCATAAAAATGAGAGTTTCCGGCGGTTATGGCGGTCCAGAAAAACACCTAAGGTCGAGGCATCCCGTGGAGTACGCCAAATACGAGGCCAAAAAAAAGGGACGACAAGAAGTGCAAACCCAAATTTCTCGGTTTGCTAACAGAGGTAAGGGCGGCCTTTTTGCTTATAGCGACGAGCAAAATAGACAAAAAATGGCCGAAATGATTTGTGAAGAAAATTTGCCATACATGTTTTCTGAAAAACTTGGTTTTATTGATTATTGTCAACAGGCATTAAACTCTCAAGCACGAGGTTTTTCAAGAAAAACAATTAAACGAGAAATTGTTCGCCAGTATAAAATGGAAAAAATTAATTTGGCAAATTTTTTTCTCAATTTTAATTCTCGTGTTGCTATTTGTTCTGATATTTGGAGTGAAACTTATCATAATTTGTCTTATATGGGTGTTACTTGTCATTGGATAGATAGTGATTGGATTATGCATAAACGTGTTCTTGCATTTCGTGATTTCAATGATCAGCATACTGCTGAAAATATTTTCCTATTGCTTCAGAGTATTCTGCGGGAATATAACTTATCTGAAAAAATTTTTTCATTTGGTTTTGATAATGCTACTAATAATACTGCTGCTATTCCTAGACTTAGAGAAATCTGCCCACCGTCTACGACTATGGGTAGATTTCTGCACCAACGGTGTGCCTGTCATGTTTTAAATTTATGTGTTCAACAGGGACTACAAGCTATGGGCGGAGTTTTGACAAATATTAAAGAAGGAATTAAAAAAATTTGGGGGCTCGTCTTATTTCGAGATCCTGGAAGATGTTCTGTAAGTCTAAGGGTAAAAAAGAAATAAGTTTTGCCAGAGATATCAACATTAGATGGAATAGTACTTACAAATTGATTGCTCAGATCCTAAGATATAAAGAGGAACTTGCTGAATTTTTTAGGGATGAACTTCGTATAATCATTAATCCTTTTGAATTTGTTATTGTTGAAAAATTGAATGCCGTATTAGAAGTTTTTAATAACGCAACTCTTACTTTTTCCCATGTTTACCAACCAACTACAAATACATTTTTTAAAGAGTGCATTACAATCGCAACATGTTTTCGTGAAAGTATGGCTGATCCAGATTTGTACCCTTATGTCTCTCCTATGAGAGATAAATGGTGTACTTATTATTTGTACATTCCTGATATTTATAAAATAGGTATTATTTGTGATCCACGATTTAAGATTGAAAATTTTAAAATTCTAATTGAGTATTACTACAGTTGTTTTTTAGATAAAAATAGTTATTACTACAGCTATTTAGTAGAATGGAAAAATGAAAGAGATAATGCTATAACTCTTTTTGAGGATTTGTTTAAGGAATATCAAGGGTTATACGGTACTGTACAAGAAGAAACAGCACCACCTCCGCCCCCGAAATCAAAAAAAGGTTTTGCTGGCATAGTCGGTGGCCTTCTTGCAAAGAAAGGGAAACGTGCCCAGTCTTCGACGAGTTCAAGTGGTACAACAGTAAGCTCGCACAACGAACTTGCTATGTACCAGGGCGTGCCATGCGATTACGATGACGACGATGTCGATTTTGACGTGCTCGGATGGTGGAAGCGGAACGAACACATGTTCCCATGTCTCGGCATGCTAGCAAGACAAGTGTTGTCCGTCCCAGTATCAACCGTAGCAGTTGAACGAGAATTCAGTGCTGGCGGCAACATTCTAACCGACTACCGAAGTTGTCTTAACGCTGAATCTCTTGAAACACTGGTTTGCAACCAAGATTGGCTCTTGGCAAGACGTCGGGCTCAAGAGTCATCGTACCAACTCGAATCGGAGCATTACATGAATGCAACCACAGATGGAAGTCCGAGTTCTGAAGAATAAGTTATAATTTTTTTTTATGTTAATGTAAATATGTAATTAATTTTATTAGGTGAGCGATATATAAGCTCCTTCGAGGGTTTCTTTACGGTTCTTTACCTCGTCGCTTTTTTTGAACCGTCAGGATATTAAATGTGGTTGTTCTTCAGTTAGTGTATTACTCATTTTCAATATTTAAATAACAACTACATTTTTAGATTTTTTATTTCATTCTTTCCTTAAACAATTGCAATTTGCAAATTTACAATTTTATATTTTTATAATTTAAAAATTTTAAAAAAAAATAGGGGGGGGGGGGGGGGCGAAACCGGCCGGTCCGGTACCGGAACCGCCGGTCCGGGAACCGGTACTGGCCGGCACGGTATACTTTCCGGTTACTCGGGGTGGCGGTTCCGGAACCGGCGGTTCCGGAACCGGAACCGTGTCCACCCCTGTGGGTTGGCGGAAATTGGAGTCGCCGTTTCCACGCCGATCGCGACTGCGTCGGCGCCCGCCACCATTGTCGGTCCTGCCGCCGTTGCCGCCGCTGTAGCCATAACCGCCATTGCCGCGCTGTGGAAGGAGCCCCCGCCGCCACTGCTCTGTTCAACCTGTCCGGCGCTGCTGTTCTGCCGCCTGGAGTGCAAGCCGCCGCCACGTCCAGATCCGCCACCAAGTCTGCCGCCATGAGGGGGGTGACTGGCAGCAACCAGGGCCGTGGATCCCGCATCAGGGGTGTCCAAATCCGTTTGGTCTTGTTTGAGGAGAAGAATGGCAAATCGGGCTTCGAGGAATGTCGGGAACGGGACTTGATATTGAAGGAAGGTGACCTTATCCCGGAGATTTTGGGGAAGGATATTGAAGAAGTTGAAGAACCAGTGCTCGTTCTGTGACCGGGGCATTCACATCATCAAGGCAATCAACAAGATTTTTCAATGTTTGACAATAATCCGCCATGGATTTGGTGCCTTTGGTGGTCGTCCGGAAACGTTGCTCGAGTTGCATAGCACGAGCCGCCATGTTGTCATGGAAGAGGTGGTAAATTCTTTTCCACAAATCAGCGGCGGTGAAGTAAGTGGTGATGACTAGATCTGAAACTTTGTCAGAGACGTGGAGAGAATCCACCCATGGAGAAGAGCATCAAATTGAACCCATTCTACGTCTTCGGCTCCGGTCGGCATGGTATCGCTGGATAGGTAGCCATGAAGGTTGAAGCGTCGATCAAGGAAGAGAAATAGTCAACTCCATTTTTTGTAGTTTGGTTTTGATATACAGAGTTGAATCAGGATGTGAAATTTGATGTTGGAGATTGTAGTAAACGCAAGATGGGGTGAATTAGGGAGATTGTTGGAGGTAGGCGTGGTGGTTGTTTTAGAAGAGGTGTCGACCATAGTGAAGGGAGGAGCAGTTGGCAAGGGAGGGTGAGGAGAGAGAGCCGCCAGGAATGCACGGGAGGAGAAAGGGAGAGACCGCCGAGGGTGAAGATGGTCGGCGTAAGAAAAATTAGTATGGCTCCGATACCATGAAGAAATTCCGTATATTCAATGATCAAGAGGTGTTTACAAGAGGTGAATATATAACGTAGATTCCCGGGGCTATACATGGTAGGAATCGTACTACATAAATACAATATTCACAAAAGGAAGCTATATCATATTATAATATGGAAACTAAATCATAGTATTAATAATATTATATTAAATATGGTAATTATATTTAACAGAATGGACAAAAATCTGTAAGAGGACGATTTTCTTTTTTATAAATTGCAAGCTTAACCCTCTCAATCATAGAGTCCCACATCTCATAAACTAAGTGAAGACATGGTTTATCAGTATCACACGCTCTTATCATCTCATAATTTGGATTTGTGAACTGAATAATGTATTCCACTTTTTCCCACCATTCACCATTTAAAACTTTTTCTTTCATAAAAGCTGCAGCCCCTGAGTTATCCTCTTTGTATAAAATCCATTCATCACTAAACCATTGATTGAAGACCTCGTCTAATTAGCTGAAACCTTTTCAACATCACAATGATTGATGCAAAACGAGTATCAGCAACTGAAAGTAATTGAAGAGGGCTAAATCGAGTAAAGATGGCATGTTTCATGTTGTGGTTCATGATAAAAAAATTTATATGAACAGCATCATAATAAACTTCAGTAATCCAACCACACTGATCTTTTATAGTATCATTTTCATCTACATTCATAGCCGCGCAAATATTTTTCAAAGCAGGATTAAGTGTGTGGACAACACACGGAGTCCAATAAATATGAGGGTACATGCTTTCAATAATCACTCTTGTCCCTTTGTATTTAGCCGCATTGTCCGTTACAATTTGAACTACATTTTGATGTCCTGCTTCATCAATGACTTCTTTCATAAGTTGTGCTACGAAAGCTTTGTCTTTTATTTCACCAAAACAATTCACGGCTTTAAGAAACATCGAACCATTTCTAGAAGTTGCCATAAAATTAATCAATGGCTTTCTTTTGGGGCCACTCCATCCATCACTATATATTGTCAGTCCTTTTTCAGGCCAAGTTCCCTTTAAAGGTTGTAATAACCTCTCGACATTAGCTTTTTCTTATTGAAGCAAAGTACTACGCAACTTATTATAACCAAGAGGAACATAACCGTGCAAATTATGATATGAAGCAAAAGCATATAAGACCGTAAATAATGAGGATTTCTGTCCAGATTAAATGACAAACCTCCTGTAGAGTACATTCTCCCAATTTCTTGGTCTAGTTACGTTTTAGCATCCACATCATAACATTTCATTAGAGGATTAGACTGCACATCTTGTTTTTGTTTCTTATAAGAAACATCCACATCCATTACCACACCACAAGGCAAAGGAACATCTTTAGGTTGCAAACTTTTCTTCATCTTCTCGTACTCATCTTCCTCGTTTTTCATTTTAATCCTGTCATTGAGTTTGACTTTCTTACATACTGAAATCCCTTGATTTTTTGTGTGAAGCAAGTGAGCCTTCATCCAAGAGTAACTCCCTACTCGTGTTTCATTACAAAAGGTGCATTTGAATTGCCAAGTTCCTCCTGTCCCTCTTTTTTTCTCTAATTTAGTGACATACTTCCACAATGGCAATGTATTCTCATTGGGCTCATTGGAATTAACTGTAGAACTACTTTCACTCACTTGTTGAGAACCCACATTTAGGTCACAGAATAGAATTGTTCCAAAGAAAAATTTAAACCACAATGACAAAGATTTAATTAGTAAAAACAAGAATGTGATAATAGTACATAGAACACAATTAATTAATAAACAATGACAACTAATTAAAAGACTAAACTAATAATAAACAATGGTCCAAACTCTAGTCAGACTCAAATAATCGGAAAAAAAGAAAGAAAAAAGAAGCAGTATTTCAAACTTAGGCCCTGTTCCGTTCAACTTATTTGTTATTATTTTTTCTTATTCTTATTAAAATCAGATCAGATCAGATCAGACCAGACCAGATCAGATCGAATCAGATCAGATCAGAACAAATCAGATTAGATCAGATCCAATCAAATCAGATCAGATCAGACCAGATCTAATCAGATCAGATCAGATCCAATCAGATCAGACCAGATCAGATCCCATAAAGAATTGTTATTATTATTATTATTATTATTATTATTATTATTATTATTGTTGTTGTTGTTGTTGTTGTTCTTATTATTATTGTTGTTGTTGTTGTTCTTATTATTATTGTTGTTGTTGTTGTTGTTATTATTATTATTATTATTATTATTATTATTATTATTATTATTATTATTATTATTATTCTTTTTCTTCTTCTTCTTAAAAATGAAAAAAATAAACTTTAGAAACAAGTTAAATAGGAAATTGAGAAATTAATCCTTAATTATTAGACGTCGAAAAAATTATTTTTAAAATACATTGACAATGTCAATCTAATTCTACTCTTAAAATACATTTTTATTGCTACCTGTAATTTGAGTTTCTAAAGTTTTGATCTTTTATAAGGATGAGATATTTTAATAAAAATACTATCTCTTCTCTGCATTGATTTTATATAAATTAAATATTTATTCTAATGTATGTATGAACTAATTGTTAAAATATTAAATCAATATTCTTATTTCACAAAAAATAATCATAAAATAAAAAATATTATTACATTAAAATATGAATGATTATTCTAATATATAAATTAACTAATATTATTTTATTAAAAAATAATTATAAAATAAAAAATATTGATTATATTATAATATGAATTATCATTACAATTTTCAAACGTTATTATAAACTCAAATCAAATTATTGATTTGAATTTTAAATCAAATTATAATTAATCAGATCAGATCCAATCAGATGAGATCAGATCAGATCAGATTTAATCAGATCAGACCAGATCAGATTATATCCAATCAGATCAGACCAGATCAGATTATATCCAATCAGATCAGATCAGATCAGATCCAATCAGATCAGATCAGACCAGATCAGATCAGAACTACAAAATATCAGATCAGATCAGAAAAAATAAGTTGAACGGAATAGAGCCTTAGAGGGATCCGTCAAAAAAGAAGCAGCAAATTGAAACAATATTATATCAAATTGTTTCTAGCCGTGCAGCTCAAACAAATTAAGAGTATTTATTGATTATTAATTAAGCACTACAAGATCACAAGTGATGGCTAATGCTTTCATCTCCATATGTTTGTCATGGAATCGAGAATTGTGTTCCTCCGGTGTGGTTAAAAGGAGTCTCATAAAATTTTATGAAAAATGTAAAATTAACACGGTCCGTGATAGTTTGATATTTTTAAAGAACTCGTACCATACCGTTACTGTTCAAACGGCTCGATACAGTTTCGGTTTTTACACCTAAACTCATCCGGTACCATGTCATTCGGTAATGGGATGATATCATGCCATAGTAATGCAAAACCATTTCATAATACTTTGACACTTTGAAAAAATATGTATTCATAATAAACAATCGACGTAATTCAAAAAATGGTGCACCAAATTTTTTATGCATTCTTATTCAACAAGTGTACGTATTGTTTGATTACAATTTTTTGACAAAACATAACTATAGTTTGATTTTCAAAAAATAAAATTATAATTTGAGTTGTACTTTGGAGTAATAAAGTACTATAAAAAGATAAGTTTAACTATGTTAAAGTCACACCAAATAAATATTATTTAAACTTACTTAAAAATTAACATATGATGATGCATAATTAATTTATTAATTTAATATTTAGTGATAACAATTCGGTTCGGTACTCTCTGTATTCATTTTTTGAGAACCCGTCTCGTACCATTTTAAAAACAGTTTGCTTCGGTTCGGGATATAATTTACTAGAACCATTTAAAAATCTGCTTTTCAGTTCAATATAATATCAGTTGGGTTCGGAACAATATCAGGCCGGTATTTTTGTCCACCCAAAAATGATATTTACTTATCATTCTTTTGTTACTAGTATTTTAATATGTGCCATGCGCTGGTTAGAATAAAATTGTTTGTGATTCTACAATGTAAATTATTAAAATGATTTAACTTTTTTTACGGGACATATCATTTAAAAATCAAATATAAATGATTTAATTTGATTGAATTTCTATAAATGTATAATTCTTCTCCTTGTATAAATTAAAAAACTATTGACACAAAAAACTTTAGTGTTGCAATTATTCTTTTCCTCCGCATTAATTTAAAAAAATTGAATTACCGATCTTATGAGTCTACGATTAAAACAATATGATTCTTTTCTCGCATTGATTACAAAAATTAAAAAATTAAAATTCAATGATTCTTTTCGCGCATTGATTAAAAAAATTAAAATTCAATGATTAAAAAATTCAAAAAATATTTATAATAAAAAAATTTATTAGAGCTCCAATGATTCTGAAGAGAAAGTGAGAAAGATTAATATATGATTAAAATATAGGAAAATAATGAAAATAAAACATTCATATTTTTATCTCCAAAATAAAAATGTCAATGATACCAACATATAATACCAACAATTACAACAAAATTCATATATATATATATATATATATATATATATATATATATATATATATATATATATATATATATATATATATATATATATATATATATATATATATATATATATATATATATATATATATATATATATATATATATATATATATATATATATATATATATATATAGAGAGAGAGAGAGAGAGAGAGAGAGAGAGAGAGAGTTTGGTTCTGGTGAGAAAGAGGATCTAATGAAAGAAATAAGAGTACTTATAAACCGTTCGATCTGATGAGTTTTCAATCTTATCGCCAGGGCATAGAAGTCTTTATGGCACTTCCTTCAAACGCAAACCATCGCGAGGCATTCTCATCCCTGATTTCTCGCGCACGATCTGATTCACTTTCCCCATTTTCTCTCTAACCTTTCTAGAGATATGAATACCCTTATTTACCAAACTCTTGCTAACCTCCAATTCGGCCGTAATTGGGAGCGGCTTTGCTGCTCGATCTTTTATCATGGTTCCAGGTTTGTGTTTTTTGTGATTCTTTTTGTCTACAATTACGTAACCATGGTATGTAAATTTCACTAGCCTCTCCAGTTCGTTAGATCCATGGATGCGCTTACATTCATTGTGAAGTTACTTATAAATTTCTTTGGGATTTAGAATTTTTCTTAATGGGGTTATCGTTTCAAAGGTTGCTGGTTAAACTAAGTACAGCTTCATGAAACACTGCACCCATATATTTTTGTATGCATTATGTCTAAAAAGGGTTATATTTTATTTCTTTATGCATTTCATGCATTTTGTATTGCATCATCATGTCTGCATACTGCATTAAATGACCCCCATCATCTGACCATGCTTACTGCATCAAAATGACCCCCACGACTGATCATGCTTACTCAATTCAACAATGCTTCAAAAAGGTATTGGTAATGCCTGTAACTATTTTTTGGTGGACTACATTTCGTCTTTTGCTCGTTCTCTTTTCTCTTTGTTGTTCGTCAATTGCGGCCACTTTCATGAAATTACGCTTCATGTCATTTCTCACCTTCTGTGTTTATTTTTTCATACATATGTCCTCTAGTTCGCTTTTTTGAATCCTGTATTACATAATTATAATTACGTAATGCATTTAGCTAACCTTCCTCCGTCGATTATGGCCAGGGTACACACCTATGACTTCAAACGAAGGCCCGACACATGCAATAGAAATTATTTCGACTTCATCCAACTTATTTATTCCTGCCTGCCCTGAAGAGGCCAAGCCCAAAGTGGGAATGGTATTCCAATCCTTAGAGGACGGATTTAATTTTTACAAGCAATAGGCTGCATTGGCAGGTTTTGACATTCGTAAAAGCACCAATTTGAAGGTTTCGGGTGTTGTTGTGTGGCGGTACGTTGTATGCAACCGCGAAGGTCATAAGCATTTTGCATCAACCTGCAACAAACCCACTCACGACGATGGAGACTTGCCCAAGGCAAAACAGAGGAGACGCATTTCCAATCGTGTTGATTGCAAGGCGCGTGTGGCGTTTAGGCTCACGGGTGGTGTAGGCTACTCCATATCATCATTCATTGAAAGTCATAACCATCCCATGATGTCCCTTCAATCTAGGCCCTTTTTGAAAATCAACAGAAAACTAGAAATTGGCCACAAGAAGTTTATGTTGAATTGTGCAAAGGCGAACATTGGCCCTATGAAGTCCTACCGATTGTTTAAGGAATCAGTTGGTGGCTTGAATAATGTGGGTGCCACTGCAATTGACTTCAAAAATTTCAAACGAGACTTAAAGGCATATATTGCACGCGCTGATGCTCAAATGCTCATTGACAAACTATTCAGAAAGAAACAAACATGCTCTGCATTCCATTTTGACTATGATGTTGATGAGAGTGACCAGCTAACTAGGGTATTCTGGTGCGATCCTATTGCTAAAAAGAACTACGCAATGTTTGGAGATCTCATTTCATTTGATGCAACCTTCAACACAAATAGGTATATTCTTTTAATGCAGCACGTTATGCCTTTGATGCACTGCATAAGTATTATTTCTAGCGTTATAAACATGTTTTCAGGGGTTGAACTAGTTTGGTTCTGGGTGTGTTTCTTGTGGTGCAGGTACAAAATGGTTTTTACACCATTTACTGGTGTAGATAATCACCGCAGATGTGTAACCTTTGCAGCTGGTCTGCTACGCAGAGAAGATGTTCCTTCGTACAGATGGTTGTTCAATCGCTTTCTTGATGCAATGGGTCATGCACCGCAATGCATAATCACGGACCAAGACGCTTCTATGGCTATTGCTATTCCAGAGGTTTTCCCAAACACAGTCCATCGTCTCTGTATGTGGCATATTACCAACAAAATTACGTCCAAAGTTGACAATGAACTTGCAAAAGATCAGGACTTTTTGACAAGGTTAAACTCTGTAATATGGAGTCATTACCTCGAGCCTGAAGACTGGGAAAAACAATGGCATGAGGTATTAGTTGATTATGAGCTGGATTCTGATTCATGGTTTTGCAATCTTTTTGCTATTCGTAAAAGCTGGATTCCCGCATACTTTAGGGATTTGTTCATGATTGGTTTACTACGCACAACATCACGTTCTGAGAGCGAGAATAGCTTTTTTGGTGATTTCAAAAATACCTTCTTCACTCTTGTCGAGTTCTATATGCAATTTGAAAGTGCTATGGACTCCCAACGACATAAAACTGCAGACTTGGATGGAGATTCAGAAGCATGCGCCCCTGTTTATAAAACACCGCTTGCAATTGAGAAACATGCAGCATCCATCTACACTCTCACTACAAAAAAAGAAGGCAATACCGACATGGGTCAATATGTCGCTAATGGTTAAATATCTGTCGCTATTCGCTTTTACCGACAGATAATTGTCTGTCGCTAAGCTGTCGCTAAAAACTCCGTCAGTAAAAGTATTACCGACAGATAAAATATACTGTCGCTAAAATAGTGTAATTGCGACAGACCAAAGATGTCGCTAAAAAAGAGAGAAGTACCGACAAAACATATATGTCTCTAAAAAATTAATTACCGACAGAACAAAGTGTGGGTATATCCTTCTTTTCTGTCGCTAATACCTTGTTTTTACCAACATTAACATTTAATATAACTGTCGCTTAAAATTAGATTACTGACAAAAAAATGTGTGAGCCAAACATTTTTTTCTATCGGTAATAGCTTATTTTGACCAACACTTACATTTATTATAACTGTTACTAATACCAACTATTTAAGTGATATTAAATAATTTCATTGACATATAAAAAATAATATTCATACTTGTATTAACAACAATACATAATACCATAACATTTCAAAGGGTTACAACTAACCCATTTACTAGAATGTAAACCATCTCAAAAGTAGTTCATCATTTAAGCTAAAGTATAAACAGTCAAAGTGAACTAAAATAAAATACGCATCGATATGAAAGATATAGTCCAAAGCTTTAATGTTGATCATCACTGTATACATCTTCAAGTTCATCGCTTTCAGCTTCATCATCTTTGTTCCATCGATCCTCATCATGACTTTTCTCAGTGGTCGTATTACCACCAGTTGTAAGGTCATCGATTTCAGATTGATTGGGTTTTGAACCCTATGCAAAAAAAAGCACATGATAACGTAGTTACATATTTTGCACCAAATTTACCTTATACTCATACTAGGTGGCATAACTTTAAACTATATAATAAACTAAACAAAAAGCAAATGAAATATATGGGTAGTTAACAGTAATAAATAGAGACTAACCAGGCTATTTAAAAGCAATGACACTACATCTTCTAAATTCTGGAGTCTCTCATTTGTTTTTTCATGCTCTTGTTCAATTTTCAATCTTTTTGCTTTCTCCTCCTTCAAGGCGCACCGTTTAGTACAAGATCGAGGCACTCTCACTCCCATACCAAAGGTCTTTGCATATCCATTTTTGTCTTCTCCCACTACCTTTTCAAAAACTTCATCACGAGCAGGTGCACCAACTTCTACATCTCTCAAAGCAAAGATTTATAAACTAGAATTCACGATTAAGCACATAGGCATCTAGGAAACACAAAAATCAGCTTGAATATCAAGGAAAAATTGCACAGAATCTTTTAAATGACACTTATTAAGATCATATTTTTCTTAAAATCGGCACTTTAAGCATCAAAAACATCAAATAAACATCATGAGATGCTTATAAATGTTGTCCCTAAGAAAGATATATCAATAATATTCCATACTTCAAGCAACAAAGCACTCTAAAGTACCAAAAATCAGCATGAGTACTACAGATTTTTGAAAAATCAGCAAGTACAAATCAGTTTTTTTTTGCATATTTAGCTTTTAAATTATTCAAAATCAGCACTTTAAGCATCAAAAACATCATATAAACATCATGATATGCTTATAAATATTGTCCCTAAGAAAGAAATATCAATAATATTTCATACTTCAAGCAACGAAGCACTCGAAAGGACAAAAAAATCAGCATTAGTGCAGATTTCGGAAAAATCAGCAAGTACAAATAAGTTTTTTTTGGAATATTTAGCTTTTAAATGCTTCAAAATTAGGATACAATTCACACATAAGAAATCCATACATGTTGTACTCATAAAAATATGAACAAATCAACTTTCTGGTATTATGCACATCAAAGTTACACACTTATCAATGCATACGGTAAACATTCAGGAGGCGAAGGATCCAAAAAAGTTCATAGCACTGAAAAGGTCTTTGATAGGAGTGTATTTTAACATCAATGAAATACAATTTATATACTCCGTACATTGAAACTTGTTCGTGTTAAACAACCAGGAAGTATAATGAATCAAAAACTGTAAATAAACTACCTGGTGATAATATGTAGGCATCCATGTAAGAATAATAAAATTTCCCCAATTCTGACAGAAGTGAGACACTATCAAAGCCCAATCAGGTGGTTTGGACAAAATTTGTCTCCATGGAATAGATTTTACAGGTTCTTTGGAAACACTGTTGCTAAGACGAAGAAGGTGAGGAAGTGTAGCCGACATACCTGATTAGGGTGTGACGATTGAAGAACACGCTCAGATGAAGGAGACGAAGAGGAGTTCCGAACTTCTGGCCGCGTCGTAGAGGAGTTCCGAACTTCCGAGCTTCTGAGATGACGATGTCCTGTTCTCGATCGATGAGTCTCTGTGGCCGGCGGACGATGTCCTGTTCTCGATCGATGAGTCTCTGTGGCCGGCGATCGATGTCCTGTTCTCGATTGATGAGCCTCTGTGGCCGGCGGTTTTAGGAGATTAGAATTAGGCACTGGTGGCGACTAGGGAGTATATTGAATGTATGTTTATGCAATTAGGTTTTATTATTATTATTATTATTATTATTACTATTTCCGTCTACACCTTTACGGAAAGGTCTCGACGAGACACACAGGGGCTCGATCGGTCAAAGACCCATCAGGATCCATCTTCGACCCAAAATCTTGCTTTTTAGATTGTTTACTTTGCACTTTTGTCTTTTTGGGTTTTTCCTACTTATTTATAGTTTTTTACTCTAAATTAAGATATTTAAATTAAATTTTAATATTACTAAAATCAATATCGACAGATAAAACTTTGTTGCTAAAACTATAAACAATACCGACAGAAAAATATTTGTTTCTAATACTATAAACAATATCGACAGATATATTTTTTGTTGCTAATACTATTAACAATACTGATAGATAAAGTTTTGTCGCTAAAACTATGAGCAATACCGACAGATAAAATTTTGTTGCTAAAAAGATAACCTATAGCGACAGATATTACCCTTTCTGTAGATCAAATAGTTTTTGCCTTCAAATAATTTTATCTGTCGGTAATATTCACTTTTTAGCGACAAATAAGATTTCTGTCACTAAGGATCTGTCGGTAATGCCCTCTTTTTTTGTAGTGTCTGAGCATCTTCTACGAAGTACAAACAGAGATATGTGCATCATGCTTCTCGTGCAGCGTGCTACAGGTGGACAAGAAGGAGCATACGTTAACATTTGTTGTGTAGGATTCCCGAGATATGGTTGTTAACGTTGAACATTCAACCTTAGAAGGCTCTTTCTTCTGCACATGTAAATATTGGCAGCGCATTGGTCTGCTGTGCCGTCACATATTCTTGGTGTTCAAGGGACTGAGAATCAAACTGATCCCAGGACGTTATATTACCAATAGATGGTGCAAAACACCACTCCTGAAGCCACTGATCGATGTTTCTGGCCTGGACTTTACCTCGGAATCATCCGTTGACGAAAACAAATTAATGCTCAACCGCCTATGGTCTAACATTCACTCTTGTGTTGCACTCATTGAAAATAACCCCGAGTTATTATGTGCTTTCTCCAAGGTAATTACTGAACAAAAGGAGCTCATTCAATCTGTTGTTTCCTCCCAGGATGCAGGTGCTGGAGAACCTAACCTCTTTGAAAATTACTGTGGTGTTCCCGCTCCATCAGTGATTAAAGTGCTTCCACCTCAACCAGCTCACAACAAGGGTAGTGGTAAGCGCATCAAGAGTGCTAAAGAGCTCCAGATTGAACAAAGCAAGAAGAACAAACGCTTGTGTCGAACTTGCAAAGAGCTGGCCTATCACGATAGTAGAAATTGTCCGATGAATACTTTGACATAATATTACTTTTTTCCTACAAACATTTTATTTTTTTTGTGTTGAATCTTTTTAGCGCAAGATGGACTCATGTGTCCCATATAAGGTCCCCCCCCCCCTCTCCTTTAATTTTTTCCCATTACTTGTGTATTACTCCAATTTTGATTACCAATGAAATAATTTATTCATCAATTCATGCATTGTACGTATCTCCACATCATCAAAAGTTAGACTTATGTTCCAACACTGCCTCACATACTTCACCTTACATGAAACACGAATGAAACGCCTTAATAGTTACTTTTATATAAACTTTGGATACTCGTAAAATAACGGGGGATTATGAGTGTTAAAAAGCGTCACCCATTCGTTCTTCCTATTTTCGTTTATTAACCAAATGTGTCCAGAATCTCGTTTAACCATTGTCCCAAATCACAACTTTCAACAACACCACATCTCTATAAAGAACTCTTACGTTGCATTCAAACACCTCCAAACCGCACCAAAACACTATTTACCCTCCAAGAAGTTATTTACCTTCTCCTTAATCAAATGCTCCCTCAAACACTCGAAAAATAACTCAATACTACTGCACTAAAATACGCATACACGTACACCAATGCAAGAGCACCGTGCATTCACGTTTAATACCACAATCAACACACATATGGAAATATTATCCAATCGCTGATTACGCTAATCAATGACTTTCATAAACTTGCCAGGTATTACCTAATTACTTTTGCAAAATAAATGTTGACTAAACATCACTAACGTCCCATAATTTTTTAACAAGAATTCTTTTTAAATAATAAAAGATATTACTAACTACGCTCATTCTGAGCAATAATTCAACCCCATCTAGCAAAATGAACAAGCCAGTGATGGACTCATTCAGGGGCTATGCACCAAACCAAAAACATCAAAATGTCACCCAAATGCAAGTCCTAAAAACATAAAACAAACGGATCATAATCCCCATGCCAAGTCACTCATTAAAACATTAATTTCTCATCCAAGCATGCAGTCTTCATCCAGTATTGTGCTTCACCAACTGCCTAATCTTCTCCCTAACCCCGTTCACATCTGATTCGACTATTGCAGCACAGTACTTTGTCCTAAGTGAATTCACCGCCTTTCCGTCCCCCTTTTTCAAACCACAGTCCCACCGCTTCAATGTCTGCCCCGTGTACGTCTGTTGGGAAAAATATTATAGATTTTGATGATGATGTATTTAGAATGTATTAGGGACTTTAAGCCTCCCCCAATATTCAATGTAATTTTTCTTTTTAAGAAATATTGTCAAAACCAAGCTCTTGAGATTTCCAATAAAACTGTGATATTTCTTTAAGCGTTTTGATGCCTGAAGACTTGATCAAATTCAGTGATATTAAAATTGGATATCTTGATCGGAAGTGTCAGAGACAAGTAAGGGTTTCTCAATCAGAATCCTCAGATCCGGAAGACCACATTAGAACCGGATGTCTCGCTACAACCCGCTGAAAGCTAAGTCATTCAAATCGGAAGACTAGCTCGGATCTCCTTCTCACCCGGAAGTCTGAACATGACTCATCCGGATTTGTCAGCTAAGAATCGGAAGACTCACTGAAGACCGGAAGTCTCAGAAAGCGGACAAGTGAGAAAAGACTTAGAAAATTTATCTAAGTCCTGAATGAAGAAAACTCCAACCGTTGGCAAGGAAAAATCAATCTCTTGATTTTCAACGGCTAGATTGAAGATAATTTTGCTGATTCAAGAACAAGTTGCTCGAAGACAAAGTCTGGGCATCTAAAATTAAAGAGCCTGCTCAGAATTCCTAAACAAGCACTAGAAGACAAACAGAGTAAAGTGCTACAGTCTTGAATTCTTGAACAAAAGCTAGAAGACGGATTTTGTGGAAAAAGGAATCCTTTCTCAACAATTGGGTAAATCCAAACACCCACTTCAACGAAGAATCTTCAAATCACAATCTTCATTCAAAATTGAAGCCAGCAAATGCAACGGATAGTCTATTATGATTCAACGGATAGATTATCCAATCCAGCTATAAATAGCATCCTTGGAAGACTAGAGAAAGAGAAGAGATACAACAACACAACGAAGCAATCACAAAAGCTATCTTATTCACAGTTAGCCCAAAAAGCTTGATAAAGAGAGATTTCTAAACTCCTTATCCAGAAGCAAACTTCTCCTCCTTCCAAAAAGCTATAGTGTAAACACTTGAAGGTTTCCTTGCCTCAAGCACCACACCACGTTGAAGGATATTACTTTTGATCAAACTTATTGATTAAAAGGGGGTAGGTCAACTCTCTTACAAGTTGATTTTGCAAGTCCTATTGTTCGGATCTTGCAGTTGTTGAAGAAGCTTGACCTTCGAAGGAACAACAAAGCCAGCATGAGTGCAGTAGCAACATTGGTCTTGTGAAGATATACCGTGCAGAAATTCACACAAGTGTAACTGTTGGTTCATTATTCAACAACCAACTACATAGTGGATTTTGAGGACGTAGAAGGATTACCCCACCTTCGAACCTCGTTAAAGTTTGCGTGTCTCTCTCTCTCTTATCTTTATTCTTACTTGCAATTACATTAATTGTGAAAACTAACCTATCCATATTAATTACTGCTCACTCCACCCACCAAATTCCGCACACAATCTAAAGTTCACAAGGACTCTAGATTAACACTCATTTTCTCGTTTTCAAAAGAAACGAAAAAGATTTTAAACTTGTAACAAAGTCTATTCACCCCCCCTCTAGACTTTGTATTTCACCACTTTGGGACCACCAATTGGTATCGGAGCAGTCTTCTCACTATCTACATTTAGATTAACGAGAAGCGATCAAAATGGTGAACAATATGGATCACGGTTTGTCCAAGTTTTCTCTTCTAGGTTATGATGATTGGAAGATCATGATGGAAGCACACCTTTACGCTCTACATGATTGCATGTGGATGGTGCTTGAGGATGGACCCTTGAAAATCCAAATGGAGAATCCTGAGAGGAATCCAGCAACTCCAGACGTAGTCCAGTACATTCCAAAGCCCAAGGAAAAATGGGATGATAGAAATTGCAAAAAGCACAATCTGGATAACGTCGCCAAAGCAGCCATCTTCAAGACACTTGACCCCATCACCTTCTCCAAAATTAAGCACCTCAAGACTGCCATGGAGATATGGCAAGGTCTTGGGAAGCTATGTGAGGGTTCAGAGGACTTGAGAAAGCAGAAGATAGAAGTCCTGCTTGAGAAGTTCAAAGGCTTCAAAATGCTTCCCGGAGAATCATTTGATATGCTGGATGAAAGATTCCACAAAATCTTGAATGATCTTGCATCACTTAACCACGTTCTTTCTCCCAAAGAAAAGAATGTAAGGTTGCTGAGATCTCTTCCAACTGAGTGGTACACCAAAGCCACAGCCATGGAAGAAGGAAGAAATCTGGAGAACTACACTGTTCAAGGTCTTCTTGATGAGCTCAGAACCTATGAGCACGAGCTGAAGAAGAAGAAGGAAGAACAAGTCATTCCCTTCCCCACGACACTGATGACAACTCCAAGAGTCCCATCAAGTGAAGGGACATGCCCAAGGAACTGTGATACACCCTCCTCCAGCCAGCCGTCAAGTTCAAAAATGGAGAACTACGATGAGGAATTTGCCATGATGGTCAAGCAATTCCGGAAGTTCAAAAAGTTCTTCAAGAAAGCTGACTCGGTCAGAAGGCCATCCAAGGGAAAGCCACAGGTAAGTGACTCTCCTCCTGAATCTTATTTGTGCTACAACTGCAGGAAGCCTGGCCACTGGAAGTCGGCGTGCCCGTACCCAAAAGTGGAGAAGTACGGAGAAAGAGAAAGGATCGAGAAGAAAAAGAAGGCAATGGTTGCTGCTGAAAGTGACGAGTCATCCAGCTCAAGCTCGGATGAAGAAGCTCTCGTCTGCATGGAGCGCAGAGCTGAAAAGTCCAACCATGATGATAGGTGGACCATGTCAGAAGATGACACTCTCTGCCTAATGGCCAAAGATGATGCTGATCAAGAGGTAACCTCACAAACCTCCTGCTCATCTTCTTATGAAAGCATACCAACTTCTGAAAATCTTTTTGACCAGTTCAAGAAGATGATGAAAGACTTTGAGAAGATAAATCTCAAACATTCTTCCTTAACAGAGGAGAACAAACTATTGAGTGAAGAGAATCTCAAGTTGACTGAAGGTCGGAAAAGTCAACTGAATGAGATCACTCAACTCAAGACTGAAAATGAATCTCTCTCTGAAAAGGTGAAATCCCTTAACAAAGAACTAGGGACTCTTAAGTCCAAAGAAGCAGTGGATAAGCTTCTTGAAACGACCAAACATAAGGGTCGTGAAGGACTTGGGTTTGACTCCTCTAGCTCTAAAAGGAAAGGGAAAACAACTTTCATCCCTCCTAAACCTACTGCTAAACCAAATAAGCAGAAAGGGAAGGAAAAGGAAAAACCAACAGAAGTTTCCAAAAAGGTAGTTCCTCCTAAAAACTATAGGAAGCTGGACAAACCTCAAAAAGGAAATAATTTCAGAAGAAAACCTTCTAACCCCCATTATACACAAGGCTATACTCATTACGGGGTAGACAGGAGTTTTCCAAGAAATTCTGAGTGGAGAACTATGGCAAGATATAGTCACCCTCCACCCCAAAAGCTATTTGTGCCACCTAAGTATGCTTATAACCGACACAGGACACACTATGCACTACCTAGACAAAATCATAGGTCTTATCAACCTAGGTTTGCTAGGAGGAAACAGGAAATAACACCTCCTGCACGTAGGAAGTTTTATGCCTACAACTATGATTACAATCCCAACAAGAAGATTCCCTGCAACTTCAAACTTGATGTAGGGACACACACCATTAACTACTCCGGACCCAAACTTAATTGGGTACCAAAATCTTCCTCCTCCTAATGCAGGAAGCCACTAAGTACCCAGGT
Source organism: Cuscuta australis (assembly GCA_003260385.1). NCBI lineage: Eukaryota > Viridiplantae > Streptophyta > Magnoliopsida > Solanales > Convolvulaceae > Cuscuta > Cuscuta australis. The sequence continues at coordinate 103,476 of NQVE01000161.1, forward strand.
GTCTGGTACTTAGACAGTGGCTGTTCAAGACACATGACGGGTGATATGAGCCTTTTGAGCAATCTAATTCCCTATGATGGTCCAAGAGTTACCTTTGGAGGAAGCAATGATTTTGGCCTTACTAAAGGGCTAGGAAATCTGGTGTACAAGGGACTAACTATCTAAGCTGTATCTTATGTTGAAGGTCTCAATTACAACCTTCTTAGCATAAGTCAGTTTTGTGATAAAGGTTACTCCTTGGAATTCTGCAAGGACATGGCATCTCTCAAGAACATCTCCACAAATGAAGTCATTCTCACTGGGAAGAGAATTAGAAACATCTATGAAGTAATATGGAGTGATGTCAAGGCAGCATGTCTAATCAGCAAAGGTGACACTAACCTTCTATGGCTTTGGCATAAGAGGTTGAGTCATCTCAACTTCAAAACTCTCAACAAGTTGTCCAAAGAAGGGTTAGTAGAAGGTCTTCCCAAAGCTGCATTCAGAAAGGAAAGTATTTGTGATGCTTGCCAAAAAGGAAAACAAGTCAAGTCCACCTTCAAGGCAAAATCGGCACCCTCAACTACAAGAATATTAAGTCTTATTCACATGGACTTATTTGGCCCTGTTACACCAATAAGTCTAAGTGGAAAGAAATATGTCCTTGTGGTAGTTGATGATTACTCAAGATACACGTGGACAATCTTCCTCAACGGCAAGAAGGAGACTCAAGGGAAACTCACCAACTTCATGAAGCTAATTCAAAACCAAGCAAGTCAGACCATTCAGAAGATCAGATCTGACAAAGGCACAGAATTCCTGAATGAAATCATCATTCACTACTGCAAAGAAAACGGAATTCTTCATCAGACATCTGCAGCAAGAACACCTCAACAGAATGGTGTAGCTGAAAGAAGGAACAGAACTCTGAAGGAAGCAGTGAGAACCATGCTAGCAGAAGCTTCCTTACCAAAGAGGTTCTGGGCTGAAGCAGTTAACACAGCCTGCTACACTCAAAATAGGAGTATGATTTATAAAAGGCACAACAAAACTCCCTATGAACTGTGGAATGGGAGAAAGCCTAATATATCATATTTCCATATTTTTGGGAGCAAGTGCTTTGTGTTAAACAACGGGAAGAATCATCTGAACACTTTTGATGAGAAATCAGATGAGGCCATCTTCCTAGGATATTCCATGGTAAGCAAGGCGTTCAGAGTCTTCAACAAAAGAACCATGATCACTGAAGAGTCAATACATGTCATTTTTGATGAAAAACATGTGGTTGACAAACCATCAAAGCATGATCATGAGGTTCTGGATCTATCAGACAAGGATGAAGAAGTCAATAAAGGAGATAGAATAAAGCCAACGGAATTCATTCCATTCAGAAGTCTGCCTCTGAAGATTTCACAGAGAAATCCGGATTCAGACGGTGCTGAGCCCTCCGGAAATTTTGGCCAGCCTTCCAATATTCCGGATATCTCAAACGGCGACAATTCCGGAAATGGCAACTCAGTGCCAATCCATCCGGAAACACCAACAACTTCTGTTCTTCAACCAGAAGCTGAACTAGATCAACCAGTCAATCCCAATCAACACAATCTTCGTTGGTTAAGGGATCATCCTTCTCAACAGATCATTGGAGATATTCAATCTGGTGTTCGCACAAGAAGTGCCCAACAGAATCTAGAAGCTATGCTTGCTTGTTTCATCTCACAAGTGGAACCAAAGAATATTGAAGAAGCTCTAGCTGATTCTGATTGGATCAATGCAATGCAAGAAGAACTCAACCAGTTTTCCAGAAATGATGTCTGGAAACTTGTTCCCAGACCTACTCATCAACATGTCATTGGGACAAAGTGGGTCTTCCGGAACAAGATGGATGAAAACGGCGTTGTTGTTAGAAACAAGGCCAGGTTAGTTGCAAAAGGATATTGTCAAGAAGAAGGTATAGATTTTGATGAAACCTTCGCTCCAGTTGCTAGACTTGAAGCTATAAGGCTGTTTCTAGCCTTTGCTACTCACAAGGACTTCAAAGTCTATCAAATGGATGTCAAAAGCGCATTTCTCAACGGAAACCTAGAGGAAGAAGTGTATGTAGAACAGCCTCCAGGATTTGAGTTACACACTAAGGGAGATCAGGTGTATAGACTCAAGAAGGCGCTATATGGGCTCAAACAAGCACCAAGAGCTTGGTATGATACATTGTCTCAATTTCTTATAGACAATGGATTTACCAAAGGAGTAATTGACAAGACATTATTGAAACACCATAGAATCTTGCCTTGGTATGTTTGGAAGAAGAAGAAGAAGTCTCTGACCATGGAGAACTTCAAAGGAAGAAGAAGAGAAAGATCAACTCTTCATCAACATCCAAAGATGTCGATTCGGATGAGTTGAAGGAGAGGGAAACTGCTGAGGAAACCTCTATTCAAAACCAGAGCCCTCAACAATTTGAAGAAGAAATCCCTCCAGTCCAAAGCCTTCCAACCTCATCTCAGCCTCATACAGATGATGCTGACAACAAATTCTAGCAGCTCTACTATAATTGGAGAGCTTGGAAAGTTGGAAATTCAGAAGAGCAACTGTTGGATTGGGACCAACAGCTGAAGAATGAAAAGATTATCAAGAAATGCCTAGGACTACCAGTCAACCACTGCTGTGAAGACATCTTCGATGACTACTGGGTATGGCAAAGGAACAATGAGGATCTGCATCTGGAACACTTGGCCACTACACCAGTTTCAGACTTTGAAGCAGATGATGAAGATACTGCAGTCTACAAGCCAGTCTTCTCAAAAGCCACAGAAGATCAAATGGCTCCCACTTCTGAAGAAATAGCTGTTTTGGAAACAACAGCTGAGGATTTCTCTATCTTTCCGGAAACCTCACCTGCGTTTGAAATGGTTCTGACTGAAACTGTTCAAGAGAAGGCAGCCTCTCCCCCACAAGAGCAGAACCAGGAAGCAACTGAAGAAGAAGAATTTCAGCAACTGATCCAATCTCAAGTGCTCGAGATCCTCACAACTCCTTGTGAGATCTCCAATCAGACACAACTTGAGATTCTGGAAAAGTCAGCAGAAATTCCGGAACAGTCAGCTATTCCAGAAATTATGGAGAAAGAAGTAGAAGTCCAAAGGCACTCTGGAAAAGCTGAGAAGGAATCTCAGATGGCAGAAGAGGAGGTCTCTCAAACTCCAATAGCCATTTTTGAAGAACCAAATGAAGCTGAAGATAGTGACTCACTCTCAAGATACATATCAAATTTTGCACTTGATGAAGCAGAAGGAGAATCTGAGAGGACACTAAAGATCACTGATGAAGAAGATGTGCAAGAAGATGCTGAATCTCTTCCTTTGCAACTCTTTCAAAGGACATCATCTCCTCATCAGGTAACTAATTTTCACTTCCATAGCACTTCCATTCCTACTCTTCCGGATGAGATACCGGAAACCTGGACAAAGAAGGTACAAGGGCTAATTGAGTCAGCCCTAGCATCTCAACATGCCTCCTTTAGGCAAGAAATAGAGCTAATGGAAGCCAAACACACTGAGCTGATAGAAAAATCTGAAGAGAAACACAGTGCTGATCTCAAGGAGATAAGTAAATCAGTAGAAAAGACTCTAGAGATCATCTCTCTATTGAGTAAAACTGTGAGCAATACGATGGAAATATACACCTCTGACAGTCAACTGCAATTCAATGAATTCAACAAAGTCAAGGAGCAAATAGCAAATGTCACAATTGGTCTACAAAAACAGATGTCCCTTCTCCAAATGGACATCAGATCAGCCCTAGCTATAGCTTCAGCAAACCAGGTAGTAACCAAAGACTACTTGAAGGTGATCATTGACAATCAAAAGGAAGCATACAAGCTGTTCAGACTTATTGGTGCACATTCTGGGAACCGCAAGATGGAAGTAATTCTCCAACAACACAGTCCATCTCCAATACCGCATCTCCCTATTGCAGTCAACGAAGGAGAAGCATCTTATGTCCCTTCTCATCTGAACATGACTAATCTGATCCTTGAAGTACAGCAAAGAAATCCGGAAAACTCAGCACAGCACCTATCCAGCTCAGGACTGGATGGAACAGAATTTATAGGTGCAGTTGCTGACCACTTCTCAGATGCTGCTCAATCAGAGGAAAGGCGTGAAAATTTAAGGCGCGTCAAAGAACTGTGTGGGAACATGCAGGGCCTCAGTGAGATTGCCGGATCTTCAAAACGCAAAAGGAACTGAAGGTTCTTTTCATCAAACCAGGGGGAAAGTATGTGAAAACATTTGTTTTGATGAAAACACCTTCTTGTTTAAACATTGCTTGATTTAAACATTGCTTAAGTATGCCTTAATTGCGCTTATTATGCTTGATTATGCTTACCTCAAGTATGATTTTGTCTTAATTATTTTTTTCTAAAAGCGCATACATTCAGGGGGAATGTATTTCAGGAGGAACTTAACTAGTTTTGGCTAAGAATTGTTTTTAGCAATGAATTATTGATAAGCTCAAAGCAATGGAAGACGGATATCTCAGTTTTGGTACTAAAATTGGAAATCTCCGATTCAGGTACTTTACAAAATCTGCCTTCTTAAACTAAGCTTTAGTCCTTAATTCATTTCCAACCAACTCTAAAAGTACTGGTCCCTAGGATGTTTAAAAATGTACAGGACTTTGGAAAAATAGTACCTCTTTTCTTTTAAATATTCATATTTGTTTTGGTGCTACCTCGTCCTAAGTAGAAATTAGAACTATAGGGAATGAAAAATGATAGTCTTATTTTGGGCCTTGAGAACCCAATAGGAATAATTTCCCTTTAGTACATAGCTTTCTTTTCTTTTTGGGCCACTCTTTTGGGCTTAGCCAAACCAGAACAGTTACGTTTCTCAAACCAATCGAAACTGATTTTCTAATTAAAATAGTTTCAATTCCTTGGTAACTGGTAAAAGATTCCTTCTACTTTTCAACTTCTTGGAAGTTGAAACTCATTTACTCTCACCGTTCCAACTACCCACTTAATGGAACCCGTGAAACTCCTCCTCCCCTATTTAAATCAAGATATCTCAATCCACTTTCATCACAAACAACTCTCCCAATATGAAAAGTCTTCAAACTCACTGTCTAAGGAATACACCAAGAAAAATATCCTCAATGGAGAAACTTTTCTTTCTCACCCTCATAGACGGCAATGGAAGAAGCCTATTGAGAAGAAAAGACTTTTAAGGTCTATGGTGAGAATCTCGGCAGTAGAGAAGGTCTATGGTGGAAATCTTTTATTTTTCAGTATTAGACCATACACCTTCTCTGGAACAACACTCTCTCTCTATCTTTCTTCTTATTTTGAGAGATGTGTTGCTTCCAAGATCTTAAATATCCACTTTGGATATTAAAGATCTATCAAACGCAACGCCAACCGCTCTGCCAAGCAGAATCTGGTGAAGCTGAAAACAGTCAGTGGCGGAAAAGATCACAAAATCTCAAGACAAAAACTTGGTTTAGAAATTATTGTAATTTGAATTGTATTTGTTTAAGAGTTTTTGTTAACAAGCTGTATATTATGAGAAACTAAAAGAAAGTTATAAAATTAGTTCTCAGTACAGCGACCGGAACTCTTAAACACTTGTCTGTCATCATCAAAAAGGGGGAAATTGTTGGGAAAAATATTATAGATTTTGATGATGATGTATTTAGAATGTATTAGGGACTTTAAGCCTCCCCCAATATTCAATGTAATTTTTCTTTTTAAGAAATATTGTCAAAACCAAGCTCTTGAGATTTCCAATAAAAATGTGATATTTCTTTAAGCGTTTTGATGCCTGAAGACTTGATCAAATTCAGTGATATGAAAATTGGATATCTTGATCGGAAGTGTCAGAGACAAGTAAGGGTTTCTCAATCAGAATCCTCAGATCCAGAAGACCACATAAGAACCGGATGTCTCGCTACAACCCGCTGAAAGCTAAGTCATTCAAATCGGAAGACTAGCTCGGATCTCCTTCTCACCCGGAAGTCTGAACATGACTCATCCGGATTTGTCAGCTAAGAATCGGAAGACTCACTGAAGACCGGAAGTCTCAGAAAGCGGACAAGTGAGAAAAGACTTAGAAAATTTATCTAAGTCCTGAATGAAGAAAACTCCAACCGTTGGCAAGGAAAAATCAATCTCTTGATTTTCAACGGCTAGATTGAAGATAATTTTGGTGATTCAAGAACAAATTGCTCGAAGACAAAGTCTGGGCATCTAAAATTAAAGAGCCTGCTCAGAATTCCTAAACAAGCACTAGAAGACAAACAGAGTAAAGTGCTACAGTCTTGAATTCTTGAACAAAAGCTAGAAGACGGATTTTGTGGAAAAAGGAATCCTTTCTCAACAATTGGGTAAATCCAAACACCCACTTCAACGAAGAATCTTCAAATCACAATCTTCATTCAAAATTGAAGCCAGCAAATGCAACGGATAGTCTATTATGATTCAACGGATAGATTATCCAATCTAGCTATAAATAGCATCCTTGGAAGACTAGAGAAAGAGAAGAGATACAACAACACAACGAAGCAATTACAAAAGCTATCTTATTCACAGTTAGCCCAAAAAGCTTGATAAAGAGAGATTTCTAAACTCCTTATCCAGAAGCAAACTTCTCCTCCTTCCAAAAAGCTATAGTGTAAACACTTGAAGGTTTCCTTGCCTCAAGCACCACACCACGTTGAAGGATATTACTTTTGATCAAACTTATTGATTAAAAGGGGGTAGGTCAACTCTCTTACAAGTTGATCTTGCAAGTCCTATTGTTCGGATCTTGCAGTTGTTGAAGAAGCTTGACCTTCGAAGGAACAACAAAGCCAGCACGAGTGCAGTAGCAACATTGGTCTTGTGAAGATATACCGTGCAGAAATTCACACAAGTGTAACTGTTGGTTCATTATTCAACAACCAACTACATAGTGGATTTTGAGGACGTAGAAGGATTACCCCACCTTCGAACCTCGTTAAAGTTTGCGTGTCTCTCTCTCTCTTATCTTTATTCTTACTTGCAATTATATTAACTGTGAAAACTAACCTATCCATATTAATTACTGCTCACTCCACCCACCAAATTCCGCACACAATCTAAAGTTCACAAGGACTCTAGATTAACACTCATTTTCTCGTTTTCAAAAGAAACGAAAAAGATTTTAAACTTGTAACAAAATCTATTCACCCCCCCTCTAGACTTTGTATTTCACCACTTTGGGACCACCAACGTCTCTATATGGCGCATTGTGATCACACCATAATCAAATACGGCAGTCGAATCCCTCCACGGCAGTTGTAATCGTTTTGGCTGTTGTGCCTTCACCTGTTCCACCCGGCCATCCATACCTTTATTTTCAAAATACTTAACAACCATGTTTCTCTGCAATAAAAAGAATGATAAAACATTAGATTGTTGAAATACGTATCTTCTCATCCGACTTTTCCATTTCTCTTATTTCATATATATGTTCCCTTTTTACGCATAAAAAAATATGGTCCATGCGCTAGTAATTAGAACTTACCACAACGTTTGGCATTTCATCATACTTATCAATCTTTGCCACACCAGCCGATGAGCTGTCAAGGATATCAACCCTATTCACCTTCAGGTTCACACATATGCAATAACACCAACGATGTTGCATTACTGGAAAAATTATCTGCACAGTTCACAATATATCATGCATTGCAACACTACATGCATATCGTATAAATAAACATAACAACAACCCATGAATAAATCTGAATCAGGCATCAATAAACTCACCATATCAGCATCGCATGGATTGGTTAAGCTCCACCCATAATCCAGAGCATCAGAAACCACTTTATAAGCATCCACATCTTTCTCCACCTCCCCCTCACTCATGAACATCTGCAATTATAGAGTAATATATATAAATAAACAAAATCAAAAGAGTATTTAAGTATATTACTAGACAGTAACCTACACAGTTAATTGTTTTTGCAAAAAACCGGGCTGGAGACGCAACGCTATGAAACATCTCCTTGTGATTCAATATGCAAGACCAAGCATCAACTACCCGCGGAGATATCTGATGGCCACTTTCCAACGTCAACAAATCTCCACGCTCAACCAAAATATTATACCCATTGAACACAACCTCCTCCCTGCATAAATTATACAGTACCAAATTCAAGAATGACAACTTTAATTTCATGAAAATATGTTTCTTTAACATGATATAAAGCACGAACCTGTCTTCATCTTTATTCCTCACAACCCACTTCCAAATATTTCTTTCCGATGTGTTAGCATTATCTCTTGGATCTACCACCCGTGTTAGATATGGTGACTTCAACGTCAAAGCAGTTTTCGGCTTCCTTTTAGCCCTTTCGTCTTGCACAACCTGTCCAATGAATATTAATCAATTTGCCGTATCATATTATGTACTTAATTTAAGCACCTATTCAATTACCTCATCTTTTTTCCTTTTCATCACAGGATCTTCTACACACCTTCCCTCCTCAACCACCATTTCAATCTATTATAAAAGCAAACAACATTTATATCATGAATATGTGCACTACATTTATATATATATATGCAATGTGTACAGAAAGTTGTGCTACCTGGAGGTTCACACCCAGGTCATGACAAACTTCATCACCCTCTACACCAATCACAGTTTCATTCTGCTCCATATCTTTGTTGTGATGCATTTCCTCTCCCCTCACAGACCCCACACTCCCAAACTCCAAGGCTGTGACATCCATGTTTGGGGTGTGCTGAGGATCAATAGGAGTTCTGTTCGCTGGCGTCACCACTTGATTCACATCATTCACTTCATTCCCTTCACTGCTCTTTGCATTCTCACGATTGCTCTCCACATCTTCTTCCAAAGCCTGTGTCATCCCCAGACTGAAAGAAGGCACATCGTTAATGAATTCCTCATACTTCTTTCGCACCTCAGCTACCTTTTCCGCTTCATCAACTGCTGCCCAAAGGTCTGGACTGCTCCAGAAATCTGAATCCTCCGACATGTCTGTTTCATTATTCTCAACATCTTGTTCAATATTAGCTTTCTTTGCAACATTTATGTCAATTACTTTATGGCACATATTACGCATCTTACGAAACATCAAATTCTTTTCCATCGACTTTGGTGCATCCTGAATCATGTTTAGCAGATCAATAATTGTGCTTGCCAGGATCTTGCTTTTGTCTGCAATTTTCCTTACAAGCACCTAGATAAAACGTAAAACGACAAAAGCGCATAAATGTTTAAAATTCACCTATCTACATATAACAAATCACCATTTTTCGTGCTCATTAACACATGCAAACTTTACCTCCTCTGAATCTTCAACGACCAAGTTCTCTTGTTCAGTTTCATCTCTATCCCCGACAGCGTCCTGTTCTCTCTCATTCATATCTCCGTTCAGCTGAATGCGCGCCTCACGACTCATTCGCCCATCGTCATGACCTAAACCAAAACCCCCCTCAGTAACTTCACTGTTCTCTCTTTTCCTTAGTTCCTTTCCACTCCAGGCCAACACAGTTGGATATGTCCTAGGAACCGTCCTTGAAAAATCAGACACACGATCTACGTAGAACACCTGCAAAATGTTTTTTTCATAAGCATGTTAGAATGTAAATAATGCACTATAAACAGTATTATAAATCATACCAGTATAAACAACAGTGGACCACTGAATAACTGCTTCTTTTTTTTCTCCCACTTCAACTTGTTCTCTATGAGCTTGTCAAGGACATATTGACACCAATCCAGCCTTGGAACTCTTCCAACATCTCTCAAATTGTCCATCACCAATGCATTCACATAACCGCGTGATGTGCTATCCACAAGCACCGACACAATTAGCGTTACAAAATGCCTCACAAACCACTCTCCTCCCTCTGTGCACTCCAACATCTTCTCTACAACATCATTCGGAGTGATCTTAATACCCGTCGTATCAAACTTAAGTCTCCACTCATTCAACAGTGACTTGTCCTTGTTGCGCTTGTTATTCTGAACCCGCTCTCCCCCCACCGGCCAGCCCAATACGGTATTAACATCTTCGGCAGTTATGTGCATCTTCGTACTGTCCGGAAGTTTTAAGCAGCTGCTCCTCGCATCATAGTTACTTACAACCCAAAGACCCAATCTTGATGGCAACTCCCAAATATCAAGCCTTAAAACTGATCCAAACCCAATTCTTTCAACCTCAGCACGCTAAACAACATTCATCCTTTGTATTGCTTTCATCAATACATGCGGTGTGGACCTTGTCTTCAACGACCCATATGGTGCCTTGATATCCACCAACTTCCTCTTTCCAGCTCTCGCTTTTTTCCCCACCATCTCTGTTCTCCCGGTCACCTGTAATCGCTCATTTCCCTTCTTCATAGTCTTAATTGTTCTTCTACTTGACCGCTCAACACTCATGCAATCTGCTCTCGGTGTCTTTCCCTTCACTGATCCACCCCGAACTCTACTATCTTCACCCTGCCCACCAGACGTGCCATCATCATTCTCATTGTCATCCCCTTCGTACTCTTCTGATTCCTGATCGCCACTGCTCTGTGCACCATCACTCTCTGAACCATCATCATCGCTGCCTTCCTCACCATCAATATCTGCCTCGTCCTCATCTCTTTCTTCTCCATCATCATCATTTGCAACCTCATCATCACTGTTTTCTTCCTCGCCATCCGTTAACTTCTCTGTTGGGGATGCCCTATTTCTCACAACATCCACCCGAGCATTCGGTTGAACTTCTCCCATTTCTTTGTCTCCGTCTTCACTAATGCCCTCACCTTCAATAGACTTCCCAGTTTGTGCTGATTCGTCACCAACGAGATCAATTTGCTCCGGCCCCCCATGCAGCTTGGTTTTCGTTCTGAACATAACGTTCATCAACCTTCCACTCCTCCTTCGTGGAGTGCTATCTTGTGATTTCAGCACCTTCTTCTTACATCTCTTCAAGAACAGCTGCTGGACTCCTGTCAAGGTAAGAAATGCATTATAAAGCATTTGACGAGATCATTGTTCATGCCATATGGAACAAAACTAATGTACTACTGCATTGAATTTAATTTAAATTGCAGATACTTATCCCACATATCAATCAGAATCAACTACTGCACCAAACCAACAAAGGACATGCATACACATAATAATATGTTAAAAAACTACAAAACAACAAGCACCACATGAAAAAAGGGTTCATCCTGAATGTCTGGTTTAGAACACATTCATTTCTGATCCATTAATAAACTGTGAATGCTTAACTAAATCCACACCTTGCATCCAATATCAAATTGTGAACACATTCATGACTGATGAAATTGTAGAACACATTCGATCCTTATCAATTACAATACTCTTTTTCTCGAACTTCACATAGAGTTTTCTACTATGGACAATGCCTCTACCTTGCTTATTTTAAACCAACTATTGCATCTAAACAAGAAAATGCTATACATACCCATTATAATATCTCAAATACACCACATATAATACTCGTACAAACTGCTTAAATAAAAATTGACATTGCTAATATCACCCCACACCTTGCATCTAATAAACCAATGGAAGCTGACTCTAATCAATTCAAATTACCCACACTTCACATCAAAAACAAATCAAAATACTCAAAACTTCAACAACACTGCATCAAACACCCTTATAGAATTCTAAAACAAAAAGTTACAAAATCAAATCCCAAATTCATAATACCAGAGAATAATATCTGTTTGAACTTCATGGTAACTTGAATTAATCCATGCAACTATTTATATTATTCTCTTCCATAAATTTCAAAAAAAAACATGTCATGTACAATGCACTACCCTGCTTATTTAGAACCAATGACTGCATATTACAAAAACAAATCCTATTACTTTGTATTACATATATTGATTGCCCAATTTAAATTTTGTAATGCTTGCCTAACAACATACCATGCATCTAATTAATTGATTGATTCATGCTACTAATCAACTGATATGTCTCACAATTTACTTCGGAAAATCAATACAAAGTGCACCAAACTTCAATTATGGTGCAACAAACTTCAATTTCACAAAAAAAAAAAGATGTCATGCACAATGCACTACACTGCTTATTTTGAACCACATACTGCATATTACAAAACCAAATCCAATTACTTTGTATTACAACTAGCAGAGTAACAACCACACATCCCAAATGAATGATGCAATCTAGAACACATATATTGCTTGCCCAATTAAAATTTTGTAATGCTTGCCTAACCACATACCATGCATCTAATTAACAGATTCATTCATGCCACTAATCAACTCATATGTCTCACAATTCACTTCGGAAATTCAATACAAAGTGCACCAAACTTCAATTATGGTGCAACAAAACGCTCAGTATAATCAATTTAAACTAACTATCACAAAAGCCATACAAACATGCATAAATCCCCCCAAAAAAATTTCATGACCAAATGAAATTCATGCATTTTAATTCCAAATTTAACACCATAAAAATCAACTTTGGTGCAACATATACCCCAAATAAGATACTACACACACCCGAAACCCTACTCTAACACATGCAATCACTAAATCAATTTACAAACCCTCCCAAATAAACAAATTCACAACAAATTAAGTTTATAGCATTACCTGTTTCATCTGTCGAGGTCAGCGGGGTGAAATTGGTATCCGCCCCCTCTTTCTCCGTCGCTGCTCTCTTTTCAGTTGCCATACCGACTAGACTCCGAATTGCAGAAGACTACTCCAAGTCCAAGAGCACGTTTAATGGAGGTATGCAATTTGCCTCTGCGCTTTCTACTCGAAAGTAGCACCAAATAAGGGATACGCAGCAGGATTCCTTTTTGGGGAGGGCACGTGTGATCTTTCGAATGGCAAATTTGCCCTTTTGCGCAGCCATCCCCTATTTTTAAGCACGGTAATTCACACTTACCATTTGCAATTTAATAATTACTAAAAAGTAATGGTTCAATCACAGCCATCCATCCCACTTCATCTAATGCTTCTCCATCATTCTTATTTCTTTCACTAGGACCCTTTCTCACCTGATCTCACCCCTATATATATTATATATATATATATATATATATATATATATATATATATATATATATATATATATATATATATATATATATATATATATATATATATATATATATATATATATTATATATATATATATATATATATATATATATATATATATATATATATATATATATATATATATATATATATAATATATATATATATATATATATATATATATATATATATATATATATATATATATATATATATATATATATAGTGTAAGAAATATGCCACAACTATTTTGATAATAAAGACAACATTTTTCTTCTATTTTGGTTGATGTCTTTAAGGGAAATTCAAAAAAATATTTGGCAAATTTTTATTCTTTTTTTTGTAAAATTATTCAAGCATGTGATATCATTCTGGTCAATATACAAATTATTTTATCAAAATAAAAATAGTTAAAAATTAGAAAATATATTTCTCTCTAATATGAGTCTCGATCTTATTAGTTTTTCACCTTGGATCTCATGCACATTTTTTCTTGCTTTATTTATTATTCATGCACCTAAATCTTCAGTATCACAAATCTTCTCACACTCCCCTTCACTTCTTAATCTTCTTTATCATGATCTCCTTTGCATAAATTTGGGTTTTCTCTCCCTGTCTCTTAGAATATCATCGTATGAAGTGGCTTTCATATAAATGTCCATTCTAGAAAAGTTATACTTCTTTCTGTCCCTATTTTGATTACAAGATGAGAATTGTAAAATCTCACAATTTATGAAATCATTGTATTTACAAATTGGTACATAAATAAGAAATAAAAATTATATATTTAAAAACTATGTCTAAAGGTCTTCAAAACAAGATATGACAAAAATATTATATTTTATCAAATAATCAATGGAAACACACAAATAAACAAAAGTTATCGAGAGCAGAGAGAAAATAAAATTGTAATCAAAATGTGGACGGGAGAGTATGAGACTAGAGATGTATGTTTTACTTTTATTTTAGATTATTTTTTTGTTCTTAATTATATCAAATCAGACCAATAAGATCAAAAATAGTTTCAAATATAATTATATTCGGATCAAATACGAAAATTTGGGAAGTACTTGATAAACAAAAAAAAAAAGCAAAATAAAAAATCAAACAATAAAAAGTAAAAATAAATCTTTCACGAAATACATGTAGTCATTAAAATTATATCAAATTGTCTGTATCAAGACACTCCAGCCAAATGTATTTAGTTAAATATAATTAGCTAGTTGTATTTCTAAAGACACAACATACTAAGTGATGCACGTTGCCTCAATCCCCATATATTTGTCCCGGATTACTGATTTGCGATTCTCAGGTGTGGGAAAAGGAGTACTCTTTCTCTCTCTCTCTCTCCCTTTCTGCAAATTCCAATAATTATTCAAAAATTAAACTTTAAAAAACACCAGATTTTGAGAATGTATATTGTACACCCGACTATATGCATGTACCTACAGTTGGGTACAACCCGTGAATATTCATTTTGAATCAATAGAATGTTCATTTTGGCTTATTGAAATGTTCATTTTCAATTGTAGTATTCATTCTTAGATCTGCTCGGCATAGCGTGTATTCTGAAACAACGTAGTTTTATTTTGAAATATTTTTTTAATTACAAGTTTGTCATGATGTACTACGAGAAACGTACATGCGGCTGTATCATATCCTCTATTTTAATTTACTCATTTGAGAAAATAATATCGTTTTGTCACCTTATATTTTGTAGAATTTATATATTTAAAATATGCAAATTTTATTTTTTAATTTCATACCAATTTTTAAATGAATTGAATTGAAAAGAGCTTCAGTCAAAACTCGTAAACAACATGCGATTTAAATTGTGACGTAGGGAGTATAATTTGCCAGAACTTTAGTCTAACTAATTCTATTGGATGTTTGATTTTAAGGAAATATTCAATAATCAATTTTTTCGCCCTAAAAAACTACCCACTTCATCTTAAAACTCTTTTTAAATAGTGGATACAAATATGACACCAAATTCCATTAAGGCATTGTTGTAATATTTTAATAATGTAAATTAATTTTGAAAATGTTAACGCTAAAGGCCAAACACGGCCTAAAACAACTAGCAGAAATGATAAACTGCAAACATCTAGTAATAAAATTGACCACAACTTACCTATTTAGGCATGCGAAGGACAAAATTGATGTCAGCACCCATAACCTTTTATACTCATTGATTTATACTTCCAATGAAACACAATGTGAATAATGATTTCTCTATACAAAGCAATACTATAGGAACACTCCATATATATGTACCATAAAATAAATCATTTTTTCACTAACATACAACTCTTAAATCTTATCTAGGTTGAAAAGAGCTTTGTGAAACACTGGCAATTGAGGTATAATCACTTGCTTTGAGTGGGAAAGATGGGGCGGCGTCCCAACTATCGTTTAGCTCCATGGTTTTTTCGTCAACGAAGGGAGGATTCGTCGGCGGGGGCAAATCCTCCTTCTTAGCTAGCATTTGTAATACCCTCGACATGGATGGCCGTAGCGAAGCCGCCTCTTGGGTGCACAACAACCCTATGTGGACCACTCTCAACACCTCATCTTCAACATCAATGTTGTGGTAGTTATGCAGCATCAGGTTCGGGTCGAACAGCTCCTCCACTCTCCTTTGTTGAAAATGTGTCCACACCTATGATGCAAGAGTAAAATATATGACCTTGAAACCTCGGGTCATAATATGACCCGAAGCACCTACGGTGCTCCGTTAGTAAAATTAATGGTTCTTACCCTCCTAACCCCCTGCCCCCCTCTTGAATCGACGATTTGGGCAGCCCAAATCGGCGATTCAGGAGGGCAGTGGGGTGTAGGGGTGGGGTGAAGATGCTCGGCCATAATATGACCCGAGGTTTCAAGTTCAAAAGATCTTTGCCCGACCAAGAAACATAAAAATGTGTGAATGTTTTTTTTGGAAACATAGTCTTTTACCCTTTTTGGGGAAAGAAATAGAGGCTAGAACTCAAAAAAAAAACAAAGATCGGAGGCTTTTCAACGTACAATATTCACCAAGCTGTCTGTGTACTCGGCGGCTTTGCTCCTGTTATTCTGTCTCCCAGTGACAATTTCCAGCAAAACTACACCGAAGCTATAAACATCGGCTTTCTCAGATAACTGCCCATGTGCAAGATACTCCGGAGCCATATATCCCCTACACAATTATCCGATAAGAGAGCCAATCCTACTAAATTTCATAGTGTTAGAATATAAAAACCATTGTTGGGCCTAAAACTACAAACTTGAACTTGTGGTTGGTTGGTATAAGAGCCTTCTTGACTAAGATGTCACCTCATGCCTAAGAGTATAAAACATTTCCTAGACCTACAACCACAAACTTGAGCTTATAGTTGAGTTTGGTTCCTTTGACACATAAGTTATTTTAATAGTTTGACTCAAATGACAATGCAGTTTGTGTGTGAAATAATTTGACCAAGTTCAAAAAGTTTGACCATGAAAGTCAAACTGTGAAGTTAATTTTAGGACGGAGGGAGTAGTTTGACTTGAATGGATAATACACTTTGTGTGTGGGTCACTCACAGAGTTCCTGCAATTGCAGTGCTTATATGGCTTTTGTCTTCCTCAAAAGTTCTTGCCAACCCAAAATCAGCAATCTTAGCACGAAGCCTTGAGTCGAGTAGGATGTTGCTAGCTTTTATATCTCTGTGAATGATTCGGTTCTTTGAGTTCTCATGAAGGTAAACCAGTCCTTCTGCGGTCCCTATAATTATTTCAAACCTCTTCTCCCAATTCAACATTCTATCCTTGACAGGATCTGTAATATATTATACCCTCAATATCACAAAGAGAAATGAAATAAGAATGGTATTCTAGTTCTTTTTACAACATTGGTCATAGGAGTTTGACATAATAGCCGAAGTAAGATTGATGCAAAATGGTAGAACTAACCAAAAATGAACTGATCAAGACTCTGGTTCGGCAGATACTCATAAACGAGAAGGCTTTCGGGACCCGCACAACTACACCCTAACAACCTCACCAAATTCTTGTGTTGAACACTGCTAATAATGTTGACCTCATTGTAGAAATCGGCTACCCTATGTTTGTTGTTGAAGAAGAGTCTTTTGACAGCAATCTCTCTTCCATCTGCCAAAACTCCCTGCATCAATGTTCTCAAATTACAAAGTGTGGGTTGGAAATATATATACATATACATACATACATACATATATATACATACATACATACATACATATATATATATGTAGACACTAGACACACACCAAAGTGATAACCGATCGATTGCAGCTCCAGATGAGGTTTGCAGACCTGTTACCTTGTAAACTGTACCAAATCCACCTTGCCCAAGCTTGTTGGCTTCATTGAAATTTCCAGTTGCTTTTTCGAGTGTGGAATATTTGAAGTTCAAGCTGCTGTCATGGAGGATTTTCACTAGTCTTGCAACATCATTTGAGCCTGGACAGTTAGAGAATAAAAAGTTGTCATTTTGAATTTAATTTTGAAGACTGTGTGCCCGTTTGGTAGCACGCTTTTACAAATTACCAAACAGATTTTCTAAAACTCCCACTCTGGCAGTCTTTTGTTTTCAGTTCTCACAATCCAGATTGGATACCAGATAAAGTGATTTCACTAAAAAAAGAAAAATTTCAGCCTAATTTTACACCTACCAAACGGGCATTCTCAAAGAAATGGCAATCATTATCCCATGCATTGAGCTCCATTATAGAAGTAAAGAACTAAAGCTTTTACCTTTTCTCTTCTTCTCTATTCTTCTCTGCTTCAAGAAATATAGAGCAATAACTAATCCCAGAACCAACACAATCACAGAACTAACAGTTGCAATTACAATGACAGCTACACTCGCTGCAAAGAAACCGTCGCAGAATCAGAATTAGACGCACAATTTTGCAAACATCTCTTTTTAAAATAATGCTACAGCTTTTAGATGGCACTTTTTTGGGCTTGTTTAAGTTTTAAATTTAGAAAGATCCACTACATCAAGACAGCTAGTGTGATTTTTACCTCTGGATGAGCCGTGGTTACTTGAAACAGGATTAAGAAAGTTGTTGTCTGAGTACCTCATGAAGCATCCTGCATGTAACACGCGGCCCTCTGACCGGGGCAAGCACCCCAGCATGGACTTAGAGGCGTTCTCCAAACACGCCCTACAAGAGCTCACATTCAGAGTCTTCCAACAATCCCCCAAAACATAAACCGACTCGTTCCGTCTCCCAGGCACTGCCAGCTCAGCCCTCCCAGAGCCATTATTGTTGGGAGCATCCGAAACCAATTGCATCACCCCCTTCCTAGCCGCCTTCTGGAAAGAGAAATCCTTTCTGGGGGTCCCACTCCCACACACCCGCGTATCATTTGGTCCCTTATACTCTTGAAAGAAGGAGTAATTCTCAGCCCTCATAAAGCAGCCATCGAGATAGATGGTTCCACCACTGTGAGGAAAGCAGATGGGGAGCAATGTACGTGCTTCCGCGTAGCACAAAACACAGTCAAGTAAAGAAAGGTCCCCATAGCATTGAGCCAATCCATAGTTTGTATCTGGACCAGAGCCAGCTATGGAAAGTCCCCACCCACGGGTTCGCATTTGATCACTTAAGTTTTCCATGACACTGACAAAGTTTGGCACGAAAGCTGTCGTGTTGTGCTCCATTTGATTTCCGCAAATGAGTTTTACTTTTTGAGCTCTTGGGGCACTGTAAGATGGATCGGGGAGTAGCAGATTTAGGAAGAGAATGAAAGGAACGAATAGGATTTCTTTCTTCATGATTCAAAGAGTTGAGGAATTATCTCCCAACCTCCTGTTTCAATTTCAAGCCTGTGCACAACATCCATTAAACTCTAATCAACAAATATAGAAACATCAAACGGGTTTAATATAAAAAGAGAAGCCCTTTTGAACATAGGAAAGAAACATCAAGACTTGAGGCACACCACTAGATCAATCAAAGACGTCTTCGGAATAAGTTTCATTTGAGACATGTGTGTAAAGGTAAACCAGTATGTGACAAGTTATCAAAAGAGATTTTCAAGAAGATAACAGCTTTAAAATGAAGCTTGATCAATCCTTGTATTGCAAGAATGTGTTTCAGGAAAGGTCTTGGCAATGTTAAATATGGAGTACTTCGCATATTATATGTAGGATTTGAATCCTGATATAAAAAAAAGGACACCAGAATCCTGCCACAACAACAACAACCCAATTGAATCCCACTTCAGTAGGGACTGGGGAGGGTGTGTGTACGCAGACCTTGCCCCTACTCGGAAGTAGGGAGGCTGTTTCCAATCCTGCCACAAATAATAGAAAAAGAATTGCACCTGTTAAGTCTCACCAAATGCAACCATTTACATCAACATTCACTACTATAGAAATTTGTCCCCATTTAGGCCACATCAATCAGCATTCAGCAAGAAGGTATTTTCAAAATGTATTCTAGAAAAAAAAAGACAGCACATCTCTAAATATTTGACAAATCTACATCAAATGCCGACCACCATTAAATTTCAAAGGCGTCATTAAGTGTGGGACCCCACCTTCATCTACATCTCCACAGTATGGGCATTATTATTCTATCAAACCAAGACAGATTGAACTGAACAAGATCTTACACATTCAAATTCCTTTCTTTAATATGTTGATGGGAAACCCTAAAAGAAGCCACTAGATGTTGTAGATAACTCCACCAATGGAAAACCCAAGAGATATTATTTTTAAAAAAAAACTAATTTTAGTAAATAGACCTTAGTCCCCTTCAACCATTTCCAAAGACCATCAAGAAACAACTCAAGAAGTTATCTTTCCACAAAAGATTGCATCTTTTGAGCATTAAAAAAGGATCAAAGTTTCAAACCCAACTTACCGGCGGTGGGTTCTTTGGGATTGGATTTGAGATGAATATTTGGTGCTTCTGGAAGCTCCACAGCTTAGAGGAAACAGAAATGGCAATGGGATATGTGATCATTCTATGGAAAAGAATGGAGATGGTAGTGGGTTACGTGCTCATTCTGTAGAAAAGAAGGGAAGAAGAGGTTGAATATGAGGAAAGTTGCCAAATTTAGAACCAATGCTCTCAAATTTGGAGGCGACGCGGATCCGACACCCAACTGGACCAATTTCATCCGCCGACTGGTCAAACTTGTTCAAATATGTTCAAATATAATAATAATAATAATAATAATAATAATAATAATAATAATAATAATAATAATAATAATACGGTGGGGTTCTAGTGACACCGGAGTACGGTGCCACTAGCGGTGCCACTGGTATTTTGGGGCACCTCCGGTGCTCCGTTCGCAAAATTGACGGTTACTACCCCCTAACCCACCCCTAAACCCCCACCCTACCCCCACCCCGCCGTAAGCCCCCACAAAATGTGTGGCTATTGGTAGGTGAAAATACCTTCTTGCTGAAACGAGAGTAATATGCTTACGGCATATTAATAGCATATTACTCTCGTTTCACCTTCTTGATGTGGCTATTATTTTCACCATTTAGGCCACATCAATCAGAGTGAAAATTGAATTATTTTGTGAAACGAGAGTAATATGCTACCATAGTTTTAATTTGTAGGAGTAAACACAATTTTAAGAAAGTCAAACTTTTATTATGAGTTTTCCAGTTAAAGAGGGAGGTTCGGGCTTTACTAAAATGCAAACTATGGTGGATGCTTGTAGTGCTAAGTTGTGGTGGAATTTTAGAACAACAAACACCTTATGGACTCAATTTATGAAAGCCAAATATTGTCAGAGAGTCCATCCTGTGGCAAAGGTGTGGCAATATGGTGAATCTCATATATGAAAAAGGATGGTGTTTATTAGAAACCTTATTGAACCTTATATTTTTTGGAAGATATATGATGGTTCCTTGAGTTTTTGGTGGGATAATTGGACAGGGCTTGGTGCTTTAGCTCGTGTCACCAACCAAGGGAATGGGAGATTTCTTCTTGCTCCTTTGAAAGATTATTTAATGAATAACAATCTGAATTTTGCCCAACTACAGCAACTTATGGATCCAGGTTTTCTTTTCCATTTTAATGTGGATCTATCAGGGTTGGGGGCCAACAGATCAGATCAAGCCATTTGGAAACCCATGTCTAATGGTCTATTTACACTTAAGGCTGCCAAACATTTCTTGGGCTGTAGTGGGCAGGCATCTGTGCAGCTTCAAAAATGTTGGAACACACATATTCCTTTTAAGGTGTCCTTTCTATATTGGAGAATACTGCTTAGGAATTTGCCTCTGGATTCCACCTTGCAAAAATTTGGTTACAATCTGCCTTTCAAGTGCTTGTGTTGTGATACTCCTTCTTCCGAAACTACTGAGCATGTTTTCTCCTAGAGCATAGTAGCTCAATATGTATGGCAATACTTTTATGACATCTTTGGTCTATTTGATATGGCTTCTTCTGTCACACAACATTTAGAGACTTGTTGGGGCTCACAAACACATTCTATGAAGCCTACTGTCAAAGCTTATTTACAGCAATGTATTCCGGTACATATTCTTTGGGAACTATGGGTTCACTATGCTGCACTTAAGTATGGAGAAGGGCAAGTCAATGTTGCAAGAGTTATTTTTAAAGTTGGGAGGGGGGCAACAGAGGTGGTATGCAGGAAATGGCCTTCTCTCCTCCACTCGTTTCCTGATTGGAAAGCTGTTTTTCAGCTCCAAGGTGTTCTGCCCAAACATTTTTCTTTTAATAGGACTCTAAGGGACCCCCACCCCTGCACAGTGTTAAAATTAATGTGGCATATTAGCACTCCAACCGTGGGAGTGATGCAGCAGCTGTGATTAGGGATCCTACTGGTGCTTTTTTACATGCACAAAGTATCAGGGGTACGTATACTAGATTGGAGGCTACCCTTGAAATCTTGATTAGTATTCTTGCTTGGTGTTTAAATGTTGGTTTTCAAAAAAATCAGTTTGAGGCAGATTTTAAAGACTTGTTACAATTTCTCAAGTTACATCCAAGTTGAGAGTTTTGCTGCATTTTTTATTTGCCAGCTTTCTGCCAGACACTATGTCAACATGACATTAAGTGCATTTCCAGTTTTGCTGCCTCTTCTTCTGTCTGATTATGCAGTCCTATCTCTCTAGGGATACGGAGAACTTGGATTGTGGGTGAGCTCACTTTCCTTTTCCTATCTTGCTAGGGGATAGTGTTTGCGTGGGGTTGAAGTATATTTCAAGCCATTACTGGTTATACTGGGATTATGGAGAAGTTTTGGTATTATGGGTGAGTTCAGAATGCCTTTTCCTAATCTTGGTATGTGTGGTTTGTGAAGTGGGAAGTGGTCGTCTTGGAATGACTTTATTTCTCCTTTGGAGTTTTGTCCACTTCCCTTGTGTTTCTATGGCATCATTGCGTGACTTTGGCATTTGCTTTGTGACTCTGGTCATGTCTTGCTTACTTAGTTTTGTGTTGTTTGGACCTTATTGTGTCCACTGGTCATGCCTTAGACTAGTGATGTTGCTAGTTGGGATCTTATTTTGGCTTTGGTCAAGCTTTAGACTAGGTGTTCTAGTTTGGACCTTATTGTGGCTCTGGTCAAGCCTTATTCTAGGCTCCCCCACCTTTTCCCCACTTATTGTACTCCCCGGAAGGTTTGTCTTCCGTATGAGGGGCTGGCATTAGGCCTTGGTTTTGGTCCTCCCCTCACTTTGTGGTGACGAAAGTATCTTAATAAACTCGGTAAGGGTTGCCTAGACCTTACCCCACCAAGCTTGGTGGTTTGCCCACTGGATTTGAAAAAAAAACTTTTATTATAACTGGAAAAACATTCAAAACCAATTACAATAAACTCTCATATGTTTCTCATATCATAACCTAAGCTTGGCTAGGATATATATGGAACTAATTAAGCCTACAACCCATAATTTTATTCCTACTAGAACTAGAACATCTCGGGTTCGTACAACCAATTACAATAAACTTAATTTTTTGTTTTAAGTAAATGTAATGTAGAATGTTAGATATGACATAAACAGAGTATGCTAACTAAAATTCATGTATATAAAATTGAAAAGAAAGTATAAATGTATCAATTAAATCCAAATTTTTTGAAAAACTTCAGGGTAAACCACATTTTTTGGTACAATTGCAAGGGTTACCGTTGTTATCTAAAACTAATACTTTCAATCCTCTCTTAGTTTTCACTCGTGAAACTGCAATATAAAGTTGACCGTGAGTGAATACCAATTTGGTCAAGAATCATCCAACAAATGATAATGTTTGGCCTTGACTCTTATTGATTGTCATGCCAAACATAAAGATATTGAAAATTGTCTTCTTTGAGACTTAAACGATAATCCAGGATCTGACAGTATCAAATTCATTCTTGGTATGTAAACTTTCTCACTGGCATTGTTTCCTGATACAACAATTGCACCAATAACATTTCTTCGCAACTCTTCAACTATTAACCTTGTACCATTACACAACCCATATGTTTGATCAATGTTTCTTAATAACATAATTGGTACTCTTTCTTCAAAACAATTCTGTGGTTTGGAATCCCAGAATACTTGATATCGTTCAAAAACTTAGTCGTTATCCAATCACCATCTATGCCTATATCAGAATCTGCTTGGCCTGAAGAATCAGAGCTCCAATACTCCTTTTCATCTCCAGGTATAAGAGACAAAACAAAATCATTGATAATTTCAACAACTTCAAGCGTGGATGCTAATAAAGCTCTATCCATAAAAAGTATAATCTTTCATATTCTCCAATAAGTTTGGATACGTGAATTCCACTATACTTTAAAGTAGAGAACTTGAGTTCAGGATCAAGGATTCAGGTGGAATTTCAATTTCACGAATTCCATCATTAACCACGCCAAGTTGTCCATCTCCAATCTTGATTATCCACTCAGAAAAAAGATGTGTGTCACTTTCTGCGAGGCTGGACGAAGATAAATGCAATCTCATATTTTTAGTCAATGTAAATACTTTACAATAGGACCACAAATTGATGAATTCACAGTACAGCTTCCACAATTTCTTCTCTTGAAGCTCTTGGTATAACTGGAAGTATTTGACGAAAGTCACCCTCGAGCACAACTGTTTTTCCACCGAAAGGTTCATTTGTAGCATTTTCATTAGAGAGCCGCATAATGGCCTTGTCTGGATACTAGCAGTTGAAAGTTGGCTGTTGGCTGTTTATGTTAGCTGATTTGAATGGCTAATTGAGTTAGCTGTTTTGACCGGCTGTTTCTGTTATCAGTTAAATTTTAAGTGTTTGACAACTTTAGCTGTTTATAGTTAGCTGTTTGTAAATAAAATTACATAAAAAGACATCCCTCCATTTATGGTATATTTTATTTTACAATTTTTTTTAAATATCATAGCATAAATATATTTTTTTTAAATTAAAAAATTAAATAAATAAATATATATATATATATATATATATATATATATATATATATATATATATATATATATATATATATATATATATATAGAGAGAGACATGATATTTATTTTTCATTTTTTTACATGTAAAAATTAAATCTTTACTATATGGAATATTAAATTTTAATTTCATTTAATTCATAATAAATTATAAATATAAATTTTTTAATGAATTATAAATATAATTTTTTTTAATTTCATTTTATTTTTTCGTATTTAATTTTTTTAACTTTTATTTTTATTTTTTACATATATTATAAAATATCTTTCAACAAAAATGATTTAAAAAAAAATATTTTTCCTAACCACCAAGTCCAAATGCTACTCACCTTGGCATTTCAAATTTTGGCTTTTCGGATCAAAATGCCAAGTGAAAAAGTCATTAGCCAAACAATGGTTTTGGCGGTTCGCTTGGTCAAAAAAGCCAAAGTCAGTCAAAGATGCCAAAAGCTATCCCAAATGCTGTTTTCCAAACACGGCCAATATCTCTCAAGGTGCGATCTAACGCCTCAAAAGCAAATCTATTCATCATGCATGCTTCATCCCATATTATAAGACTTGCTTCTTGAATTAATTCCGCTTTTGGGCTTCCTTGTTTGATCGCACACGTTGAACATTCAGTTAGCGTTAAAGGGATCGAGAATCTTGAATACGTTGTCCTACCACCTGGTAATAGCAAAGCTGCAATTCCAATGGACACAACATTTAAAATAATCTTACCATTTGATCTAAGCACAGTGGATAATAATTTCCAAAGAAAAGTTTTTCTAGTTCCCCCATAACCATACACAAAATAAAAACCTCCTCTTGCAGCTTCCACAACTTCTATTATCTCATCGTATATTTTTCTCTGATCGTCATTCATTGTTGATAAATATTCTTTGAGATCAGTGGACTTTTCTTTGTCATAGTTTAAATCTTCGATTAAGGAATTATTTTGAAACATATTCAACGGGTCGTCAACTGGAAATGGCATGTCACCAAACTCTTTTAAAGAGCGTCCGTTTGAATTCGGTAACTTTTAAATCTCAATCAAGCATAAATTTTGTAGATCATTTGGCAAGATGTCAAGTTCTGCAAAATACATGGCACGTTAACTTATGACTGATATATTAACCAAAAATCCATATTTTAACCAAAAAAACCCAAGAAAAAATTTTAATGCTTCATTATTAACAACAAAAACTAACACAATAATTTTAGAAGATTGAATCCAACACCCATAATTATGTTGAAATTAGTGAAAATGCCAAAATATTTTTCCTTTTTTAAGGTCCTTCTCTAAGTGATCTAATTTCATTTTGAAAACTCCAGACTCAATGTCCGGTCGATCTCCTGCCTTACAATTGCTTCTAGTCATATGTCTTGCAATCTCTGTCCATCGAGGATTACATGTGATAGTAATAAATAAATCTGGATATCCACGTCTAAATATCGCCATTGCATCTTGACAGTTGTTAAACATATATCTCATTCCACTAGTAAAAGAATTTGGCAAGATAATACGTTGTCCAGATGTTGCCGGATTTGTATCACCTCTCATAACAGCTTACTCCAGGCCACTCATAACGTCTCCTCTTAGTTTATCTTGATTTGTAAGAGCACATTGAATTCGTCGTGCTTCTACCATTGTAAATGCGTCAACCAAATATTGTAAGAACAACCTCTGTGTGCGTAAGACAATACCTTCATCATTTTCCTTTTCATGAATGCGAAATGCTATAAATTCTCTTATTGATACCCTTAGATGCTTTACATCCTTTCCAATAAAAAAGGTTTCCCTTATGGGAATTTCTTCTTCATATCCATCCTCTCTCTAGGGAAACAACAATGGGTATTGTAAAGGTATGAAATGCACAGTGTGTCTCGTGAATCCTCTGTAAAAATATACATTGTTTCCTTACAATGACGTCTTGTCCGGCATCTGATGAATTGAAATCACCCACTATCAAGGAAGCAACTTCATCCATCGTGGGAATATTATAATTTCTCGAATCCTGACATCGTGTTTGTAATAATCTCAAGGAAACATTAGCAGAAGGTTCACGTTCGATGAAGTCTCTAGTCATTCTGAAAGTCTGTGCTAAAACATTATACCGATCTATCATATTTTTCAAATCCTCGACTAAATTTCTATCTGTAAACGATCCTTTATTTGTTTTACTGTATCAAAAAATGTAAACATTATGTTATTGTGTTATTCAGTAAATCATATGTATAAAGAATGAATTGAGTATAGTGGATATAGTAAGTACCTGTAATGACTCATTTTGTTTGAGACTTCATTCTGGGTATCATATATGTATAATTGAGTGAATTTTGTATTTTTCCATCAAATGATGTGAGTGAAAACATACAATTGTATTTTCTTATATTTGTCATGAAATGGGAACTTCTTGCATCAATACTGTTAAACAAATTAAAGAGCAAATCTGGTGGTTTTTGTAGAAGAGGGAGTTGTACTTTTCCTTTCATACAACAAATAGAGAACTCTGGATGTGCATAGACTCTAGACTTTTCAGCCCTTTCCTCATACCATAACAAAGCTCCACAAAATGTACACTTGAACGATGGGTCACCAAAATCAATCGTTTCTATATAAATATGTAAGATTAGATGGTACCACCAAATAATTTCTTATATATAAATTAACCTAAAGCATTCTATTTAAATTAAATTTATAAGTACTTTTCAATTCTACTATCTATATATTATTTAAAAAGCCATGAATTTGCAATGGCTTTTTCCCGCTCATTTCGTGGTACATATAATTTGGTAATTCTTAACCCCATATGGTAATTAGTAATGACAAACTTAAATGGTCTTAACCACATATGGTAAGATCGCATATAAATATGGTATATTTATACATTATCACACGGCATTAAGTTCCCGAAATTAATACACGGTATTAATAAACTGTTATTACTATTTATAATTTTATTTTAATATTATTAAAAAGGAAATAAAATATTATTAAAAACGAAATTATGTTCAAAACACGGTATTAATAAACTGTTATAAAACTTTATAATTTTATTTTAATATTAATAAAAAGGAAATAAAATATTATTAAAAACGAAATTATGTTCAAAACTTTCCATTATTATACTTATTTAATACGTGGTACCAATACATGGTATTAATACACAGTATTAATACACGGTATTTTAATTTAGGAAATTATTAAAAACGAAATTATGTAATTTTAATTTATTAATACACGGTATTGTAATAGGTAATATGTAATAAAACTTTCCATATATTAAAAACGAAATTATGTTCAAAACTTTAATACACAGTATTAGGTAATAGGTAATATGTAATAAAACGAAATTATTAAATTACACGTTATATTATTAAAAACGACATTAATGCACAGTATTAGGTAATAGGTAATAAAATTTTATAATTTTAATATTACTAAAAAGGAAATAAATCACGGTATTATAATAGGTAAAATATTATTAAAAACGAAATTATGTTCAAAACTTTCCATTATTAAAAAGTAAATCAAGCACGGTATTATAATAGGTAAAATATTATTAAAAACGAAATTATGTTCAAAACTTTCCATTATTAAAAAGGAAATCAAGCACGGTATTATAATAGGTAAAATATTATTAAAAACGAAATTATGTTCAAAACTTTCCAATATTAAAATTATTAATATACAGTATTAAAAAGGAAATATATCACGGTATTATATTATATTATATTATAATAGGTAATATGTAATAAAACGTTCCATATATTAATACACAGTATTAATGCACGGTACATTGTAATTACCACAATTTCATACGCTAACTTACCGTGGATAGCATAAATACGCTACCTTACCGTCCCAGAAAATTAAACTTTCCAATATTAAAATTATTAATGCACAGTATTAGGTAATAGGTAATAGGTAATAAAATTTTATAATTTTAATATTACTAAAAAGGAAATAAATCACGGTATTATAATAGGTAAAATATTATTAAAAACGAAATTATGTTCAAAACTTTCCATTATTAAAAAGTAAATCAAGCACGGTATTATAATAGGTAAAATATTATTAAAAACGAAATTATGCTCAAAACTTTCCATTATTATACTTATTTAATACGTGGTACCAGTACATGGTATTAAAACACAGTATTAATACACGGTATTTTAATTTAGGAAATTATTAAAAACGAAATTATGTAATTTTAATTTATTAATACACGGTATTGTAATAGGTAATATGTAATAAAACTTTCCATACATTAAAAACGAAATTATGTTCAAAACTTTAATACACAGTATTAGGTAATAGGTAATATGTAATAAAACGAAATTATTAAATTACACGTTATATTATTAAAAACGACATTATGTTCAAAACTTTCCAATATTAAAATTATTAATGCACAGTATTAGGTAATAGGTAATAGGTAATAAAATTTTATATTTTTAATATTACTAAAAAGGAAATAAATCCCGGTATTATAATAGGTAAAATATTATTAAAAACGAAATTATGTTCAAAACTTTCCATTATTAAAAAGGAAATCAAGCACGGTATTATAATAGCTAAAATATTATTAAAAACGAAATTATGTTCAAAACTTTCCAATATTAAAATTATTAATACACAGTATTAAAAAGGAAATATATCACGGTATTATATTATATTATTATATTATAATAGGTAATATGTAATAAAACTTTCCATATATTAATACACAGTATTAATGCACGGTACATTGTAATTACCACAATTTCATACGCTAACTTACCGTGGATAGTATAAATACGCTACCTTACCGTCCCAGAAAATTAAACGAGTGTTCAGGAAACGAGAGTTTTAGAGAGTTATTATTTTAATAGATTCGGTGTTTTCCTCTGTTTTTGGTTGGAGATGGGAGTGATGATTACCGCCGTAAAAAATGTTCATGCAGATTCCGGGTTGTTGATGATGAAGCTAAGAGCAATTAGAGTTTACCATGTCGCTGCTCATTCTCGAGGGCCGGAATCGTTGGATGTTGTTTTCCATGACTCGGAGGTAAGTTCTACATTGTTTTATATTTTACAAATAATACGTCTTTAAACAAAAAAATAAATGTAATTATAGATTAACGTTTTATATTTGTTGTTAGGGCTCTTGGATCCATGCTCAGATCAAAGATTCTGATATAAGCACATTCAAAAAAAGATTTGCAAGAAAATGCGGTTTACTTAATCATGAGGGTCAAGATTTTACGCAATTCCCAAGGCACAAAAACTACCAATCACCCTTGCATGCTCCAATTTTTGGGAAAGACAAGGATTCAAAAACTATCAGACAATGGATGTAACACCCTAATCCGTCCAGGTCTGCAGCCCCTTCCGGACTAAAGTATTAACTTGGTAATCGTAAAAATTTAAAACTTTTCAAACACACTTTATTAATCCCAATAATTTTTCATAACATATACAGTACGGAGTATTCAACAATATTGCGGAAGCGAATTTAATTTTGACATATCATAAATCATTTCAAACTTGTCACATCCATCCCGACAATCTCGCCCCATCTGCCGCCAGGATCACATTGTGCTTTCTGCTTACCTGCGTGTAGCAAATAAAACACACTACACGCTCAGCGGTAAAGCTGAGTAAGCATATCTAATGCGTCGAACATCCATATAAACTGAATCTAAATTCATAATCAAACCATTTGATGCACATAATGTTCATTTCAAACATTCACAGTTTTGGTATTGTCTAGTTCATATCAACACATTTTATTCAATTCAGATACTATTTCAATAGTGCTCTTAAATTATTCTTAATCTAAGGCCAGATCATAACAACGCTCTTAGCTATTCTTAGTCTAAGGCCAGATCATAACAACGCTCTTAGCTATTCTTAGTCTAAGGCCAGATCATAATAATGCTCTTAACTATTTTTAGTCTAAGGCCAAATCATAATAATCCTCTTAGCTATTCTTAGTCTAAGGCCAAATCATAACTTCCATAACCAGATTCTTTTAAGGTAATTATTGATCAGACACTTAAACTATCATAAGTTTAAGGCAATTGATTTCGGACACTTAACTGTAGTCAGTTAAGGCAATCAGACACTTAAACTATCATTAGTTTAAGGCAAATGATTTCGGACACTTAACTGTAGTCAGTTAAGGCAACAACAATATAGCGATTGGTCAACATTGGATCGGGCATTTCCAAACGAGTAATCCTCTAGCTTGGTCTACGAATCCCGTTTATACATTTTTATCTAATTCATCGAATATTCATGTTTCACAAATCCATACTAATATGAGATCTATTCTAGAGATTTTCTAGATAGCCTTAACATCAATTTTTTAAATGTGTATACCTTAGAGTTCTTCTGGATACCCTTAACACTACAAATCATTTCATAATTATAAATGTATTCATTTTATTCATGATTCAATCATAAATACTTATTTTAATCAGTAGGTTCAATACTCATAATCATCCATAATATTTATTTATCATAATCATCAATTAACACAACAATTGATAATAAATAGCGGCCTAGCTTCGAGTGTTAACACCCGAACTTACCGCCATGCAACACATAACATTTTTAGTTGTTAAAAACATCATTTTTATTATGGTAAATCATTTTTATAATGGTCATAATCCATTGGTATCAAAAATAGGATTTTAGAGCTCAAAAATAGCAATTTCGGACAAATTTTCGGATCAGAACTTCAGGGGATCGATCCAGCCCTCTGGATCAATCCATATCATGAAAATTTACTCCCAGGGGATCGATCCAAGCCCCTGGATCGATCCAGACAGTGGCTTTTCAGCCACTGTTCATCGTCTTCTTCGTTCGGGTCCAATTTCGGAAATACGGTTTTTAGTTATCGAACTTCAACGAAACTATATAGAGATGTTCTCCAAGGTTCATAGATCATTTTGAAATCATTAATTCATACTTTTAACATCAATTTCATGGTTTATGATTCTTGGTTCTTCAAACATGTCAAACACAAAACTCAATCAAACGACCATTTATGAACGTAGAAACGATCTATACGAACATTCTAGTCACTAGATATATCTACGGGCTTACCTCGAAGCTTATTGAAGGTTTTGGAAATTTTCCGGCGAGGTTTGTGGCTAGCTCCGGCGACTTCAACAACAATCAACAACACCAGACCACTCTCCTCACTCTCAGGATTTATATGGGCTATTTTTGAGAAAAAATGATGCATGTTTGAAGGTTTTGAGTACTCCTTATATAGGAGTTGATGAAGGGGAAGAGGACATTGCTGAGTTGCTTCTACGTAGGAATCGGCTGAGTGGAGGAGGAGGCGTCGTTCGCACAGTGTCCCTGATTGGGACCAATTTTTTATTCCAGTCGGGGTACACTTTTTGGTTCAACTTTCTCCGAATTGAAATCCATTTGCACCGTTGCGATCAGACAGTCGAACTCTATCCAACGATATAATTTTTATATTCATTTGTTATACTTTTTCCGACGCCACATTTTTGGGTGTTTGACTTTAACAGAGTAAAAATTGGTTTAATTGACCTTTCTCATAAAAGGTTCTCTCATTTAATTCATATCAATTATTCTCATGATTTATTTCAACAAATCATTTCAATATTTACATTCTAAAAAAATTCTTTATTTGCTCTTGTTTTGGATCTGTACTCAGGTTCCCAATCAAGACAACACAAATAGTCCACATATTGGATTTATCTCTATGAGACTTATCCAGATTTTGATATTAGATGTCAAAACAAATTTCGTATCGGCCCAAAGCCCAACAATAATTTATTTTAATCAAAACAAATTTGATTAATTGATTATTTATTCATTAATAATTCTAGGGTATATTTTGGGGCGTTACAATGGATTTCCTAATTTTCAATTCAACTTTAAGAGTTTTGAAGATGTTCTCAAAACAAAGTTTGCTGACCAAGTCTTTTTAGTTGGTAAGGGTCATTTACATTTACATAATTTAAATACTTACACATATGAAATACATTTTATGTATTATGATTATGAAATTTTTAAAATTGTATTTTTATTGGTTTTCAGATATAATCGGGAAAGTAGTTAGTCGAACTGTTCCCGAAACCCGTATGGTTAAAAATGCCCCAGAGCAAATGATGGAAGTTACCTTGGAGAACCACAAGTAAGTGATTTTTTAATAACCAATTTCAATTTAATTAAAAAAAATTATACTTTGAAAAAATTATTAAATAATTCATTTGTATGATACGTTATTTCGTGGTTAGCTAATTACTAAAAAATTGTGACACATATTATATTTAAAAATAATTATAACTTTTTTTGTAGTGGCGTTCGGTTGAATTGTACATTATAGTGAATTCAACTTATCCAGAATTTCAAAAAATAGCCAACGAACTGAGCTACTTGCAGGAGCGTGCAATTTTGGCTCCTACACTAGATGTCGTCGATTCCATAAACGAATATATGACAGCGATGAATCCAAGCAGCGAGACTCGAACATACCTTAGTTCTGATAAAGTTGAGAACTCGGATTGCAGTTCAAGTTTTTTTGGTGACCTACACTCTCCCGAATTCTTAAATAAGATTCGTGCTTCAGGTGTACCGAATCACGAATTAACTCTGAAGGTAGGCACACCTATTATGTTGTTGAGAAATATTGACCATTCAATGGGTTTGTGTAATGGTACACGGTTGATAGTAACCCGGTTGGCTAATCACTCAATACAAGGAAAAATATTATCAGGAAGCCACATGGGTGAAGAAGTTGTTATTCCAAGACTATCATTAACACCGTCCGATACAAGAATTCCTTTCAAGTTTCGAAGAAGACAATTCCCTGTAGTTACTTCGTACGCAATGACGATTAACAAGAGCTAGGGACAATCTCTGAAACATGTTGGACTACTGTTACGGAAACCTGTGTTTAGTCATGGACAGCTCTATGTTGCAGTTTCAAGAGTAACTAATCGTAGTGGATTGAAGATTCTGATATGCAATGAAGACGATACTCCCACAAATACTACACATAATGTAGTATATAAAGAAGTCTTTCGAAATTTGTAAAACATTGATGTTCTGTACTTTGAAATTATATATACACTAAGCTCTATTGCATTTCAGTTTTTATCACTAAAAAATGATCTGAGTTCAAAAACATAAAAATGACCCGTGAAACGCACTGGTGTGATACTAGTTACAAATAGAGGATTCTCAATTGTCAACTCTTCTGAATTTGTCTGCAAATAGGCAATTGGAATATATCACATATATATTATGTACAAACAAAATTGAGATATGTGAATAAATATTGCTACTTGGTAATGCAAACATATGGACACATGTTCTAATATTACCTTCATTGAGATCTGTGCAACGTGTTGTTTTCGGCAGATCACTGATTGTTTGTCTCACACGCGACTCAATGTGTGTTGAAGTTGTTGCAGAATTGTACTCAGGTGTATGTCGTTGAACTATTTTGAATCAATTATCATACTTGGCCAACACTGCATAGTCATTTATCTAAATACAAAATACATGTAAAATATGTTCAATTAATAGACAATACAGATGTCACAAACCAAATAATTTGTATAGATACCATTCGTCATATCTAGTATTGGATTTATTTTTTTCTTGATGTAGACGGTGTCATTGTTACGCACGACGACGAATCTTCACTATCTGTAAATATATTATACATAAAAAAATATTCAAACAATATTTACTTTGTAAGTTTAAATTGATATACATATTTTAAATATTGATGGATATAAAAAAAGTCAGTATTAAAATAACAGTGATCCTCTCTTCTTTGTTCACATATATCTTTTCTTCTTGCATCTCTTTCCAATTCACATTTGTTGTTTGTTTCGCGTTCTATACCTGCAATCACTTTTAATATTTTTACATGGGTTTTTTAAAAAAAAATTGCTTAACGTTTCTAAGAAAACATATTTTGAAAAACTTAAAATATGAAGATTATATGGATGAAATTCACAATTTATGGTTAACATGGTTTTTTAGTTATGCCACATTCTCGATGATGAATAGTAATTTATAATTCATTTTCTTTCATCACACGACATCTCTGCAATTCTCGCACAAGGGAGAATGAAAAGAGGGAAGAGCTGCTGGGAAGACCGCGTGAATCTTAAAAAGCCGAAGTTCTTCATCGTTAAAAACTTCCATAGGTTTATTTATTTATTTATTTTGTATTGGTCTCTCCAATTCTCAATATTTCCCAATCTAGCCTAATTTGGGTGTGTGCACACTATCAATATATTTTGATTAATGTTGGTAGTTTTTCATCATAAATTTTTAAAATTTTTTATTCGCATGATTGACTGCGTATGATTTAATTTGGCTGTTAAAACTCCATAAATAGACCCAAATAATAATATGTAGTTTTTTTTATTTAGTTCTCAATTATAAGATTTGTATATATAGTCATTAATTTATGATAAATATTCCTCAAAAAGTCCTTTAAGGAATTGGGTTTAAAGAAATGTGTATAATTTTGTAAAAGCTTTTTTGTAATAAGGTTTATCAAAAAGTAATTTTATCTTGAATGAGACGATGAAGATGGACGGGACGCTGAAAACGCACCAAGTTAAGACACGTGGAGGGCTTATGTGGCATTAAATTAAACCATCTTTAAGTGACACATGTCATCATTCTAGTTAATAAACTCTCAAATTTTATATTAAAGGATTTTAGTACCATAGGTTTCACGCCATCTGGTAGTTTGGTTAGAGTCTAAGTTTTATTTCTTTCTATAAACTCGAGCTCTTCTTTCATTGCTTTCATCCATTCCGGACTGGATTTAGCTTCAAGAAAATAAAAATGGGTTGGTTAGTCTTCATTTCATAATAACAGAAGCTCAACTTCTTCCTGTAAATTTAAAACATAGTCATTGTATTTAGCCGGTGGTTGCTTTTGCCGGGTGGACCTCCTGATTTGTATCTCTGGCAGGCTTTCGGTTTAATCTGTAACATCCTCCGAGCTATTTGAAACTAATTTTGTATTGGGTTCAACGGTTGAAGTGATTACGAGGTTATTGGGTTTATTCATGTTTCTCGGCCCAAGTTCAACTCCATTCTCTTCTAGGTCGGTTTGGTCCACATTGACTGACCCATTTCTGTTCCAGTTTCAATTGCTCTACTCCATTGTACCCAAAACATACCTGGGTCTTGATCATCTTTGGTATTGGCCTTGGCCCATCTTGCCTTCTCGTCAAATACCATGTCTCGGGACACAATTAGTCTTCGAGTATGAGGATCAAATAACCAATCTGCCTTGGTACCTAGTTCTGGCCCTAGATGAACTAACCTTCTTCATCGATCATCAAACTTCTTCATCCCGACTCCTTCAACTTTTGCATATGACACACACCCGAACACCCTTAAGTGGCTAACATTAGGTGTTTGACCATGATACCCTTCATACGGTGTCTTTTCTGATAACGCATATGCTATTAATGATGAACATTGGTCTATGGCAATGCAAGAAGAGCTTAACCAATTTAAACACAATGATGTTTGGGAATTGGTGTCTAGACCTAATGATCATTCCGTTATTGGCACAAAATGGGTGTTTCGTAACAAACTCGATGAAAATGGAATAATCACTAGAAACAAAGCTAGGCTTGTAGCTAAAGGCTACAATCAAGAAGAAGGCATTGATTATGAAGAAACTTATGCACCGGTTGCACGTTTAGAAGCTATTCGTTTATTGCTTGCATTTGCATCTACAATGGATTTTAAACTTTATCAAATGGATGTTAAAAGTGCCTTCCTTAATGGTATCATTCAAGAGGAAGTGTATGTCGAACAACCCCCGGGTTTCGAAGACTATGAGTTTCCCGAACATGTCTTTAAACTCAAAAAGGCGCTTTACGGTCTCAAACAAGCACCTCGTGCTTGGTATGAATGGTTAAGCAAATTTCTTTTGGACCATGAGTGCAAACGGGGTCAAGTCGACACTACACTTTTCATCAAGAAAGATAACCAAGACATCCTTTTGGTTCAAGTTTACGTAGATGATATCATATTCGGTGCTACTAACGAGGTTTTGTGCAGGGATTTTTCCGATATGATGCAAAGTGAATTTGAAATGTCGATGATGGGAGAATTAAAGTTCTTCCTTGGGCTGCAAATTAAACAATGCAAAGAAAGAACATTCGTGTGTCAAACAAAATATTGCAGGGAATTGCTTAAAAGATTCGATTTTACCGAATCCAAATCCATTGACACACCAATGAGCACCTCTTGCTATCTCGACAAGGACGAAAAAGGTAAAGAGGTAGACATCAAGTGCTACCGAGGTATGATCGACACTCTACTTTATCTTACCGCGAGTAGACCGGATATCATGTACTCCGTTTGTATATGCGCTAGGTATCAATCTTGTCCTAAAGAGTCGCACTTGGTTGTGATCAAAAGGATAATGCGATATCTCACGGGCACGTTGAACGTAGGTCTTTGGTATCCCAAAGGTTCGACATGTCATCTTGTTGGCTACTCCGACTCGGATTTTGCAGGTTGCAAACTAGATAGGAAAAGTACCAGCGGTACTTGCCACTTATTCGGTCATTCGTTAATCTCGTGGTTTAGTAAGAAGCAGGTTAGTGTTGCACTTTCCACCACTGAAGCGGAATGTGTCGCTGCGAGAAGTTGTTGTGCCCAAATTATTTGGCTAAAACAGCAACTAGTGGATTTCAGTCTTATACTTGATCACATCCTAATTAGATGTGACAATATGAGTGCTATCAGTCTAACGAAGAACCCCGTTCTTCACTCGCGGACTAAGCACATAGAAATTAGGCATCACTTCATATGAGATCATGTCCAAAAGGGAGATGTCACAATTGAGTTTGTTGAAACGAAACATCAATTGGCGGACATTTTCACGAAACCCCTTAGTAGGGAGAGTTTGTTCCACATTCGGAATGAACTTGGCATTTTGGATATCTCTATGAATTAATTCATTTTTTTTATTCATGGTACTAATTTGAGCGTCAGAGGCGCAATAATTCTTTTTTGCAGGGTATATTTTCAGTGTTTCAGGGCATTTTTCGAAACTGGAAAAGAGGGGATTGATCTCCACAATTGGATCGATCACCAAAACCGAAGCTTTTTCAAGTTACAATTCGGCGGATCAATCCCGGCTATAGGATCGATCCATTGAGCCTTTCTTTTTCACAGGTTTTCTTCGGCAGATCGATCCAACCCAATGGACCGATCACCTGGGCAAAATAATCAAACCAGATTTCAGCCCAAACATTAGAGGACCGATCCAATTTTGTGGATCGATCCATGAAGCTGCTTGGTTTCTGGCTCTTATTCGGCGGATCTATCCAAAATGAAGGATCGATCACCTGGACCTAAACGGCGCAAGTACTCTTTTACGGAGGATCGATCGTTTTAGTTGGACCGATCACTTTAACTTACAGGTATATATAATCCCCCACTTCGTTATTTCTTTCTTTTTCCCGTCTGGTCTCTGTTTCTCCTCGACGACGAACGCGAAGCCATTCCCAGGTTCGATTTCTTCGCCTCTTTCCTCATTTTCTCTCCAATTTCTTCCAAATTATTTGTTAATTGTTGCAAATTGATAATTAATGTTGCTTATTTGCTCGATTACTTGAGATTAAGTGCTTTTTCCTTTCTCTCTTAGGGTTTCTCATTCTTCTCGTGCTCCAACCCTAGCCACCATGTCGGATCGCCGAGGCAGTAAACGTTTGCGCACAAAATCTCATGAAAGTGAACCATCAACCCAAGAGGAACGATTTGTCTCTTCATTTTTCTTTCCGAGAGGTGATTCTAAACGCCTCTTCTATAGTGATTTTTTGAATCGCCCTATTTTATCACCCAAATCCGTTCTTCATACCGTATTTTGTCATTTACCATTCAACGATGCTACTATTTTCATTGATAGACTCGGTGTTACTTCTTTTTTTCGTGAGACTTTTCCTGTGTATTGTCCAAATCTAATTCGGTTGTTTTATACAAATCTCACTTTCAACGGACGGGTCCTCAAAACCTCCGTTAATGACACCGACATTGAGATGACTCTCAAAGATATCGGTGAACTTTTCAAATTCTCTTTTGAGGGATGTGATTTCCACAAGTTCACATCTAAGGATTTCAAAACTTTTTCTTCTTACGACACCATTACCGAGATGTGCCTTGAAGAAATTCTTGGGCGAGAACGCCTAACCGTTGGAGGTCTTAAGCCTCATTTTTGAATTCTTCATTACTTCATTTCGAAAGTATTAGCTCCTTGTAAATCGAGCCATTCCAAAATACTTTCATCGGACACTCGTCTTCTCTTCATGTTTTTGAACAATATTAAAATCAATTGGGCAAAATTCTTTTGCAATAACCTTATTCTCATGAAGTCAAAAGGGTCTCTTGGGTATGTGTTCCCGATCATGAACATTTTGAGGTGCCTTTAAAAGATATCCACGTCCAAAAGAACCACATGTGGTACATCGATGTCACAACCTTCAACTGCTCTAATGTACCAATGGCCGTGCAAGAAGAAGGAGAAGAAGAAAGAGAAGAAGAAGAAGAAGAAGGAGAAGAAGAGGGTGAAGAAGAACATGACCCGGAGGTCGAACCGAGGCATGTCCAAGAAGTTGCTCAGGTGGAATTGACTCGGCACTCCTCTCCTACTCAGGCGTCACGCTCTACTTCATCGCGTCGTGCTGATCGTTCCATCCTTCAACGGATTTTAGAGGCCCTGACTTGCACTCGCACGGATGTGGCGCATACTCGTATGGAAGTGACCATGCAAGGCCATCGTCTCTCACGGCTTGAGCAGCGGATGATGGAGATAGAGCGACGACCATATTTCGGACCGCGTCACAGTTAAGTAGTGGATCCCGGCCGTCGAGCTCACTTTGACTTCTCTCTCTCTAAATGTGATGCCTTATTTATGATACATTGTTAAATGTTATTGTTTTATGACTCTTTTGGTGGATGATGATGTTCCTTTCAATGATGCTAGTTATTATTAATTATGATTGTGTATTGATATCATTGTTGGGTTGGCAATATTGTTCTTGTTTAGAACATATTGACCCTTTGTGGCTTTTTTATTAGTAGTTCTCTTTTAAAGAAAACTCTTGCCATTTTTTTACAATCCCTCAATATCCCGGCATTGTTTAAGGGGGAAGCATATCGGTTGATAATGCCAAAAGGGGGAAGGAAGGATAGTTGAGAATTTTTTTTTTCAAAATCGTTTTTCTGCTTATTACTCCGATTATTTTTACTGCACTTCTCTAACCTTGCAGGGAGAATCAATTTAAGAGAAGTATTTCATGATCTCACACTTTGTTTTCTCTCAACTATGTTTGTCATTATCAAAAAGGGGGAAATTGTTAGACATGAGTTCAAACCCCTTTATTATTGTTTGGAATATTTTTTTTGTTTTGATAAATGACAAACAGGATGATTAAATTCAATCGATATTCGAAAATTTATTTTTCGTATTGAGAAAAGCAAAGAAGGGTATCAAGAAGTTTACGGTGATAAAAATCGACGATCACCCCTACGCAGATTTTTTTGAAGAGAAGTGAAGACTCCGAAGACCTTTTTAATTTTTATTGAGTCTAGGAATTCTTGTAAGGATGACAATAATTTTTGCATAAACAAATTATTTTTTAGGGATAAAAATGATTATTTCTTGAGTCAGTTGAAAAATTATTTTTCTCTGTCTAAAAATATTCTATTGAGTCAGTTTCAAATTAGTGTGTCAAAATTTCTTTAAAATACTTTTTAAGTATACACAAATTTTTTGTGGTAAGAAAAATGTACCTTAAAGATTTTTCTTGTACATCGTTTGACACACAAAATATTTTTGGGACTCAATTTCTACACCAAAATTCAAATATTTAATTCAAATTTTGAATTTGAATTAATTCTTTTCAACCCATTTGATTTGTTTGTTTATGGGAGCCTTATGACATTCAAAATCTTGTCCTAAACAAAACATTAAGCTCTAAATATCCATCCCACGCGCACACATGTCTTGGGTCCTCATGTTTGAGGGCTGTTCGTCAATGGATCGATCTATTTGTTAGAATCGATAATCGTGTTTTGCGCTCAGGGATTGGGATCGATCCATTTACCTGGATCAATCCGCCGAAGCCTTGCAAAAATTCATTTCCAGAATTTTGGTTCCAGAGGATCGATCCCCTGCCTTGGATCGATCCCCCGTGCTTTTGACACAAATTTATTTTCGGAAGTTTACTCCAGATGATCGATCCTTTGCCGTGGATCGATCCCCAACGCTCCAATCTATCAAAATCACCTCTTCCCTACTTCCAACAGATTTATTTCTTTTTCCCCTATAAAAACACTCATCCCCCTTCATTAAAAACACAATTTCTTGCACTCCAATATCTTCTTTGATCAATATTCAATTTTTGCTTCCATCTTCCTCTTCAAATATATTATTTTGAGAGTTAGAAATATTTTATTGAGTGCTCAAAGATTTTGTCATCCATAGAGCTTTAATTCTTCAACACTACTTTGCTCAATTGTGTGAGCTTTCATTCTTGTGTTGTAAACTCAATCTCATTTGAGTGTTGTTCTTAAGACTTGTGTGACTCAAGTCTTGTTGTTGTAAGAAAGTGAGTCTTGTGTGATTCAAGTTCTCAAGTTGTACCGGTTTTTCAGGCACCCGTTGAAGCTTGAAGATTAGTAGGACTTTCGAGAGAGTCTCTCGGAGGACTGGACTAGCCACGAGGTGGTGAACCAGTATAAATCTCGGTGTTCTTCTTTCCCTTACTCTCTTTATTTATTC
Organism: Cuscuta australis; assembly: GCA_003260385.1. Classification (NCBI taxonomy): domain Eukaryota; kingdom Viridiplantae; phylum Streptophyta; class Magnoliopsida; order Solanales; family Convolvulaceae; genus Cuscuta; species Cuscuta australis. Next base: position 144,791 of record NQVE01000161.1, read on the forward strand.
CTGCGATTTTATTATTTCACACACGCGAAAAACGCACATTCTTGAAAACAACTCTATTCACCCCCCCCCTCTAGAGTTGCACATTTGTCTAACAATACTTTCTCGCCATCGGCAACATAAACATCGTACGACCCCTCATTTGATGGACCTTCGACACATTCCGATCCTCTAGCACTCTCATCAGATCTTTTGGCAGAGGTTCTTGATGCTATAATATATCAATTAATAATCATCAAATAAAGGAACATTTGCATTACTTCTAATAAAAATTATACTCATCTAAAATATGTTTACACATCAGAAGTATTCTGATTGATAGACTCTATATGCTGCTCAGAAGACTGTGAAATATGTGTGGATGACGTTTGTGGATTTGTAGAAGTTGGGGTAAGTTGGTCGAGCTGATTACAGGAAAAGTTTAGAGGAATGGTACTGCTGGTCGGAGTTTGTGGGTTGGATGTGTCTTCTTGCAACTAAATTTATGAAGTATTTAATTTGATTAAGAAAATGAAACCTCGATATATAGCCAACATACTCCTTTTGCCCCAAAAATAACTTAATAATTTGGCTTCTCACATTTACAATGTGACATTTCAACAATTATTAGATGATACCACGTCTAAAAATCATTTTGTTTTGGCTTTCTTGAAATTTTGGCACTTTTTAATTACAAATTAAATACTCCCTCCGTTCCTTAAACTCCTTCCCCTTTCTTTTTTTGTCTCACTAACTCCTTTTATCCGTTAAAAAACCACCTTTATTCTTTATTTTTTCATACCCTACCTATCAGATCATACCTTTTTACTAATAATCTATCAATCACATCTTACTTTTACTCATCACATCAAGGGTATTTTTGGAAACGCAACACCAAAATATCATTCCCTTAATTTCCGAAAAAGTCAATAAGAGAACTACTTTCATGGACGGAGGGAGTATAATTTAAATAAACAAATGTTATAAAATTTGATATGCCAAAACTACATAATAAGACGATTGAAACTAATTAAGGGTCCGTTTGGTATACGGAATTGATGGAATTGGAATTGAATTGGAATTAAAATTCCATGGAATTCAATTCCATAGAATTGAATTAACCAATTTCAATTCATTTTTTGCACTATTAATTCCAAATCCACACAATATTTGTGCTACCAAACACCAGAATTAGAATTGAAGTCTTCAATTCCAATTCTATAGTTTGAATTCCGTGTACCAAACGGGGCCTAAATAGTCTTTTTCACAATCCATAGTCAAAATTTAATTTATTGAAACTACATTTTATAATGAATCGAATTATATCAAATTTACCTTGTAAATATATATATTTTTCCGTAATTTGCGGCCAATATTTCTAAAATTTAACTAAAAAAATCTGCTTTGGGAGGATGGAGTAATTTGCATCAATTAATATTGATTGAGGAATGGTTTGTTGGTCAATTGAGAGGCTAATGTGGCGAATTTTTTGGCCACCACAAACGTTAATGAACGCCCCTAATTTTCGGACTTAAACTAATCACTATATATCTCATTCCTTTTCCCTAATCTAGCCTTTAATCCCTACCCGCCTTTTCTCCCGGCTAATTAATCCCAGAGGCGGTGACGGGCATAATTTTCAGACGACCCCATCGCGCCGGAAAACCATTACCTCACAAAATCGAGAAAACATGACGCCCCAAAGGGTAGTAGCATTGCCGGCGGCGCTCCTCCTCCTTCTCCTCCTCTGCGGCGGCGCCAACGCCTTCCTCCCCGCGTTCAAGCCTGGCTCCCCCGTGAGCCAGTTCTGCAAAACCGCCAGCAGCAAGCGGCTCTGCACGCGGATGTTGGGAGGGGCGGCGAACCTGCACGACGCCACCGCAAACTCCATAAGGGCCACCCTCGAACTGGCGGAGAAACTCCGGGCCATGAGCGGCACCGTCATCTCTGCCGCCGCGACCGGCTTGCCCGCGGACTCCAAGGACTCCATCGTCAAGACGTGCGATGAGAGCTTCGAGGACGCGGTGGACGACCTCAAGCTCTCGCTCGAGGCGCTCGAGGCCAAGGACAACGGCACGCTCATGACCCGCCTTAGCGCGGCCCTGCAGAGCGACTGCGGGGATGCGCTGGACGATTTTGGGGTGGGGTACCCTTTGAAAACAACCATCAAGCTTTACGCCAGATATCTCGACAACACCTTGGCTGTTGTTACACAACAGTAGAATTATTGTCTATTTTGTGAATGAGTAAATATACATAAAAAAAAATACGGAGAATATAATTGGTTAAATTATGCTTTTTCCGTTATGTTTAAATTGATTATTAAAAGTTTGTGTATGAGAAGATTCATAATGATCAGTTTAAATTAAATGAAAAATGTAAAATTACACATAATATATGTATTTAATTTGAAAATTTAGTTGTTCTTCCGTGGTCTTATGGGCTTGCAAGTAATTTTTTTGCAAAAGGTTCAATTCTCTTATGATATCAATGAACTAAATTTCATAAAATTAACACAGACCTTAAGTACACTTAAGAATTTGCATTTAAAGCATACTTAATGTGAGAATTTTAATAATTACTCATAAATATTATTACAGAGTATCTTTTAATGTATATAATTTTTACTTACATGAAGTCGTCTGTATATTTTACGAGTTATTTTCGCTCAAAAGTTTGATACAACTGTTTCGCGAGTGGATTCTGCAGCTCAAATTAAAGCCATGAAGCAAGTAGCTAGTAAATTGAGGTATTTTTGAGGATGCTATCATATCTATTGCAAGAAAAATGAAAATGACAACAATTGATGAAAATTAGCTTGATTGGAAAAAAGGTTGAACTCCAATTCGGATCTGAGTGTCCTCTTAATATCAGATCCGAGAGTACTCGCCAAGAAGTAAGACTCTCTTTAAGGCGTGTATGAAACTTCATGTAGATCATCATGATCATCCTTTATCGTTATTGTCAAGAGTCGAATCTAGGTTTACCGTTTTTGACATTCGCACTTCAATCCCCTAAGTTGCATCCCTAGCAAAAAAACATGATTCTTAATTATGATGTTTTATTTTTTAAGGTGTTCCATCTCTTTAATTTCCTTTCATGAAACTCAGAAACAATGATTTCACTTGTGTTTGAATGGGTTGCTTAGCATAAGATCGTTCTACTATGGACATATCCTAGAAAGAATCCTAGAATGTGTATCTATGTTTTTTAAAAATAAAGATAAAACAAAATATTAATGAAAATAAGAGGTGATTCATTTTTTAGAAACTTTCATACCCATCAGTGTAATATACTCGCTCCATTTCAAAAAGCAGTTTCTCTTTCATTTTCTCTAAATTTCTCAAAATACTTCTACTTTCTATTTAAAAAAAATTCACTTTTACCTTTACTTTTTCATACTATACCTATCACATCATATTTGTTCATTAATAATTTAAGGGCACTGTAAATACCCGTGAAGCCCCGGGGCTTCAAAATTTCTCTCTATGCTACATCAGCTTTAACTTACCTCACAGATTCAGTGGAAATGGGTTTCAAGCCCTAGGGCTTCAAACAGGGGTTTCAAACCTTCATTTTTTACATTTTTAAATATACATCTTCTAAATTTAAAATAATAAATTTTAATTAATTTATTATTTAAAATAATCGAAAGGAGACTAGTGCATTAAAAAATTACATTCATTAAAAAAAATATTTCATTCATAAAAAAATACATTCATAAAAAAAAGTTACATTCATTAAAAAAATATTACATCCATAAAAAACAACACTACAAAGAAATTACTAATTATTCGAGCGACTGAAGATATGTTCGATCAAATCCGCCGTTAGTGCATTGTGAATCTCTCAGCTTCGAATTTCTTGGCGGTTTCTTTGTTTCTTTTCTTCGTCGATTTGTTCGTATATAGGCACCTCTGCGTCCGGGTTGTATTGACAAATCGCAAACTCGTTGTCCTCTACGATCATATTATGAAGAATAATACATGCGTACATGATAATGTTCCTCATTTTTGTTTGAGAAAAACATTTCGACGGACAATCTAGAATGTGCCACTTAGCCTTCAAGACCCCGAAGGCTCGTTCAATATCTTTTCTTGCCGCCTCGTGAGCTTTTTTGTAGATCTGGCTTTTAAGACCCATTGGTTCGGAGAGTGACTTGACAATCGTGGAATAATCTGGATATATTCCATCGGCCAAATAATATCCACGCTTGTAAAACGTCCCTCTAAGCTCAAAAGATGAGTCGGGTGCGGTCTCATTAGTCCAATCGTCAAAAACAAGGCGATTGATCGAGAACGTTGATGTCATTGTTCGAGCCCGCGACACCCAAAAAAACGTGCCAAAACCACAAGACATTTGAAGCAATAACTTCGAGCATGATAGTAGGCTTGGGATGATCCCCCTGGGAGAATTGACCATGCCACGCAGTGGGACAATTTTTCCATTCTCAATGCGTGCAATCAATGCTCCCAAGCATGCCAACAAAGCCGTGTTTAGCGGCATGCCTTGCTTGTAACTGCTGAATGTCGCTCGATGTAGGCTTGCGTAAATATCTTTTATGATAAATTTGAATAATAGCTTCAGAAAATTTATAAACACAAGACATGATGCTCCGAGCCGACATCTTCAAGTATTCGTCGAACATATCAGATGTCGTCCCGTACGCCATCTGACGAAGCGCGGCAGTGCACTTCTGGACAATACTAAACCCGCGTCGGCCTCTCGCATCAAAGCGTTGGGTGAACCAAGGCCCCTCGCGTTCAACATCGGCGAGTATGCGTAAAAAGAGAGGACGACTCATTCGAAAACGATTACTAAAATCCTTTAGTGTATAAACACACGGAGTATTAAAGTAGTTGTTGAGAAGTGAAGCGTCGGCAGCCGCTCGATCCCGGTTTAAACGTTGTCGTCGGGTCCGGGTCCGGGTCCGGCGTCGGGAGGATTCGGCTTCTTTTTTTTCGCCTTGTTCCCACCATTGAACACAACTCGTGGCGAAACAACAAAAAATGAGAGCTCTTTTTTCATCATCGGATGAAGATGATCCCATTTTTAAAATATATTTTATAAATATATATTTATAATAAATGATCAAATAATTGAAAGATTGATAGAATTGTAGAGAGAAGATAGTGAGAGATGTGTGAGAGATAGGTTTGTTTTGGGGCAATTTATAGGTTTTTTTTTGAATTTAGAATTTTTTTGGTTTAACGGCTAAATTAGCCGTAGGGGAAGGGGAGCATCGCGTCAAACGTTTGACGATGAACATATCACACCCGTTAAACACCGCCCTCGGGCATTAAAATCGGGGTTGACGGTGGTGGGTGTCACACCCATTTTCGCTGCTCTAATTATCACATCTTTCTTTTACCCATCACATTAGGGCCAAAATTGTAATGTCAACCATACATATACTTTCCTTATGTTGGCTAAAAGTCAAAGTAAAATTTGTACTAAATAGTACTAAAACATTCCCCTCCGTCCCCTTGAATGTTGGTATTACATTGAGAGACTCACCATATTTTAGTATTACTTAAGGTAGTGTTTGGCAACTAATATTTCATTTCAATTCATGTATTTCAATTCCAAAATTTGAAATCTTGAATTTCAAATGACAAAGGGAGGTACATGAATTTCAAATTAAGTTTTGTTACGAATGAGAAGAATTTGAGTTTGAGCCAAATCTGAATTTGAAATTCTGAATCTGAATCTGAATTTTGTTACGAATTAGAAGAATTTAAAAATTTTAAGTTTCTCAAACATGGAATTTGAGCCAAATCTGAATTTGAAATCCAAATCCATGCTTCCAAACATACCATAAGGGTCCGTTTGGTATAAGGAATTGGTGGAATTGGAATTGAATTGGAATTGAAATTCTATGGGATTCAATTCCATAGAATTGAATTCTGTCAATTTTAATTCACTTTTGCATTATCAATTCCAAATCCACATAATTTTTGTGCTACCAAACACTAAAATTGAAATTGAAGTCCACAATTCCAATTCGGGTGAATATCGATTGATACAACTCGGGTGCCCTTAATGTGTGCACAACAAGTGCTGTAATATACGCGAACAGGAATGATCTTAAAGTCCGTCCGGGTATAGAGACGTGAACCTTTAATTTGAAATTTGAGTGGAAATTTGTTTTGGATGGAGGGGGCACAAAGAATCCAGGTTTCTTTGCCTCTACGCTTTCCGCTTCCAGCCTTCTCCCACTCTCCTCTCGCCATTCCTCTTCAAAATATGCCGCCGCAGTGCAATCATAACAACCCTCCACTTTCTCGCCGCCTCGTCCCGATTCTTCTCCGGCTTCCGACGATCGCCTAAAACGATCTAAATTCCCGGTCGGCTCCTTTTTCCGAACTCCGATCTATCGCCACATTTGGATCGTCCGTTTCGTCTACCGATCTCAACCTGCGAATTCGTCGGGATCGATCCAGTTCGGTTCCGATCTCCGGGAGTTCCTGTGCGTAATCGTGTAAAGGAATTGAAGGCGATTAATCGATTACTTGGGGATATTGAATGTTGAGATCTGGGAGGTGAGGGAGGAATATGGGGAGTTTGATGGGGAGTAATTCGGCGGCGGCGCATCGGAGGTTTCTTCCGGGTGCGGTGTTGGAATGCCGTGGGGGAATCGGATCCGGATCCGTTTCTTATGTCGGGGGTAGTTCCTTGTTTGGGTGCCAAGTGAGGTCACAGTTACGGAGGTCTCCTTTATTGCTGTCTGAATTGTTATGGTCCTCTGATAGATTTGCTCTGCTGAAAGAGGACATTTCAATGGCGGCAGCTCATCGGCCTTCTGCAGTTCCTGGATCATTTGAGTCCATGTTTGCCACCCATCATTCTTCCCAGGTAATATGAAAAAAAGGGACCATTAATCATCATGCATTCATTATGTATGTTCATTGTTTCCGGCATCGTGCATGGTGTGTTCGGGTAGGGGCTGAGTTTATCGAAAGGTTGAGGGTAAGAACCGTCATTTTTACGAACGGGGCGCAGAGTGCCCCCAACCCGGATCATTTTTTAGCATTATAAAAAAAACTACTCTAATTTCAATTTGTAACATAGAAGCACCCTAATTATAAACTTTGAAACATAAGGGTATCCCAGCTGGTTTTCATCTAAAATTAATTTTAAATGTATTTTTTAAAAATGTTTTTATAAAAAATACTCCACCAAATATAAGTATTTTTTTAGAGTAAAACTAATTATTTTTTCAATAATCGATAATTTGGTAATAGTTAAACAATAAATTATTCTACACAATGGAGCTAAATTATTTACTTCATAACTCACTACATTTTTTTGTAAGTTGTAATTATTTTCTTGAGCGACACTTTGAATTTCTTTGGTACTATACTATTATTATTTTTTAAAAATGGTACTACAGAATTTGAGAATTTTTTTTATAATTCTATATAAATGTTTTTTTACAAAACAACATTACAATAATTGTGAAAATAATACAATAATATTTTTTCTCTGAAATGCAACTTACTACATTTTCGATTGTATTGCAATTTTTTTTCATGAATCCGAAATGCTATGCTTATTGATAATCTTTCATTACTGTATTATTTTTTCTAAAATGAAACTACTCAACTTGTAATTTTTTCGATATATCACGGTGGTTGTCTCAAATGAAAAGGTCACAGGTTCAAATTCTAGTGGAAATAATAACTCTAGGTAGTTTAATCGGTTGAGATTGTACGACTTAATATTACATGGTACTCCCTACCTCTTAATAAAATATCTCCCCTTTGAGTCTTTGACTTGGGGAGATTAAAAGGTAAAATTATATGATTGAAAATGATGTAAAGAAGAAAAAATTAAAAAATTCACAATTTTTTTTTGTAAATGTGAAAGGAAATGTGAAAGTTTTTTATGAGATGAGCCCTTTTATGTTAGGGGTAGGCCAAGACTTATACACTACTTATACAAACATACAACAACTGTCTTGTGGTGCAGAAAAAATTGTTGTGTATGTATCTCGAATACACTTGATGTACATGTAGTGGACAAATTTTAATTATTATTCGATCACATGGTTAAATTTTAATGATATTTTTCATCTATTTTTGTTAGTCATTTGATAGAATAATATAATGATGTCACATCTTGTTTTGTAGAACCTTAAATGTACTCCCTCCGCTCACAATTATCTTTCCATTTTCTTTCTTCATCTGTCCACAAATTATCTTTCCATTTTCTTTTTTAGTAAGTTTTATAAGGTAAAAAGACTCAAATACCCTCCCCATCCACTTCTTTTCTTTTTTCTTCCTTCCCTGCTGGTTCTGTCCCACTTTCCTTTTCTTCTTCTTCTTCTTTTTCTTCTTCCTCTCTTCCTCTCTTTTCTTCTTTTCTCCCTTCCGATTTATTTCTGCCACCCTCTCTTTTTTTTTCTTTCTTCTTCTCTCTTTTTTTCTTCCTCTCTCTTCTGTTTTTGTCCAACCAATCACTCCATCTTCTCTTTCTTCTTTCTTTCTTCCTCTACTTTTTCTTCCGATTTCTTTGTCTTTCTTCTTCAATCTTTTTCTCTTCTTCCTTCTCCCACACTACTAGATCCGACTAGATCTAGATCTGCACGAAATTAAAGTGACAATTTTTATTTCTTAGATCTGCGATGTGCAAGTCCAAAGATAGATCTCTGCGTTGGGATGGAAGGAGGCTGCAGGTATGTGACGGCGGCGGTGGGAGGGGGGTTGCGATGGTAGGAGGTTGTGGAGGGGGAGGGGCGGTGATATGAACGTCGGCAGTGGCGCTGAAGAGTGGTCGGCGGTGACAAGAACGTCGGCAGTGGCGCTGGATAGTGGTCGGCGGTGACAAGAACGTCGGCAGTGGCGCCGGAGAGTGGTCGGCGGTGAAGTGCCGTTGGGTTGGCAACACCCGTAGATGGTTCATGGGGGGTGGAGAGGGAAAATAGGGCTGAGGGGTATAATGGGAAAGTCAACATAATTTTCATCACACATAAATTTGTGTGCCCGGTCAAATTGAAAAATCTTTTTTAGACGGAGGGAGTAATTTTTAAATGAGAAAATTCTTTCAAATAATCTCATCTTTTTACATTGATCCAAAAATAATCTTACTTTTTCAGTGTCACAGAAAACAATCTAACATTTCCTCATGTGTGCGAGTTTTGGGTCGCCGTTTGGATGTTAACGGTTACTTAACAGAATTTTTAGAAAATTCTTGTTTTTTCGTAAACAATGAAAGGTGGATTATTTTAGCTAAATTCTCTTTTTTTTCATATTTTAAATTTCTAACCTTATATCTAAATGTATTTTTTAAAAAATATTTTTAAAAATAATACCAAATTTAAAAGTTTTTTTAGAGTGAAAGTAATTTTTTTTCAATATAATCTTGTAATAACCCTTTCATCCAAATTAAATTTCCAAAGTTTTTAAGTTACACAATAAATTTTTTTACACAATGTAACTGATTTATTTTCTTCATAAGTCACTACATTTTTTCGTAAGTTGCAATTATATTCTTGAGCAACACTTCGAATTGTTTTTCGATATTATACTATTATTATTTTATAAAAAATGACACTACAAAACATGTGAATATTTTTCAATAATTCTAGATAAGTGTTTTTTGCAAAACAATATTACAACAATTGTGAAAATAATACAATAAATTTTTCTCTAAAATGGAACTTTTACTTTTATAACTCACTACATTTTTTGTTGTATTGCAATTTTTTTCATGAACAACACTTCAAAATGTTTATCGATAATCTTCTCTTACTCTTATTATTTTTCTAAAATGACACTACAAAAATTGTGATTTTTTTGATAACTTAGTATATCGAAAAAACGATTCATAACGCCAAAACGCTTCAAAAGTTTTGAAAATGACACATTTTTTTCCTCCAAAACGCCACTAATTTTTTATAACTCACTACAACTTCTTTGTACTGCATTTTCTTTCTCGAGCGATACTCTCAATTATTTTCTGATAATCCAATATATATTTCTCATAGAACAGAATACAAAATTTGTAAATCGTTCAATTTTTAAAAAAAAAAACTTAGACAAATATCTAACCAGAGTGTATTGTTATATTTTTAATAACATTAATTTAAAATTTAAAACTAAAAATAAAGAAAAAATATAAATTTATCTAAAATAATTTCACATTTCATTTATTTACATTTATTTACGAAAAACATGCATTTTTCAAAAATTCCGCTAAGTGGCTTATAACTTAATTGCGACTCAAAACTCGTACATATGTGGAAGAGTGAGATTATTTCCGGTAATAGTGAAAAATGAGATTTTTTTTAAAAAAAATGGGAAAATGTAAGATTATTTAAGATAATTTTTTTTTTTTAATTTTACACCTATAATCTAATAAATTAAACATAATTTTAGGGAAACATCATAGAACGAAACGATAAGAATTTCAAGTGGAGTTATTAACGTAAACAATGAGTGGAGTTTCACTTGATGAATTAGGTTGTCTTCCGTTCAACACTTCAACTTATTTTTTCATTAGATCAAATCACAAACATATTCAAAAAAATGAAATCACAAGATCCAACAATCATTCAGCACGAAGCAGCCTTAGTGTGTTCCATTTGATATGATTCAATTTAATTTTTTGAAGTTTTGATCTGATTTGATTGGATCTGATCTAATTTGATTTGGTTAGATCTGACTTGACTTGATCTGATCTGATTGAGCCTTATCTGATATGAATTTGATTAAAATTAAAATTTTTATCATAATAATTATGATAATAGTTATAATAATAAAAGTAATAATAGAAATAGTAATAATAATAATAGTAGTAGGAATAATAGTAATAATAATAATGATAGTATTAGGAATAGTAATAATAATAATAACCATGATAAGAATACTAATAATAATAGTAATAGCAATAATAATAGTAATCATGATAATAATAATAAATATAATAATAATAATAGTAACAATAATAATATTATTAATAGTAATAATAATAATAACAATAGTAATAATAATGAGGAATTTACTTGAATAACGCTAAAACATAATGACTTTCTCTAAATAGCATTTGTTTTTTCTCAATGTAGCATTTCAGTCATTATCCATTAGTCATTATTCAAGTAAATGTTTGTTATCACTGGACATTAGATTCTTTCTTCTGGACATTGTTAAGTGCTATTTAGAGAATAAAACAATTTAATTGCTATTTAGAGAAATGAATTAAGTTTTAGTGCTATTCAGTGCAAATATTTTGATAATAATTGTAATCATAATATTAATAGTAATAGTAATAATAATAATAATAATAATAATAATACTTCATCCATCCCAAAATATTTGCCACACTTTCTTTTTCAACAGTCGCAGGAACTTTGGTTTATTTCTACGTTTTCATTGGTTATTTGATAAAATAAAATATTCTTGACACCTCTTAGTTCGAAGAACTTTCCATGTAGTTTTTTGATATGTAAGTTTTATTTTTTATTTCTATGCCAATATGTAAATAAAATTAATTGAAAAAATTTAATATTTTACTTTGTGAATACAAGTATGACAAATATTTAGGTACGGAGGAAGTAATAATTCTGTTTAGATTTCCTATTGAATTTGATGTAATGATTTAGGGCAATGCTAGGGGTACACCAACATAGGGTACCCCAAGTGTACACCAAGCCAACACAGACACACACAGACACAAATTGTCTGTGCAACACAGACACTTTATGTCTGTGTGTGTCTGTGTTGGCTTGGTGTACACTTGGAGTACCCTATGTTGGGGTACCCCTAGCTTAATTCAATGATTTAATAATAAGTTAGGGAACACTGCCTTACTAGTCCGCCAAGGGCATATGACAAAAACTTACTTTCTGATAACAAGAAATGAGGTCCTGAGAACAAAATTCTCATGTTCTAGAAACGATCAGACCCACCATCTTCCCCTAATTCTGATAGGTGCCACCACATGGGTGCTACTATGGGTGCACCCATGCTTCGCACAGACAAACACAGACGATAATTGTCTGTGTCGCACAGACAATTATCGTCTGTGTTTGTTTGTGCGAAGCATGGGTGCACCCATAGTAGCACCCATGTGGTGGCACTCTAGCATGGTCCATTCTGATAACAATTGGTCACAACAAATCATACTCTTTCTGCGGCCACAGTAAATTGTGTCCAAATGCCCCGCTACAACAAGTTGTGCTCAGATAGGGGGAGTGAGACAGGGTATCAGGGAGAAAGAGATATGGGAGAAGGAAGAAAGAGAGGGACTAAGGGAGTAATTACAGGTTCCTGGGAGTTTGAGAAATCAGAATGAAAACTGTAAAAATGGCAACCAAACACTTTGAATTGGTTTGGGATTTCTGGTTCTTCATACCGGCTAACCAAACAAACCCTTGAGTTAAATTGAGGAGCGACCCTATATGAATGCCCATAATCTATTTTGTTTTCTTGTATGCATTCAACCATTTCAATGCGTATAGACTTTTACATTATGTTTCCTTTATTAAAGCAGATTGCACAGAAATTCAAACTTGAAGGAAATATGGAACTCCAGGTATTTCTGCTGGTTCAGCTAGAGTAATTGTGAATGATACTCGGTTGCACTCGTCAAATATGTCAGTGATATTGATAAAAAGTGCATATATCTTCATTTACGTAGGAATTCTAAGCTATTTGCATTGTTAAGTTAATGTGAAAAATATTATATTCTCTTCTTTGATTGAACAGGTTGATATAAGGCAACCCAGTTCAGGTCATGTTCTGATTGATTTAAAAGTTTCCAATAGCAGCAATGGCCTATTTCTTCATTGGGGTGCAATAAAATCTGAGAAATAGTAAGCTTAACTGTAATTGCTATTTGGGATTCATTGAGATTTTACGCCGGTATTTGACTATCCCATTCCGCTGTAATTCTATTAGCAAGTGGATTCTTCCTCACTGCCGCCCAAATGGAACCATGGTATATAGGAACAGCGCACTTCGATCTCCTCTCATGCAAGTATGTTCTTTGTCAGCATCTGTTTTTGGATATATCAGACTACGTTAGGATAGAATCTATAGTAAAGGATTAAATGCTCTCTCTCTCTCTCTATATATATATATATATATGATAATTACACATGTGAGTTACAAAGTACTAATTAGTTATTATACTAATAGTGAATGCTTACTTACACATTTAAACATGTTCCACTAGTCGGGGTCTGATGCAGTTGTGAGGTTAGATATAGACGATCCTGCAATACAAGCCATAGAGTTTGTTATATATCACAAGCCCCGAAATAAATGGTATGGTGATTTTTGTTAAAACAAAGTCAGTTCTTTTGTAAATGGAAAGAAGAATATGGTAGAGTGGCATGATCCATTCTCTTCCCTTCGTGTTTTCATCAGGATAAAAAATAATGGCAAGAACTTCCAGGTCAAAATGCCTCCCAGAGAACCACAGATGGCTATGAGAGGACCACATTCAAATGTTGCTATTCCTGAGGATCTTGTGCAGATCCAAGCATACTTGAGGTGGGAGAGGAAAGGAAAACATACATATAACCCTGAACAAGAGAAAGTATGTGATTTGAGAAAATTGGTTCTAGTGGACTAGGACTGTATATTTCTAATTTGTTAATTTAAACCCATTTGAAGTCCCAAGTTCATGAAACATGAGTTTAGGTATTTGTCACTCCAATCATGCCTATGCTATTCTATGTCAATACCTATATAAATATCACCACGCTTATTTTGACAACTTTTGTTTTCATATTATGAAAACAAAGGCTACAGTTTTCCGATCAAAAAATTGATGGTTCCTACCCCCCTAAACCCCCCGCCCCTCTCCCAAAAAAATGCCGAAATGCTACGGTGTTAATGTAGCATTTCAGTGTTTTGGGGGGGGGGGGGTGTTGGGGGGCAAGAGGGGGTTTAGGGATATAAATATAGATATCGGCGCACATAGGAGATCATGTTGTGATTGTTATATATTTTTGCACTTGTGACCTTTTCTTCTTCTTTAGTGCTATTTATTCTTTGGTTTTATAATGTAGTTGCAATAAGAAAAATATGAGAGCCTAGTTATTTATGACTAATGATATAATGTTTGAAGGATGAATATGAAGCGGCAAGAACTGAACTTTTAGAGGAAATATTGAAGGGTACTTCCATAGTGGACATTCGAGCGCGATTAACAAAGAAAAATCATGCAGTTAATCTCAAAGAGCAGACTTCTGACAAAGTGAAGGACATTATACCCACAGAGCTGCTGCAAACCCAAGCATATATACAGTGGGAGAAAGCAGGAAAACCAATCTATTCTGCAGAAGAACAGCTTGTAAATCTTGAATCTAATTTTATGTTTGAACAAAGAAATGCCAATGTAGCCCAAGAAAATTAAGTTATAAATTCTTATGATTATTGTTTCAATAACAGAAACAATTTGAAGAAGCAAGCAGAGAATTGCAATTTGAACTTGAAAAGGGCATTTCACATGATGAGTTGCGGAAGAAGGTTTTAAAGGGAGAAATACAAACTAAGGCTGCCAAGAAAGTAGAGAAAAAGGGTTATTTCAACATGGAAAGGATTCAGAGGAAGAAAAGAGACCTGGGTCAACTTATCAATAAGGAAGCTTCTGGGCATGTAGTGCAAATATTATCTGCAATTGAGCTGCATGCCAAGTCTAAGGAAGGACATATTGATGGTCCTATAGTAACGAAGAAAATATATAAGATTCATAACAATGAACTTTTGGTTAGTGTGTATAGTAGTACTTGGACTAAAATACACGAGTAATACAAATATAATCGTGAAAACATTTTCCTTGTACTTTTGTAGGTACTTGTAGCAAAACCCTCGGGTAAGACAAAAGTTTATCTGGCGACAGATCTTAATGAACGTGTAATTCTTCATTGGGCTCTATCCAGTAAGCCTGGAGAATGGCTGGTAAGATGCAGGAAGTGATTGATTTGGGACTTGTGAATACCTAAATGTTCAAATTCTGAACATCATACTCAGTTTATGTTGAATCAACAACGGTGATAACTTTTCAGGCACCACCTTCAAACGTGTTGCCTCATGGATCAGTTTCCTCACGTAATTATGCTGAAACCCCATTTTCATGCAGTCCTGATAATTTGTCTTATAAGGTATACAACTGGTCCACCTTTTAGTTTATTTTTGCGAAAAACTGAAATAAAGCAAAATAATTGATGAGAATGAGAGACGAATCGCATTTGTGTACCAATTCTCAGGTCCAATCCTTAGAAATTACAATTGGAGGTGGAGATTTTATTGGCATGCCATTTGTTCTTTTGTGTGGTAAAAACTGGATAAAAGACAAGGGGTCAGACTTTTATACCGAGTTTGATGCTCAACCTATGAAGGTAAAATAAAATGGGTCCTTGATGGTTATTTTTTATCATCTCATATCAATTTTCCTCTGTGATATTACCGTTTTTCTTTCTACTAGGATGGTAGGGGGATGGCAAAGGCTTTGTTGGATAAAATAGCAAACATGGAAAGTGAAGCTCAGAAATCCTTCATGCACAGGTGAGTGGCTTATTAGGTTTCAAATTTTTATCATAAAGAATATTTGGCTTTCTATTTCTAGACATCATTCATGTTGCTCAAATCATGACATATTTGGATCATCTCAAGGCAACTGTCGTGCCATTTGGATATTTAAAGAGTATTTATATTTATTGGAGCAAGTAAATGATACGGAGTATGTTACATTGTAGCATGGATGGGTCCTGCAATAACTTATGGAACAGGTTACTCTGTGCTCATCCACAGTCGTATTGTAATGGAACTAGACATGTATTCATGTGAATGTACACTATGGTGTTGTAGCATAGTGTTAAGGTGTTTTCGAAAATAAAAGTTAATGTGTTAATGTTATTTGGTGATTCACTGTTTCCATGTCAGGCTATTTTCAACCAATCCTGTAGTTCCATAATGATTTGTTGCTTTTGTTTGCACATATAATGGAACTTATGAAGGTCTATTTCACATATGCTCTCGTAGTCTTCTTATAACTTATCCCTTGCATGATAAGACATGATTTTGTGTTAGTTTCATGAAAAATATAGGCATATAGCACTTATTTAAACACAATTTTTGTGAATTTCCTTTTGTTTTTTATCTTCACAGGTTTAATATTGCAGCTGACTTGACAAAAGAAGCCACAGAGGCTGGTGAGTTAGGTTTTGCAGCAATTGTTGTGTGGATGCGGTTTATGGCTACAAGACAGCTTATATGGAACAAAAACTACAATGTAAAGCCACGGTAGGATACTTTGAAATATGCCTCTTTACACGCCTCTTCGTGCTTGATTTCCTAATGTGCAGTATCTAACCTTGAACCATGTCTTTCCGCTGATGTACAGTGAGATTAGCAGATCTCAGGACAGGCTGACAGATATGCTGCAGAATGTTTACATAAATTTTCCACAATACCGTGGACTATTGCGCATGATTATGTCAGCTGTGGGGCGTGGAGGAGAAGGAGATGTAGGGCAGCGCATCAGGGATGAAATACTGGTTATTCAGGTAGCTTTGACTTGCTTTGACTTCAATATTTTTATACTCCACTTTCTGTGGAATGGCAACCGATGTTGATAACTTTGAACTGCAGCGGAAGAATGATTGCAAGGGTGGAATGGTGGAGGAATGGCACCAGAAGCTGCATAATAACACTAGCCCTGATGATGTTGTGATATGTCAGGTCTGTTTAGCCATCACACGTAGGCCAAATATGAAAATACACAGCAATATTTAAGAGCTTGGACTATAAGATTACCATTAGGATGAAATTCAAGTTTTACTATGATATCCCAACCTGCTATGCTCAAGCGTGCAATTGGATTGATGTTTTAAACAATGAGCAGACCCGGTGGGATCCAACTGGGTTGTTGTTGTTGTTGTTTTAAACAATGAGCACATAAACTTCAAGATTGATCAACTTAAATGAGTCACCATCGTTTGAGGACATGTTAAACCGTTCCAGATTGACCAAATATAGAAATAAAAGGAAACAATAAGACCTTGGACTACTCTCTCTATTATAGTATCCAGGATGCCACTATGCTAGATCTTCTATTCGAATATGGTTGCCTTTTTATGCAGTAAAGGAGATTTTAATTTTGCAGGCATTAATTGACTATATCAATAGTGATTTTGATATTGGTGCTTATTGGAAAACTTTGAATTCCAATGGAATTACAAAGGAGCGCCTATTAAGTTATGATCGTGCTATTCATTCTGAACCAAATTTTAGAAAAGACCAGAAGGAAGGCCTCTTACGTGATCTAGGAAGCTATATGAGAACATTGAAGGTTTGTGAAAACATTTCATGTCTTCTTCTTTGATACTCCCTCCGTCCCATACAAAGATTCCACATTTTCTTTTTTGTTTGTCCCAAAAACGGTTCCACTTTCCACTTTTAGAAAAAAATTGTGGTCCTTGTATTTTCTCTCTCCTCTGCATCACTTCCAACCACACATTTTCACTTTTCTTAATCTTTGTGCCAAGTCAAAGTTGGAACCTTTCATTGGGACAGAGGGAGTATAAGTTATCCGCCACATGTCTTCCTCTGATATGTTTGTCTGGTTCTTAGCCACACTTACTTTTCTTGGAGCACTATGAATACATGACTGAGATAAGGAACTCAGAAAAGCTGTGAGTTTTGCAGGCAGTCCATTCAGGTGCTGATCTTGAGTCTGCCATTGGAAATTGCATTGGTTATAAAGCTGAGGTAATATGTCAATAGAAAATTTGTTGCCACGATTGATTTCTACTCATATCCCATTGTTTGAAATGGTTTTTAGTTCTCCTCAGGGTGAAGGTTTTATGGTTGGTGTACAAGTAAAACCAGTATCAGGCTTGCCATTGGGATTTCCGGTAAGAGATTGTTTTCCAGACCCCGTCATACACCAGTTGGATAATAGATTCTACAAAATAACTAATGAGTTTTACTTAAAAATGATTCTTAGGAATTGCTTAAGTTCATCTTAAATCATGTGGAAGATAAAAATGTGGAAGCTCTCCTTGAGGTCTGCCATCCACTTATGCAATCCAGTATAACCTACCACCCTAGTTACTACTGTGGGGTTTTTTTTAATTAACTTTTGTATTCAGGGTTTGCTAGAGGCTCGTGAAGAGCTTAGGCCATTACTTTCCCAACCAAACAACCGCCTCAAGGATCTTCTGTTTCTTGATATTGCTCTTGACTCTTCTGTGAGGACAGCTGTAGAAAGGGGGTACGAGGAGCTGAATACTTCAAATCCAGAGGTATATTTTATACTCGCTTGGGCTCTATTTAATGTTAATGGAATATATCTATAGGCCATGGAGGATGGTCCTAAATACAAGCCATTTTCATACTATCAGGCTTATTTAATTTATTTTTCTATAAGGTCCCTATTAAATGAAGGAACCACATTTGTTATTGTGGTTCTTGCATATAACGAAGTACTATTAAATAAGGGCATATTTAGATGTTCTGTACGATTTTAAATGGTTTTAATCATTTTGTAGGTTTTTTGTGTTAGTCAAAAGCTTGCCCTATATATGAGACTTGAGGGTTTTTTTTTAAATTAAAGAAAATAACACATTTAATCCCAAGTTATACCCACAGTGTAGAACTGTAGTTCAACCTCTTGGTACTCATGGCGTCAGCTTTTGTATAGTGGCAATTTTCATCTTTGAGGTGCCAAAGTTGCTACTTTTGGACAAATCTTCCCTTTTGGGAGGAAAAGTGCCCTGCTGTGGTCAACTCAGTGACCAAAATGGGTGCTCACAAGTCACAACCACTAAGTGACCAAAGGTTCTATTTGCAGCATTGCTCTTACATATGTATAGTGTATATGTCTTTGTTTATCTTAGTTCTCTCAATTGATTTACTGTAAGTTATTATTCATGACCATCTTTTTTTTTTACAGAAAATTATTTATTTCATCTCTCTTGTTATTGAGAATCTTGCGCTCTCTGTGGATGATAACAAAGATTTTGTCTATTGCTTGAAGGTATATGTAAAGTGGTCTTCTTAATTATATTCTGTAGCCATTCGTTTCTACTAATGTTGGTTCTCTTTGTGCATTTCTTTGGCTAGCAATGCTAGATATTATTATAGTTTTTGAATGCCTATGGAGAGTGAAACTTATTATCTTCAACTGCAATATTATTAGAAGTTTTATTTCTGTAAGAATAACTATCCTAACATGTACCATCTTTGCTACGTGTAAGTGCTAGTTTCTCCACCATGAAAGAAATCTTGTTCATATGAGTTGACCCCAAATGTAGTTCTTCCCCATGTAATGTCCATATACTGCTGTGTGACTAAGATGTTATGCATTTTCCTTTTAAGCATCACAGTGTACATGTTTAGCCCATGGGATGACCACGGACCTAAAAACGACAAGCTAAACACATTTAGCAGATATTTATATACTAACATTCAGCACTACTGATCATATGAAGGGGTGGAACCAAGGTCTGAGCATGTTAAGAAGTGGAAGCCATTCGTGGGCTTTATTTGCAAAATCAGTCCTTGACAGGACCCGACTCGCTCTTGCAAACAAAGCAGAGTGGTACCATCATCTATTGCAACCATCTGCGGAATATCTTGGATCAAAACTTGGGGTGAATCAGTGGGCAGTACGTTACTATTTACTAACAAAAAACACTCTGCAGTACTATTTTACCTCAGTTCACTAAGATTCTAAGATTGTTCAGATATCGATGTATGTACTCTCTTATTGCAGGTCAATATATTCACTGAAGAAATTATTCGTGCTGGATCAGCTGCTTCCTTATCCTCCCTTATCAATCGACTTGATCCGGTTCTTCGACAAACGGCACATCTTGGAAGGTTGGTTGGATTGCTAATGTCTCATGTTAAGCTGTGTAATGAATGTTTTGAGTGAAAATGTACCTGGAGTAACTGGTGAGTGAACCATGACAAACACTAATGTCATTTATTTCTTTGAAATAACAATAATAACCCACTATGCCTGGAACTGAGTTAACAAATATATATTTTAATTCTTGAATCCTGTTCAATGAAAATATGGGAATCATGTTCTTTTCTTTGTGAAACATAAAGGTGTTCTGTTCACATATTCTTTTTGGTTATTACTAATTCAGACCAGTCTAGAATATTTCCATATCTGACCACACCAAATGTTATATTTCAGGCAAGAAAACTAGATAAGATTATAAACATTCAAATTGGAGACCAGGTCAAGCCAGAATCATTATCAGACTATATCTTCAAAAACCCAGTTTAGATGACATTGTTTAGGTGAAGAGAAAAGTTCTTAAGATAGAATTAAGAATAACTGAAGGGAAGATCTTGGGGTAGACATGTTTTTTTGCTTATTTGAGCATATTCATTATGGAGTACTATATACTGGTTATGGTTACGCAGTTGGCAAATCATCAGTCCAGTTGAGGCTGCAGGTTACATTGTTGTCGTGGATGACTTGCACTCTGTTCAAAACATATCTTATGACGAGCCAACAATTTTGGTAACAAAAACTGTAAATGGAGAAGAGGAAATTCCTGATGGCGCCGTTGCTGTGCTAACACCAGACATGCCAGATGTCCTTTCTCATGTTTCTGTTAGAGCAAGAAATGGAAAGGTATGTATTACCATTTGTAGCACGTAAATAAGTTGGAATATGAATTATAATAGCATGTCAAACTAAATGAATGTATGATCTGGCAGGTTTGCTTCGCAACATGCTTTGATCCTAATATTCTGGCTGACCTTCAAGCAAAGGAGGGAAAGATTTTGAGCTTAAAGCCCATCTCTGGTGATATATTATACTGGTAAAATTATTTAGTTCTAAAATCAATGCTAAACTCATGTTTCAATAACAAAAATTAGTTCAATGTTTCTTCTTATTTTCCTTGTATCAAGTGAGGTGAAAGAGGATGATCTAATGAGAATGATTCACATTATGGATGGTGACTCTTCTCAGTCCTTGACATTGGTAAAAAAACACTTTGCCGGTAGATATGCAATAGCATCTCAGGAGTTCACCAGTGAATTGGTGAGGCTTTCGTTTTACTTTTGACCAGCGCTTGCTTTTATTTTATCTCATTCTTTATGAAGATTCGTGTGCTCTGTGATACACTTTGCAAATATATGTGATCAATTATATATACAACCATATTTTAGTTGAGTCTAAAAATGAAATAAGCAGTGTCACTTGAACATGCCCAGGTTGGTGCTAAATCGCGCAATATTGCACATTTGAAAGGAAAGGTGCCATCTTGGATAGGGGTTCCTACTTCAGTGGCCCTTCCTTTTGGAGTTTTTGATCAAGTTCTTTCTGACGTTATTAATCAGGTCATGTGCCATTCCAAAGCTGTTTTATTTGATGCTTCTGATATCCTCAATGTTTCAACCGATGTTTCTAAATGATTTCCATTGCCAATGGAGCTAAAATAGTTGTATTTTTCAGTGTTTTAGCAGTGTCACTTTCGATGAAGTTTTTAGTAGTAAATGCAGCAATGTATAAGGGTCTAATGGAACCATCTCTATGTATTTAACTAGGTTGAGAAAGTATGCACGGACATATACGGCATTGTATTAGAGTTATTAGTGCTAAAAAAGAGTAAAACATTGACACTTCACACAAATAGGAGTAGCTTCAGTTTTTACATATTTAAGACTTATAGCTATAATGGTGCATATGCTTTTCCATGTTCTGTTTTTGCCCTTAATTTAATTTCAATTTCTTCTGTGATAGAATTTTAGGATGGGGTAAGGATAACTGAATTAGGTAATAAGACACTTGGGTTGAACCATATTAAAAGATTGAATTCAATCGATTACTTAGTTCAACTGAAGAGCTTATATACCGATTATTTTTCTGTTCAACTTCCGATGTTGGATAGACTCTAACACTCCCCCTCAAGTGGTCAACCGGTCCATTTTGAATCTAAGTGGTTGACCACTTGCAAATAGATTCTCAGCTCCTTGATTTTTTTTTAGCGTCAACACCTAAAGAACCATGAGCCGCTAGATATGGACATCCAGACGAGCAATTGGGTTAAACGGGCCACAGGCCGTTGGGTACATACTCCATACGGACAACTGGGCTAAAGACAAACGGGCCGCTAGGAATGAACGTCTAGACGGACATCTTGACAAACGAGGTAGGCCAAAACATGCTCCGATACCATGACAAGGAACCAATTCAACTAAAAGCTCAAGCTTGTAGTTGTGGCCCAATAAATGTTTCTTATATTCTAACATTGTTAAAATTCTGGTGGGCCGAGAACAACGGGTGGAGTGTCGAGTAAAATTAACCACTTGCATATAAAGTCGGGATCCATTATTCTAACCCAAAAACTTAAAGTGATAGGTAGGGTTTCACCCTTTTATATATGCTAGTAGTATTTATCTTTATTTTTTGATGTGGGAACTCCAACACTCCCCCTCAAGTGGTAACTAGCTGCAGCACTTGGAAGTAGTTTTTTTTTCTTTTTGCTAAACCCACGTCCAACAACGAGGAAAAATAAAACCCAGACCGGACTTGCTTCGATACCATGAGAATTTTTAGGATGAGGTAAGGATAACTGAATTGGGTAATAAGACACTTGGGTTGAACCATATTAAAACATTGAATTCAATCGATTACTTAGTTCAACTGAAGAGCTTATATACTGATTACTTTTTTGTTCAACTTCCGATGTGGGATAGACTCTAACATTCCACAAATCAAATCAGTTCATTAACAAAAAATCATATTTTAATGGAATCTAATTGCTCCTCAATGCTTTCCATAATCGTTCCAAAGCAATTCTGCAATTGCTTCAGAAATTCTCCCTTTCCCCGCCGCCATTTCCCGTTGCCGTTGCCATCTCTCGTCTCCGTCATATCTCTCACACCATCACCCTCCTTCCATTGTTTCATACTGGCTTTAGTAGACCTACTAACCATCTGATGCTTACTGCACTGAATTACAAAGTGACCACTTCCTTGGTTATTTGTTGTTTGGTAGAAGTTAGCGGGCTCTTTGTTTTTCTTGTTTTCTTGCCCCATTGCATTTTTTTACATCTTTGGCACTATGTGTAACTGATTTTGAGGTCCTCTGGAAAATAGCCCCACTACTGCTTTGGATAGAGGTAAGGTCTGCGTATCCCCCCCCCCCCCCCTCACACCATTTCTGAGGGGATATGCTGGGCATGTTTTTGGTTTGGTTTCTAGATGAATACCATAGATGTTGCTGCTAAACAGTACATGCTGCTGCTGCAACGTTTTGAGCTAACTCTGAAGAAGATGAAACTAAATTGTTTGTCGATTCTTAATCGGGCAATCGTAAGTGTTTGAGGAAACAGGCATATCTGAAACACGAGGGTAAAGACATGTTGTTTTGCTTCTGTCTTCGTCCAAAGCAGTATTAGACTTTAATCTCTTTTCGTTTCTTGTATTGTGATGTTTATTATTTAAATGTTTTTATATATTTAAATTTAGCAGGATGTGGCAGAAAAAGTGCTTGTTCTCAAGAAAAGATTGTCTGCAGGAGAGTTCAGTGTCCTTTCTGAAATCAGAAAAACAGTTTTAGAACTTTCTGCCCCATCTCAACTGGTACTGTTATCTTTATCATCCATTATACATATCACATTAGTTTCTTTGGTATGTATTCTGTGAGTACGCTGGCTTTTATATTATATAGGGCGCTCCATATTTTGCGCTTATCTCCTTCCTTTTATTACTTCTTGCTAATGATTTGCACACTTTGATGAAGATGTGTGCTGGATGTAATTGAATATTTACATGCATGTTTGGATTGAGGAGCCAAATACTACTCCCTCTGTCCCTTAACGCTTTCTCCTTTCTTTTTTTCTTGTCCCACAAACTCCTTCCTTTTTCTATTAAAAAACCACTTTTACCCCTACTAATTCCTACCCCACCTATCACATCATACCTTTTTACTAATAATTTATCTATCACATCCATCAAGGGTATTTTTGGAAAGTCAACACAAAAATATCACTCCTTTAAATTCTCAAGAAGTCAATAAGGGAAGAACATTAAGGGACGGAGGGAGTAGCATATATTCCTTAACTAGTAATTGTAGATGTTAGCTTCCTTTGCTCTGGGTCTTAGCTTGCAAGCTGTTGTGGTCACATTTCAGGTCAATGAACTCAAAGACAAGATGCAAAGGTCATGTATGTCGTGGCCTGGTGATGAAAGTCCTAAGAGGTGGGAACAAGCTTGGACCGCAATAAAAAAGGTACTCCCTCCCGGTCATGATTGTATTTTCCAACATTCTATATTTGGCTGTCCTTCCACTTTCCTTTTTAGGTCATGGCATAAGCATAAAAGATCACTCTACTCTCTATTCCAAAATCATTTTTACTCATTTTAGTAGTACATTTTCATTACGAGGACTTAATTGTCCTTTAATAAAAAAAGAACTGTTCTCCTTATTATGTGTATCCGCCCAAGTTGTAAAATCCAGTAGGATGTAGGGAGTACATTATAACAAAATGTACCATTTATATATAGTGGCAAAGTAGCCCCTTGCGTAAGGATACTGGGAGGGATATTTCTGTCATTTGAATGCATTATAACAAAATGTACCATCATTATCTAGTGGCGATGTAGTTCCTTGCAAATGGATATTCGGAGGGATTTTTTTTTTCAGATTTCAGTTTTTGCTTATCTCCTAGCCCTCTATAGTCCATATGAATCTTTGGCTTCCTGATGTTTCAGCTGGTTCATGAGCATTTTGGTCCGTGACTATCTCGCAGGTGTGGGCTTCAAAGTGGAATGAGAGAGCATATCTTAGCACAAGAAAAGTGAAAATAGACCATGATTGTCTTTGTATGGCTGTACTTGTTCAAGAGATAATAAATGCTGACTATGCATTTGTTATCCATACAACTAACCCATCCTCTGGAGATTCATCTGAGATATATGCTGAGGTAATGCAATATCGACTTGTTTTTCGACTCATCAAATAAAATACATGTGGAGCAATTAATGTCTGGATTTGAAATCTTCCAATGCAAGTTCTACCTTCATTGCCATGTTATTATTGACTTTGTTGTATTTAAAGAGTATCTAGTTTGATAATAATGTATTAAAATACTAAAGGTTAGAGAAGGAAATATATAAAATTCAATGTGTTTACTCATAGAATGCTTCCACTAGCGATGCCTTGTTTGTTAGCATTTTATTTTCAATGTTAGAGGCTTAACCACTAACTAATGCTTCATCTACCAACACGTTATTGGCTATAACATGTTGACAAATCAAAATCATTGAAGTTGTTCAAGTTCATCAAAATTTGGCGGATAAGTATAACAATCAATCCAATTATTGTTATTTTAATTTAACTACTTTGTACTATGTTTCTCATACTTAATATAATAGACTCATTAGAATGTCACATACTCACATTAAAATTTTGGTAAATTTTCCACGAATATAAGGTCTCTAGTGGACCTTTATATAAGCCAAATGAGCATTTGCTTACTACTGAGATAAGATTTTATAAAAGATTTTTAAAATAAATGAATAAAAAGAATGTGTGAGAGAAGGTCCATGATAGAACTTCTCTACCACATATTTACATTGTTAATAACTTGATATAATGGAAGGTTCTATGGCATACATTAATATATCCATGAAACCCCATTATTAATCCAAGTAATCCCATTAGAATCTCATGAAACTTGTAACATTTATCTAAAATCTATCAAATTCATGAATCATTGGATTAAATGTTCTAAATTCCATGTTGAGGACCCCCTCCTTAGATTGCTAACTAAAATTAGAAGAATGATATGATAGTATAAGGCATTGAGAAGATAAAGATTTTTAAGAATAACACACATTAAGAGCATATCCCAAACTATGAATTGGAAAAGCTGTGTGTGATCATAAAATTAGCCTTTTTTTTATAATCCATATGGTTAAATTTTTACTTCTAGCTTTAGCTCCTTTTTTTAAACTAGTATATCATAGAAGATTTTGAATCATGTCCACAACCAAGTATAACCTTAATGCTACTTTGACATACATGTTATGCCCTTAGCTTTAGAGATGGCCCATCATTGAAGTCACTGACTTTGGTAATGACCCATTACCGATTGTTATTGACTTGTGACTGAAATTACTTGAAGATAATCTTTTGGATTTCTACAGACTGTAGTCATTAGCCATTTCGATATGTTTAATTACATATGTCTCCAACGGCTTGGATAGGTTGTCAAAGGCCTAGGTGAAACGTTGGTTGGGGCTTACCCAGGCCGTGCCATGAGTTTTACCTGCAAAAAGAATGACCTCAGCTCTCCTCAGGTAATCAGTTGGCCCTTTTGATCTTCTAGAGACTAAAATACTACGCATTCTATGTTTTTTTAAATGATTCCAAATTCCAATAGATAAGAAAGGCACCAAAGTCATCGTCTTTATCCAAATTAACTTTATAAATTTAGTTAATACTATTAGTCTATGTCAATTTGAGGTGTATATGATTGGGAGAACTCAACTCTGAATAATTTTAGGTGCTAGGCTACCCAAGCAAAGCCACTGGACTTTTCATAAGGTCATCTATTATCTTCCGCTCAGACTCAAATGGTGAAGATTTAGAAGGTTATGCTGGGGCAGGGCTTTATGACAGGTAAGGGCCTCACACACTCATTCTATCTGGGATTGGACCCTTTTGTTTCTATGGCGTGTTTGGAGTAGTGAGTTGAAAAAGTATTTCTAGTGGGTGTGGTTGTTAAACTCCATCTTGCAAGATGACTCTTCTATGCTTGTTGAAGTCTAACACTCAGGGTCCGTTTGGTACACGAAATTGATGGAATTGGAATTCAATTGGAATTATAATTCCATGAGATTCAATTCCATAGAATTGAATTCACCAATTCCAATTCATTTTTTGCACTACTAATTCCAAATTCACATAATTTTTGTTTTACCAAACGCTAGAATTGAAATTGAGGTTCTCAATTCCAATTCCATAGTTTGAATTCCGTGTACCAAACGGAGCCTCAATGGATTTCATTGTTGACAAGGTACAAAGCTTTTTTTTTTAAGTGATAGGACAAGGTATAAGAGCATTAAATGCATGAAAAGTTAGTATGGACTAATTTGGAAGATTGTGAAATAATTCACATGATTTTCCTACAACGATTATTATTTTGGGATAAAAGACTTTGATTAAAACTACAACTCATTTGAGGAAGTAGAAAGAGTCACTTCAATGCTAAATACATTATTATGCTCCGTTTTGATTGAGGTGGTAAACTTAAAAAAGATAACAATGTGATGAAGGTCAACCCCTCTCCCAGCCCTAAGTTTGCTAAAAATGTTTTTTTATGTAAAAAAATTAATAGAAACTTCTTTGTTTTAACAATAGTAAGACTATGTACATCTTGACTCCCAAATCACAACAAAATTGAGATTATACTGGGTTGTTGTAGTAGTAGTGGTATAAACTTTTCACTATAATTTTTTTTGTACGAATGAATTATTTTATAAACCCCTAAAACTCCGAATTTCGGAAGCCACGGCTCCGTGAATGTGTGGTGCACTGGTGCCATAGGTTGATGTTTTAGTATAAAAATGAAAATATATGGGACTCACCCAATCGTGGTAACGAAAGTGTTGTCAGATCAGACCAGATTAGAAATAGTTTTAAATACAACTACAATCGGATCAGACCAGATCAGACTAGATCTTTAAAAAATCAGATCAGATTAGGCGAATGGAACGCAGCCAGACTCAGGAAAATATTTTATATTCTAACAAAGGCCTTGCCAGGCAACCCAATTAGCGGGTACGTTTGAGTAGAGAATTATCTTTGTGCTGATCTTTTCTCAATATGCGTCTTCTGCAGCGTGCCAATTGATGAGCCGGAGAGAGTCGTACTCGATTACACAGACGATCCATTGATAATGGATGTTGACTTCCGCCAATCGGTGCTCTCAAAAATTGCGAGTGCTGGGAGTGTGATTGAGGAGCTGTGTGGATGTGCTCAAGACATTGAAGGTGTTGTGAAGGATGGACAGGTTTATGTTGTTCAGACAAGACCTCAGATGTGATCTACCCACTCAACACTCGTGCTGTGTGCAACTGCAATAACATTAAGGTTGTTAACATGGGCTTGCATTTCTTGTTGGAAAAAAGGTACACTTTTGTTTGTGATGCAACAAACAATTTCATATACCCACAGCTAAGACTACATTATAAAAGTCTACATCTCTTTTTTTTTTCTTTCTACAATTAAAATTGTAAGAGTTGTACAGTACTGTGTGCCTGTGGTTTGGTTATAAATGAGAATCTGTATGGTGCATTAATTTTCTGATCTAAAGGTCTTGATGAAAGGGAAAATTTTGCAGAAGAAAAAAATTAAAAAATCATTATGGATACTCCGTATTTTATAAGTAAATAAAAACAGTCTGCCATGTCCTGAGAAGTACGCTTAAATAAAGCAGCTGTGCATTAGAATTAGAATGTAGCCAAAACATATTAGAAAAAACTTAAGTTGTCACTTGGTAACGGTGCCACTCTGGTGCCGCTAACTTTTTAAAGAATTTTTGGTGCTCGGTTCGAAGTGGTTCTTATCCTGAAGGCTCTAACACTCCGGTAAACACCCGTCAATTAAACTCTTCAAGTTTAGTTGACTTTGGATAAAAAATTTAATTCAAAAGTTGGGGTCTAATTGACAAAGATAGGGGGTGGGTTTGGATTGGGCTATGGTGGAGGTAGCAATCATCAATTTTGCAAATAAATCATCAAATTTTTCAGGGAAGAAATATTTTATTTGATTTCTACAGTGGATGGTAACTTTTGAGTAAAAAATATCTTATAGACTACACAATATTATACGGTTGCTCAGCAAAGCGATTATAGTTAGGATTTTGGTTAACAAGAATCTTGTAAGGTAAATGAGATATTTGCTTGTAAATGAACAAAAAATAGCAGTACACCAAATTTTGTTGGCACTGAATTTGGGCATCATTCGGTAATTTTTGATTCAAAATATCTTATAGACAGTTTACAAACTATTATACGGGTGCTCAAAATTTGTTGACATTGGATTTATGAGTCATATTATTACATTCGGTTCATTTCAGGGTTCTACAATGCTCCGTTTAAACTTGAAGCAGTCTTTACCCTCTCAAACCCCTCCCAAACCTCCCAGTCCATTGTCAAACACTATTTTTTTTAATGAATTTTGTCTAGAAAACAAGCTTACAAAAAAGTGTCTTTCAAGGGAGTAAGGCAAAGAGTGCCAAGGGATAAGACTCGAATTTAATTTTGCTCTGAGAGACAACTATGCTAAGTATAGGGTCTCTGCAAGTACCAGGTGCAGGCTCCACTCTTTGCCACCAATCTGTGATAAAAATCTAATTTACCTCCTCTCGGTGATTGTCCGATCGGGTCTAAGGAGACCCTCGGAATATAGCTCATCCTTTTTTTGAATTAATCACCCAATCACAAAATATATCAATTGTTTAATCAAAGGTCAACCATCTTGTAAATACTAGAGTTGGCAAATCGGTCAGTTAGATCGGGTTCGGGTTTGGTCACTTCAAATTAGGTTATTTCGAGTTCGGGTTGAGAACTGTATGTTCATAGCTCAGTGTCATCGGGTTCGGGTCGACCCAACGGGTTATGACTTTGGTTTATTAAAATTTTTAAATTCACATTATCATTTACATTTTCTACTAAATAAATTTAAAATATCAAAAAAAAGTATTTAATCTATAAAATTATTTTATTTTAAACTCTAAAGTATTTTTTAGATATATAAGTCAATATAAGGAATTTAAAAATGCTTAAGCTTTGAAAAAAATTAAGATAATTATGCAATATCATTAAAATTTTGTCTGAAAATAAAAATTTATACACTAAAAACGAGTGAAAAAGTGAATAATTTTGAAAAATTCTTACTTTAGCAGGTCGGTCAGGTTGGGTTCGGGTTCGGTCAGGTTTGACCCATTTTTAGCGGGTCATTTCGGGTTTGGTCAACTTAGGATTTGGTCATCAAAACCTTTGTTCAAAACCCAGTGTTTTCAGGTTGGGTTTCAGGTCAAAAACAGGTCGGATCATTTTTTGTCAGGTTTAATAAATACTCAAACACATCTTACTAAATACTCCGTATATATCTTTAACTGTTAATACGGAGTAATTTAACCGTTTTGACAACATCATTTTTTAAACAACCATGCCACACTTACACCAAAAAGTATACTCCAAAGTTATACCAAAGACATTCACTAACATTTTGATGATTCATACTGACACAAAGTGCCGGTGCGTTAACAAAAATTTGAACTAATATTTTGTGTTTATGTGAACAATCACCCTAGTATTACACCGACATAAAATGTAGATGCACACTTGTGGTTTATAAATTGGGGTACAAATAGCTTAATCCTTTTTTGAAAAGCTATGCAAGTGTTAAAGATTTATTCAAAACCTAAAACTATTTAGGGCTTGTTCTTTAGGACTGAAAAAAAAGAGAGCTGGATGTTAGAAGAAACTAAAAGGAACTGGAAGAAACTGGAAGAAATTGAAAAAAATGAAAAAAATTAAAAGAAACTGAAAAAACTAAAAAAAATTGAAAAATCTTTAAAAACTTTTAAAAAAAATTTATGTGTGGTTTTATATTATTCTAATTCTGATTCTTGTTGTTATAAATTATAACTATAATTATAATTATAATTATAATTATAATTATTATTATTATTATTATTATTATTATTATTATTATTATTATTATTATTATTATTATTATTATTATTCTTGTTGTTGTTGGTGGTGGTAGTGGTGGTGTTATCACGTTATCTTAATGATTGTCTTTAAGATAAAAAATATTACGAGTATTATTTTTCATATATAAAAAGCTATTTTAAAAAAATAATTAGAATATAAAATTAGCATAAATGTAATTTTTCTCTTGGTTTTCATAATATTATTCTTCCAGGCCTTAAATGTAATTTACCTTATATAAATTTAGATTAAAAAATATTCTATATAACTAGTTATCCATAATTTTTTAAATAGTTTCCTAATTTTTCATGTAGATTAATATACAAAAAAACCATATTATTCATATTAAAAAGTTGAAGAAACTGGAAGAATGAATGTGAATCATAAAAATAGTGAGATGAAAAAATGAAATAATTTATAAACTATAGTTATGAACAAAAAAGTTGTAATAATAATAATATATTTTTAGAGTGATTTGTCAGAAAGTAGAAAGAATTTGAAGAAAATAAATATAGTTGGAAGAAATTAGAAGAAACTGGAAAAAATTGGAAAAAAACTGGAAGAAACTGGAAGAAACTTGAAGAAACTTGAAGGAATTGGAAGGAACTGGAAAAAACTGGAAGGACCTAGAAGAAATTGGAAGAAACTGGAAAGAACTGAAAGTTAAGAGTTCAAGCTCTAAAGAACATGCCCTTAGAAACAGAAGAACACAAAGAGTGTTTATTAGCACTTATCTAAGCAGGATTGATTGTAGAGTTGTTTTGAAGTAACCATTGATGAATTGGATTGAATGAAATTAAACTAAATTGGTTAATATTCAACTGGTGAACAATACTCATACTAAATGTTATACCGGCCCGGTTCTAGTGACACCGGAGAACGGTGCCACTAGCAGAGCCACTGCTTTTTGGGGCACCTCCGATACTCCGTTCGTTAAATTGACGGTTTCTATCTCCCCTAACCCACCCCTAACCCCCACCCTACCCCCACCCCTGCACCCCACCCCAATCCCGTCGTAAGCCCCCCACAAAATGTGTGGCTATTATGCAATGCATAATAGCCACACATTTTGTGGGGGGCTTACGACAGGGTTGGGGGTAGGGTGGGGGGTTAGGAGGGTAAGAACTGTCAATTTTACGAATGGAGCACCGGAGGTGCCCCAAAAAGGCAGTGGCACCGGAGTGACACCGTTCTCTGGTGTCACTAGAACCGGGCCGATGTTATACTACGTGCATCCCATTTTAAGTTTCTTGATGTTGTTTACAATATTTGACTGTAGTTATTTTCAGTTCAACTTATTTGAAAATTGCTATGGAATTAAAAAATAAAATTTATATATTTAAAAACTATATCAAAAGATCTAGATGTAACATGACTATATTATTTTATTACTTAAGTAACGAAAATAAGTAAAGAAAATGATTAAGATTTGACCTTGTGAATAGTAAACAAACAACTTAAATTGACACAAAAAAGTATATTTTAAAACTACAACAAAAGGTTTAGGAATGAATAGGTAATATGATTATATTATTTTATCAAATGAGTAACAAAAAAGGAAAACGTTATTAAAGCATGATCATGTGAATCAGGAATAGATAAACAACTTAAATTGGGAGGGAGAGAGTACATAGCATAACGAAATTGAATAATATTTTAAAATTTATTCACAAGAGAAATCTTGTAAAATTAATATATAATCCTCCCTATAATACTTATTTAATCAATGATGAAGGCCTCGTTCTCTTCAATTTATTTCTGCTACTTATTATTTATTCATATTAGAATCAGACTAGATAAGATGAGATTCATTTTGAATAGATCATATCTGACCCATTCAGATAAGATCGAATCAGATTCATTCATATTAGATCAGATCAAGTGTGTTCAGATCAAATCAGAAAAGTATTAAAAATAAATAATGTTACAATAATAACAGTAATAATAAAAATTGTAATAATAATGATAGAAATAATGATAAGAGTAATAATAATAATAATAATAATAACAATAATAGTAATACTTTTTGTTTCTATTATTATGTTTTTTGATTAAATTATAATGTTAGTAACAATAATAATACTACTACTAATGATTATTATTATTGTTTGAATTGGAATTTGAATCATATTTATTCTAGTCAGATCAGATCCATTCAAATCAGATTCGATGAGATATATTAATATTTGATCAAATCTGATTAGATCCATTCATCTTAGATAAGATTAGATTCATTCAGGTCCAATTAGATCAATTTTAAAAAATTCAATTTAGATCAGATCAAATCAACCAAAGAGAAAATGGCCTAAAACTTGTTTGGTTGTATTGTAAGAAAAATTAAAGTGGAGAATTGAGGAAGCAATATTGAACTACACTCATCAAAGAGGGTCAACTCCTAGTACTCTTTGAACCCAAAAAGCTTTACTTTGATGTCTTTTAACGGACCCAATATCCGGCAAAGCGCGGCACAATCATGAATTGGGAGCCTTGGGCGGCCAAAATATTTTGTCAAAATAAATCTCCATAAAGAAATGGACTTTATTATCCTCAATACTCCTCTTCCCAAACATGGGCCCATTTTATGACTGGTGGGACACAATGAAATAGTGGACTTTGACCCGTTTCCAAATTTTGGCCCAATATCTTTGGCTTACTTTTAAAGGCCAAATAGCGTCAGTACCCCGTGGTTTGCAAAACTGGCATCAATACTCCCCATGTTTTCAAAACTTATTTTTAAAGTCTTTGTGGTTTCAAAACGCTGCACCCGTGCCCCATCTAATCATTTTCCGGTCATTTTTCCGGCGAAGAAGGGGGGCATTCGTGCATATTTTCTAAACCATGAGGGGTACCAGTATTGATTTTTTAATTTCTCTCTTTTTTCCCATTTTTTCCTTTATTTGTTTCATTTATTAATAAAGGTTATTTTACAATTACTTGTATGATGTTCTTAAAATTTAAAGTTATTTTTGTTTGAAAAAATTAACATATAATGTATCGGCACGTCTCAAATTAATAATTTTTGTTTTTTCCAAAAAAAGGTAATTTTTTTAGAACTTCTAAAAAATGATGAATAAAATAAGAAACAAAATAATACTCCCTCCGTCCTAAAACTTTCTTCTCAGTTTGACTTTTCTCCATTTTTAATTTTTGGCTTTGACTTCAAATTTTACCCTCCTTAAAAAAGATTTTTTGAATTTTTTTTTGCAATCATTCAAAATATAGAGTTAGAAGATAATTGGTGTAAATACATGAGGGTATTAATGTCATTTGTCTTTTTTTTTCTAATGAGAAGATAGTTTTAGGACAGAGAAAAAGGGGAAGTTGGAAGAAAGTTTTAGGACGGAGGGAGTACAAAAATAAAAATGATTATCATTACGTTAAAGATTTATTAAATGATCAATGAAAAAATATACTCCAAAAATAAGGGAGGGATATTTTGGTATTGACTTTCCAAAAATACCCTTGATGTGATAGGTAAAAGTAGGATGTGATGGGTAGATTATTAGAAAAAAGGTATGATGTGATAGGTAGGGTATGAAAAAATGAGGGGTAAAAGTGGTTTTTTAATAGAAATGTAACAGACTTTACGGGACGTAGTTTTTTCTAAATGTAACAAACTTTTTGGGACGAAGGGAGTATAATATTTGTCTCATTTCTCTCTTAAATAAAAAAGTTTAAAGGTAGAGACGGGCAGGGGAGCTAAGGAACTCAATTTGGAGAGTATATATGCTTTACCCACTGTTTAAAAAGAAGCTAGTCGTACTCCCTCCTTGGTGCATCCCCAAAAGACGTTCCTTTTTTTTACGTGTATCCCATAAACCGCTTTTTTCAATATGAAATATTTAAAATATCCCTAAAACAATTTCTATCGCAATAAATGAGAAACAGAGTGAATTTTAGACATCGTAGATGTACGTAAAAATATTTTATAAGATGCACAAAAAAATGTAACATGGATATCTTTCCTAGACCGATGGGTAGAAAATATGGCTTAATTTCCACATATATTTTCATGATTCTCATGTAGCATTGTTTTATGACCAAATCCAAATAGAAGTATTATTCTATATATACTGTTGTCTTTTACATCAAGACAATTATTCCTTCTTAGCTTCTTCTTTTTGGGAATCACAACTCAGAAGAGACAGCTTCCATATAGTATATAAATATATGTGTGTGTGTGTGTCAAAAGCATAAGTCTGCAGGTTTAGATTTTATTATGAGAAGAAGCAAAGAATAACTAACAAAGCAAAAAGAAAACAAAATGGCTTCCCAATTGTTCAGCCCCAAGATCTCATCTTCTTCCAAGCCTATAATTTCTCTTATTCTCTGCTTTCTCTTTATGGTCATTGGTGTTTGTCCGGTCCGGTCTGCACGACCGGACCCCGGAAACTCCAACCGGTCGAGCCAGGCTTTCCGGCCCGGGGAAGAGTCGGAGAAGATGAAGATGATGAGAGCTCATCTCGCCAAGCTCAATAAGCCTTTTGTCAAATCTGTGCAGGTAAATATATGCATGTATCATTTAGCTTAGCCTTTTCAAACTAAATTCGCACCATTAAAAATTGAGGTTAATCAATTTCGCTAACAATTGCCCTTTCAAGTATTTCATTTATAAAAATTATCATTTTGGAAAACAATTATTTAATGTGTTCATTTATTAAATGATAATTTGGGATATTTGGAAGTCTGAATGAGTTGTCTCATGCAAGTTCATAATATTGACATGAAATCGGTTTGTTTGGCACACAAAATTGAAAAAAATTGGAATTGAATTGAAAGTTAAAATTCTATTGATTTGAATGAAAATTGAATTTTTTAATTTCAATTTATTTTTAGCACTACCAATTCCAAACCTACATATTTTTGTGCTACGACCAAACAAAGAATTGTAATTGTTGTTCCCAATTCCAAAATAAAGTGTGTCAACTATTTTATAGTACTTCCTCCGTCCTAAAACCATCTTCACGTTTGTGTTTACGAGGTTTGACCGACTTTGTTTTCAATTCAATGGTTGTATGTGTAAAATTTAAAAATAAAATTTATTTATTTAAAAACTACATCAAAAGTTTTACAAAATAAGAGGTGACAAGACTATATTATTTTATCAAATAACTAACAAAAATACGTAAAGAAAGTGATTTAAGTTTGACTGTGTGAATAATAACTGGGAAGATAATTTTAGGACGGAAGAAGTAATATATATGGAATAAATTTTATTTTTAAATTTTATATTTATAATCAAATAAACTAAATTGAAATGAAATGAATGGTGGGATGATATGATGCAGAGTTCAGATGGAGACATTATAGACTGCGTGGAATCCGACAAGCAACCGGCGTTCGATCATCCCATGTTAAAGGGACAAAAGCCATTGGAACCGCCGGAGAGGCCGAAGCGCCGGCGCCACCACCCCACGACGGCGGCCGGATACGAGGAGGAGGATTTCCAGGTGTGGAGGTCGTCGTCTGGGGAATCATGCCCGGAGGGAACTATTCCGATCAGACGAACACTTGAACGGGACCTTCTCCGGGCTTCTTCCATCCATCATTTTGGAAGAAAAACCGTTCAAAGAGATTCCACCGCCGGCGACGGCGCCGGCCATGAAGTAAGTAGTACCCCTAAGGGAGTACGAACTCTTTTTTATTTTACTCCCTTGCTCTAAATAGAGAATTCCAGATCACAAAAAAAAAATCTAGTTTTTTAAAATTTATTTTATTTAAAAATTGATATAAAATTAATTAATAAAATTCACATACATAAAAATCACGTCAACAAATTTTTTAAAGCAAGAGGCGACATAAATGTTGTTTTTATCAAATAATCAATTAAAATGCACAAAATGATTTTTCTTTTTACTATTATGATTTCTCAATAATTTTCTTTGTTTACATATTTTCATTGATCATTTGATACGATAAAATATTATTGTCATATCTTAGCTTGTTTTGTACAACTTTTGAAGTAGTTTTTAGCGTACCTTAATAAGTTTATCTCCGTACTTTATATTTATGTACTAATTTTGAAAATATAATCATTTTAAAAATCACCACAGTTTAAAAATCACCACATTTTAAAAATCTTTGTTTAAAAAGTACTTTATTTTGATATTGAGGAAGTATTGATTATTTTCAATTCAATTTTTCAAAGGAATAAAATATTGTTCTATTAAATTAGCATTAAAAATAAAGAAATAAAAATATAAAATTTGATCGCATCAATAGTAACTACAAAAAAATTGTGTAATGGAGGGAGTATATTAACACAAAAACATTTCCAAATTAGATTTTTCTCATCCAGTGATGCCTCACTTTGATAATTAATACTATTCCCTAACTTTTAAATATATTTGTGCATAAATACTTTTTTTTAATTCTTGCATAATTTGTGCATAAAATTTGAGCAGATTTTTTCTCTTTTTGTCTTTCATCTAACAAAGAACATATTATCATTTCACTTTACCGAATTTAAAAAAATATTCTGATAGGGGCGGAGAGGTATTAATAATGTAACGAGGCATAATGTAACGAGGAATTGTACATAACATAATCCCAAATTGTGTAAATTCATGACATCATATAAATTGAGACACTTACGTGTTTGTAAAATTGACAAAATTTACCCTTCATAAAGCTCCATTCCTGCCCTTGCCCCCTCATGACCTCCTACCCTCTCCCAAATTATACGAAATATTTGCACTAAATAACACTAAAACTTAAGTCATTTTTCTAAATAACACTTAAATTGTTTTATTCCCTAAATAGCACTTAATAATGTCCATAGTGACCAATGATGCGAACATTTACTTGAATATTGGCCGTGTTTAGAAAACAGCATTTGGGATAGCTTTTGGCATCTTTGACTGACTTTGGCTTTTTTGACCAAGCGAACAGCCAAAACCATTGTTTGGCTAATGGCTTTTTCACTTGGCATTTTGATCCGAAAAGCCAAAATTTGAAATGCCAAGGTGAGTAGCATTTGGACTTGGCGGTTAGGAAAAATATTTTTTTTAAATCATTTTTGTTGAAATATATTTTATAATATATGTAAAAAATAAAAATAAAAGTTAAAAAAATTAAATACGAAAAAATAAAATGAAATTAAAAAAAATTTATATTTATAATTCATTAAAAAATTTATATTTATAATTTATTATGAATTAAATGAAATTAAAATTTAATATTCCATATAGTAAAGATTTAATTTTTACATGTAAAAAAATGAAAAATAAATATCATGTCTATATATATATATAAATTTTTATTTAATTTTTTTAATTTTAAAAAAATATATTTATGATATGATATTAAAAAAAATTGTAAAATAAAATATACCATAAATGGAGGGATGCCCTTTTATGTAATTTTATTTACAAACAGCTAACTATAAACAACTAAAGTTGCCAAACACTTAAAATTTAACTGCTAACAGAAACAGCCGGTCAAAACAGCTAACTCAATCAGCCATTCAAATCAGCTAACATAAACAGCCAACAGCCAACTGTCAACTGCTAGTATCCAAACAAGGCCAATGACTAATGGATAATGACTAAAAGTGCTACATTGGAAAAAAAGACATGTAATGCTATTTAAGGAAAGTCATTATGTTTTAGTACTATATATTTACATAAATTTCCCAAATTATAGTCCATTGTTAAAAGTGCATCCCACATCAGAAGTTCAAGAGTAAAATAATCAGTATATAAGCTATTGAGTTGAACTAACTAATCCGGATTGGATTCAATTTTTTAATGTGATTCAGCCCAAATGTGTTATTTTCTAATCTAGTTATCACTCCCTCCTCCTAAATTATATCATCCATAATCTCAAATTGTGTAAATTCATGACATCAAATCAATTTCTCTAGACTCCCTCCGGCTTAAAAAAGTTTTAAATGATCTTATCACAAAATTTTATATAAGTAAAAAATGTGTGGTTGAAAATAATGCAATTGACAAAGAAAAATTTGTAAGTCACTTAAAATATTTTCATTAAAAGAAAAAACGATGTTTTTTGGAATGTCTCAAAAAAGAGTCATTTTTTAGGAAGAGAGGTATAACAATGGGGGAATTTATCTAAATAATACTAAAACATAATGTCACTCTCAATATAGGACTATATGTTTTTATTTTTTGATGTAGGACGATTGGTCATTATCCATTAGTCATTATTCAAGTAAATGTCAATCATCACTAGACATTATTCTTATCACTAGATTTTATTAAATCATATTTAAAAAATAAAAAATATTAAGTCCTATATTAAAAAATGACTTATTCTTAATCCTATTTAGTGCAATTTTTTCATAATTATGATATCTAACTATTGAATTGATCATCATTAAAAAAAAGCAGCATGCAATTGGGTATGCGAGCGGAGAAGAGTACTATGGGGCAAAAGCGAGCATGAGCGTGTGGGCCCCACGCGTGGCTAAACCGTATGAATTCAGCTTGTCGCAAGTGTGGCTTATTTCTGGTGCTTTTGGTGATGATCTCAACACCATTGAAGCCGGCTGGCAGGCATGCATATATAAATACCCTCCCCTCATTATTTATTATTATTATTATTATTATTATTATTAATATTTATTGAGTTTTGCTTTTTTTATAACAAATTATTTTCAACTCTTAACGTATAACAATATATATTTGCAATTGAAGGGGTGAGGAGTGTGTTCAGGTTAGGGCAGGGTGGGGGGTTTACTGGGGCCCGAGAGTTAGGGGCGTAAGAACCGCCAATTTTACGAACTGGGCACCCAGAGCGTCACCGGGTCATCTCATGACATTGCCGGGCAATGTCATGGGAACCTTGGTGTGTGTGGTGTATGTGTATGTATGTGTGTGTGTGTATACTCCCTCCGTCCACAAATAAACTTCCCGTTACGCGTTACGATGTTTAACAGAAGTTATTTTTAAATCATTTTATATAAAAAATGATGTAAAATTTAAAAATAAAAATTGCATATTAAAAAACAATATCAAAAGATCTACAAAACTAGAGGTGACATGACTATATTATGTTATCAAATGCGTGACGAAAATAGGCCAACAAAGTGTATAAAATTTGACCCTGTGAATAGTAAATGAGAAGTTTATTTGTGGACGAAGGGAGTATATATGTCTATATGTATATATACACAGACATACACACACACACACACACACCTATATATATATATATATACACACACACACACACACACACACACACACATTTGTGTGTGTTTACGGTATATACACACACTACCAATGAATGTATTACCTCTGATCCGTCGACGAATCGTTTTTTACTTTTTACAGTCAATCACTCTCAAGTTTTGACTTATATTGATAATTAAATAAAGGTTATATAAAATATTGATTAGATAAAATAATATTTTAAAAATATTATATAAAACAAATCTAATGAAATTATTTTTATATCAATTTTCAATGTCAATTTTATTTAATATGTTGTCAAAGTTAATCAATTTTAATTACTAAAGGTCAGAACTCTGAGATGGAGGTAGTATCTCCATTTATTTGTTCTTCATTCATTCTACTCTTCTAGTAATTTCCTTTACCAGCTCAGAATTAATTATAATTAAATATTCCCTCCGTCCCTTAAAAAACTTTCCATTTTGATTTTTAAAAGTTTAAGGGAAGTGTATTTTGGCGTTGACTCTCTAAAAATACTTTTTGATGTGATTGATAAAGTAGGATGGGATGAGTAGATTAATAAAGAAAAAGTGTGATGTGATATGTAGGTTAAGAATTAATAGGGCTAAAAGTGGCTTTTTAATAGAAAAAGAGAAGTGTTTTTTAAGACGTATGAAAAAAAAAGAAAGGATTTTGTGGGACGGGGGAGTACTACTCATCAACACCACTATCTACTATATCATGTTTGAAGCATTTTAATGGTTGAAGCATTTCACCTTTTTGGAGAATGTTTGAAGCATTTTAATGGTTAATAATCAAGTTTGTGTCACTTTTTTAACACATCCCGTGTGGAACTCTGACGTGCTTATATGTTGGTGTTGTTTATAGTATACGTTTTATTTTGAAAATGAAAATATAAAAATTTTGTTTAATTGATTCTTTAGTATGTATAAATTTTATTCTTATTTTAGTCGTATTATTATTATTATTGAATATGATATGGATGAAGATATACTTCCTCTCTACATAAACTATTGTCATTTTCACTATTAAGAAATCATCCAAAATAATTAAGAGTAAACATATTCCCTCCGTCTCAGAAAACTTTTTCAGTTTTGATTTTTGGAAAGGAATGATATAGAGATAACTGCATTGTGTAGAGCGTGATAGAATTTAATTAGGATTGGTAGAGATAACTGGATTGGGTAATAAGACACTTGGACTGAACCACATTATAAGATTGAATCCAATCGATTAGTTAGTTCAACTCAAGAGCTTATATACAGATTATTTTGCTCTTGAACTTTCGATGTGGGATGACGCTCTAACACTCCCCCTCAAGTGGACAACCAGGCCATTTTGAATCTAGCCGGTTGACCACTTGCAAATAAACTTCCATTTCCTTGATTTTTTTAAAGCGCCAACACCTAAATGACCACGAGTCGCTGGGTATGGACTTCCAGACGAGCAATCATGTTAAACGGGCCACAGGCCGTTGGGTAGATTTTGCATACGGACAACTGGGCTAAAGACTAACGGGCCGCTTGGAATGAACGTCTAGACGAACATTTTGACAAACGAGGTGGGCCAAAACCTTCTCTGATACCATGATAGAATTTAGGATTGGGTAGAGATAACTGGATTGGGTAACAAGACACTTGGGCTGAACCATATTAAAAGATTGAATCCAATCGATTAGTTAGTTCAACTCAAGAGCTTATGTACCGATTATTTTGCTCATGAACTTCAGATATGGGATGACTCTCTAACAGAGCGTAGAAGATTTTTCGAGGTAGGTTCGGTTAGATTTAATCAAAGTAAGGGTAATTATGTCCATTTAAGTAAAATTGAAATATTTAATGGCACGAGTAAGACGTGAAAGTTAAAATGTTTTAAGGGACGAAGGAAGTAGCTCTTATTCGCAAAACTGGAGTTAAAATATTTCACAGTGTTTTTTGGAATTTTTTGTTGTTGGCATTGTAACTCTTACTTTGAGAATAAAAAAGTGAGGGTCATATTTTCGTTATTTTTCTATATATATTTTATTCCGATTTTAATATTTACCTTTTACTATTAAGCTTTTGATAATTTTGTTTGCATATATGTTTTCATTTGATCATGTAATAAAACAAAATAGGTATGTCACTTGTTTTTTAGGATATTTGATGTAGTATTTAAATACTTATGGTGTGTTTGTTTGGGCGTAAAATATTTTCCAGAAAAATTTTGATTCCATTCTCATGTGTTTGGTGCCATTAGTGGAAGAAAAGTATTTTTCTATCAAACGATGGATTATATGATTGAAGAATAATTTTTCTTGTAATTATCTTCCTTTGGAAAATATTCTTCAAATAAAATATTTTACCCCCCACCAAACACAACCTTAAGCTATAACGCAGGAAGGGTTCACGCCCCGCCAAAGAAACTCCGTCATGGTGAATGGTCGCGGGGAATGGGCGTGTTTGGGGCGGGAAGGAGGAGGTCAGGCTACCACGGCCTAAGTGTGGCTTATATATGATTTACTCCCTCCGTTCTCAAAAACTCTTCCTCTTTCATTTTTTTTACTTCCAACAAAATACTTCCACTTTCTATTAAAAAACCACTTTTACCCTTACTTTTTCATACTCTACATATCACATCATACTTTTTCTCTAATACTCAATCTATCACATCTTACTTTTACCCATCACATCAAGGACATAATTGGAAGTCAACTACAATTTAACACTTCCTTTTTTGTACACAAAGTCAAAATAGGAACACTTTTATAGAACGGGGGAATATGATTTTTTTAGACATTTAAATAAGTTAAGTGGAATATATTTTGGGACAAAGGTTTTTTATTAAAAGAAGTAGAGAAATACAAATATATTCAACCGCGCTAAATGAAAATACATATATTTAAAAAATCCATTTAACATCACAAACAAAATACACTCATCATTTTTCTGCGACCAAAAATCTCTTAGG
This sequence comes from Cuscuta australis, assembly GCA_003260385.1. Lineage (NCBI taxonomy): Eukaryota > Viridiplantae > Streptophyta > Magnoliopsida > Solanales > Convolvulaceae > Cuscuta > Cuscuta australis. The sequence goes on from NQVE01000161.1 coordinate 187,584, forward strand.
GACCTTTACTCTAAATTATCTAAATTAGCGTCCTATTTGGGACAGCGTACAAATATTATCTCTTTTAAATTGATTTTATTCATAAATTGGTATATCACAATTTTTTACATGTACTTACTATAACACATACTAAGGGACTATTTATTTCAGACACTTAATGATTCAGATGTCTGAATGGTTCAGCACTTAATGGTTCAGACTGTTTGTTTCAGCCTCTTAATGGTTCAGATGTCTGAATGGTCAAGAGATCTGCCTCTGAATGGTTAAGTATTATACAGAGTCTAAATGGTTAAGACCTCTTATCTGAATTGATCAGACATTTGCCTCTGAATAGTTAAGCAATATACTAGCTCTTAATGGTTCAGACCTCTTACTGGTTCAGCACTTAATGGTTCAGATCTCTTACTGGTTCAACACTTACCTATTGAGAAGTTGCCAAACAGCCCCTAAGTGTTTTTTACCACTCCACATCATACATCTTAACACACCGTCAAACCCCCCATAACGCATGACCTTAATATTGCCATATTTTGTTTTGCAGGTTAGCCCAGACCTATACGGGGACAATTACCCTAGATTTTTTACCTACTGGACGGTATGCTTTTATACACCCTTCCTCCTAAAAACATTGTCTCAATTTGATTTTTTGGTCAAATTTAAAATGTTTTAATCATAAATTAAATAAATATAATTTTGAAAATGTTACTCCCTTCATCGGGAAACACTTTTTCAAATGCTTTTTTTCTTTGTTCGGAAAAGATACTCTCATTACCTTATTTAATATTTAAAATACCGCAATAAAAACCACTTACTCCGTACTTTATTTGTAAACTTTCAACTTTTTTAACTCTTCTTTAAAATCATAAAAGGCCAGTTTGAGAAAATCATTGGTGGACGGCGGGAATAAAAAAAATTGATAGATCAAGGCTACGGAGAATAGTATTTTAAAATAAATCAAGTTTTACTAAATTTAAAATATAATTAAAAATATTTTTCATAAGTTTTGGTCAAAGTATTACACCATTTGATCAAAAAGATCAGATATGGTAATCTTTTTAGAACGGATTGAGTACTAGAGAATATTATTAATCATTATTATTGTTCTCTATCATAAAGTTTTCGCCTAATTTAATTTTTTATGTTATAGTACTATGAAGTAAGCAAAAAGAAATCATTCAAAATAGGAATAAAATAAACGTAGTAGTTATCCTCAAAATATTAATTTTATATTTTTATTCCCAAAATAGAAATTTTATGCCGTGACATTACGAGATTGTATAGTGGCATCTCATCGTACTTTTTGATAGAACATATTACTATTATTGACACTGTATTTCTATTTTTGGATTAAAAAAGAATATCAAACTCTAATTTTAGTAGTTTCCCCATGTTTTACTTTTAGTTTAGTTCTTTCCCCGTTGACAAATTTTTATAATAATAAATTAAATAAAATTACATTTTATATTTAGATGATGGAATTAAATTATGATGCATCATCACTTTTGTATTACTAAGTAATGTGATTTTTATTTAACTAAAAAATGATTCAACTTTATTATGGAGTAGTTTGAATAAAAAGAAAATACTCGAGTCGCAAACAGACAATTCACAAATTCACAAACTTATCTTTTTAAAAGCTACAAAAGACAAGTTTCTGAATTTTGTGAATTATTTATTTGTGACTCAATTTGAACGTATAATTGGGAGGGATGTTTTGTTATTATAACTATTTAATTTGTTAATATTATCATTATTGTTATCATTATTATTATTATTATTATTTAAGGAATCATTATTATTATTATTATTAAAAAATTGTGAAATATTATTTACAGAGTGATGCATACCAAGGTACGGGGTGTTATAATCTGCTATGCTCGGGCTTTGTCCAGACTAATAACAAAATTGCCATTGGAGCTGCCATCTCTCCCATTTCTTCCTATAAGGCCGGCCAATATGATATCAGCATTTTAATTTGGAAGGTAATTTTCTATTCTTAATCCACTTTTTCTAATTTTTCCCTTACTATTATATTCCGTCCGTCTGTCCTAATTTTATTCACTTATATATTTCGATTTAGGATATTTGACCAAATTTATTTTCAAATTATTTTATACTCCATCTATCCACATATAAACTTCTCGTTCACTATTCACAGGTTCAAACTTTATTCACTTTGTTGGCCTATTTTCGTTACTCATTTGATAAAATAATATAGTCATGTAATCTCTAGTTTTATAGATCTTTTGATATAGTTTTTTAATATGTAATTTTTATTTTTAAATTTTACACCATTTTTTATATAAAATGATTTGAAAATAACTTCAATCAAACATAGTAACGCGCAACGAGAAGTTTATTTGTGGACGGAGGGAGTATGGAAAAAGGTGTAGAACTAAAAAAAAATTACATAGTTAAAAATTACATCAAAAGATCTACAAAACCAGTAGTTACCTGACTATATACTGTTTTATTAAATGACTAACAAAATAGGGAAAAATGAATAAAGTTTGACCTTGTTAATAGTAAAAATACAATTTAATTATTTGAGACGATGGGAGTATTTTGGTTCTCCTTCTCTGAACCTATTTTGCCCGTGTGAGGTTAGAATGTATTCCCAACAAACCTCCCCCCCAAACTTAGACCGGACCATAAAACTCGGTGACCTCTTTTCTAGCATTTATCCAAATACGGTGGGGTTCTAGTGACACCGGAGTACGGTGCCACTCCGGTGCCACTGGCATTTTGGGGCACCTCCGGTGCTCCGTTCGCAAAATTGACGGTTCCTACCCCCTAACCCACCCCCTAAACCCCCCACCCTACCCCCGTTCCTGAACCCCGACCCCAACCCCGTCGTAACCCCCCCCCCCCCCCCCCCCAAAATGTGTGGCTATTATGCAACCATTTGGGGGGGTTACAGCGGGGGTATGGTGGGGGGTTTAGGGGTGGGTTAGGGGGTAGGAACCGTCAATTTTGCGAACGGAGCACCGGAGGTGCCCCAAAATGCCAGTGGCACCGTACTCCGGTGTCACTAGAACCTCACCGTTTCTAATATGTTACCCATCTTGGACTGTTGCAATAACTTGTCGGGCTTACTACTTGTCCATCTATTCTTGTTGGGGCTTTTGAAAAAAGACATCAATGTAGATCTCTACAACGCACACCGTTGAATTTGCACTACACAAGGAATTCCTCTGGTCCTACTCTGGTCGGCTGCCATCCGCCCCAAGAATTTTGGACGTCGTAGTCAACCACTTCTACCGATCCTAATTTGGACTCTGATACCAGGGATCATATATAATGTCATCTTAACCACACATTAGTATGATATGATATTATTCGCTTAGGGCCAATTAGAGCTCTCACAGATTTGTTTTTGGGCCCTTCCTTGAAAGCCGGATGTTAATGAGTTAGTTTGAACCTTTGAATATTGGTTCATTTCATCATTCCCCACCGGTGTGTGATGAGTTTTTTACCCAACAAATATTTCCTCAAACCAAGACCACACAACTCGTGATCTCCTCTTCTGTGACTATCTATTTCTAATCTACCCACTAACTTGGATCACTGCAACAACCCTGTGAGACATGTCGTTCGACTACCTTTTTCTTGTTAGAAAGACTTTTGGTACAAGGGATCAACCGCATGCATCCACTCTGTACACCACATGTCAATCTATTTTGGCCCTGTTAGCATACCACTACAAAATCGTACATATTTGCATCAAAATATTTCTTAGAGAATCACCTTATTTTGTTGCAAAACTTGATTGCTGATGGAATAGACGACGATGACTTTACCATCGCAAATTTCACGTCATAGCTTAAATTTAATGAGAGACATCAAGTTTTGTTATAAATTTACAACGACAAGAATGACACCCGGCGTTTGATTCCCAGCTTCTAACTAAAAAACGCCAATGGGTGTCCGTTTTGTATTAGGACGACACCAATCCCAAAGGAGGACGCGTCCGTTTCTAAATAAAACGGTTGTGCAAAGTCTGGCAGACGGAGGACCGGGGCAATGGTCATTGCCGACTTGAGGCTCTTGAAGGCTTCCACTGCCGAGGGGGTCCAGGAGAAGCTGTCTTTCTTGAGCAAATCTGTTAAGGGTGCCGTGATGGAAGCATAACCCGCAATGAACCTGCGATAATACCTGGTAAGGCCGAGGAACCCCCGTAATTGGCGTACGGACGTGGGGGTTGGCCAAGCCACCATGGCCGAGATCTTGTCGGGGTCGGGTTTCAATTCGGCAGCTGTGATTAAATGCCCCAAGTACCCAATGCTAGAACACCCGAAGGAACATTTGCTAAACTTGACGTAAAAAGAGTGACTGTGGAGGATGCAGAGAACTGTCTATAGGTGTTTGACATGCATGTCAACGGAGGTGCTGTAGACCAAAATATCGTCGAAGAAGACGATAACAAACTTGCGCAGATAATCCCTGAAGAGGGCGTTCATAGCACTTTGGAAGGTGGATGGAGTGTTGGGAAGGCCGAATGGCATCACCAAAAACTCATAGTTCCCATCGTGAGTTTGAAAGGCGGTCTTAAACGTATCGGCGTCGTGCATTCGAATTTGATGATATCCTGAACGGAGGTCAAACTTGGTAAAGATGTGCGCCTGTCCCAACTCATCAAACAGTTCATTAGTGGTGGGGATCGAAAAATGGTCCGGAACTGTGGCTTTGTTAAGGGCCCTTTAGTCAATGCAAAAACGGTACGAGCCGTCCTTCTTTCGGACCAATAAAACCGGTGAAGAAAAGGGGCTATGGCTTGGGCGAATCAGGCCTTGGTCAAGCATCTCCCGTACCTGTCGTTCGATCTCCATTTTTTGGGAGTAAGGGTACCGATATGGTCGAACATTGATTGGCTTGGTACCCGGAGCTAAGTGAATGTGATGATCCCAACATATAGACGGCGGCAGCCCCTGGGGAATGCCGAAAACAGCGGATTGGGCCACCAACACTGCTCGGACAGGTTCTGGCACCGCTGCTGGAAAAACTAAATCCGAGGTGTTTGCTAGGGGTGTGTCTGGAGTCGCTGAATCAGCCAGCAAGAGTTCATAAACATCCTGTGCATCCGATGAGGCCACGAGCGAGCAGAACTGGCTATACGTCAAAGGGCGCGGGTGTGGTTGATCACCCCATAATGTCACTGTACCGCCCTTCCAAGAGAATTCCATCATCATTTGGGAATAATCGTGGGCCACTTTCCCCAAAGTTTGCAACCATTGAACAACCAAAATGACATCCGGTCCATGAATGGCTAAGAGATACAAATCCACTTCGAAACAATGGCCCTGCAAGGAAAGCGGTGTCTGCGGACATGAGTACGTACAACGGAGGGAATCCCCGTTACCAACATAAACATGGAATGGAGAGACCAGTTGCAATGGTAAGGCCAACCGTTCGGCCACAGCCGGGTGGATGAAGTTATGTGTGCTACCCCCATCCAAAAGGATTTGAACAATTCCGAGGGGGGTCGGTGGACAATTCCGGAGCGTCCCCCGTGTCTGACTCCTCTTCGTCGTCGTCCGGTCCCATAAGAACGAGAAAACGGTGCTTGCAATTGTGGGTGGAAGTCCACTTTTCATCACAATACCAACACAAGCCTTTCTTACTCCGTTCCGTTTTCTCGGTATGTGTTAGCCGAACCACCGGTAAGTTGGGAGCTTTGTTCGCGGGGTGTGGTAGTGAAAAGTCCGACTTTGCTGTAGTTCCTGGTGTGGGAAGAAGACCCGTTGTCGGGGCGGGAGCGGGACGGGGTTGCCAGGGATGACGGCCCATTGTGCCATACGAAATAGCCGCCTCTTGAAGGCATGCCGAGAGTTCTCTAGCCAAAGCAAACGTGGCTTGAAGGGTTGCTGGGCAGCGGAGATTCACCTCCCGGCACAATGGTTGTTTAAGCCCGGCCACATACATCGCAATCAACGTGGCATCGGGAACCCCGGACACTTCATTGAGAATAGTTTCAAAAGCCGATTGATAGTCCATGAAGGTGGATGTTTGTGTAAGTTTGGATAATAGGCCGACGTAATTCTCATAGTAATCTGGATCAAAACGTTGATGCACTCCCTCCAAAAACTCCTGCCAAGTAGCCTCCCGGTTATTCGCTTGATAATAATGGAACCATTCGGAAGTCGGGTGATCAATCAACATCGCGACCAACTGTAACCTTTCGGGCTCCGGCGTCAAGAAATAATCGAAATACTTTTGCACTCGGAAAATCCAACCAGTAGGATCATCCCCCGAGAACCGTGGCGCATCCGCGGCGCCGGGTCGAAGGTAGGTGGTGTCGTACGGGATGGCGGCGGTGGCTAGCCCGCCTGGGACGGAACAAAGGTAGGTCTGCGAACGTCAACTCCGTGAGGTTTATCTGCCACAATCTCCGCAACACAAAGCTTGGTAGCCTGCAAATCCGTACTTAAGGCGGTTATGGCTTGCATGATATCGGACAAGGTGACCGTCGAGGGCTCCGACGAAGCTGCCATGAGGTCGAGAATGAGAGCACCAGTTGATACAAGGTGTATCGAGTCTTCATGGCTGGAAAAGCACTGCCCAGGGATTTCTTTGGGTTCAGCGGCCAAAAGAAGGAGAAAGGAAGAAGGTTTAGGGTTTTGGAAAATGAGAGAAAATTAGGGAGAAAATTATGGAATATTATTATTGCTTGACTTCCTACGGTGCATTGTGCTCCGTATTTATAACAACATACTCCCCAAACCCTACGACTACTCTAACCTGTCGGTTCAAGAAAAGCGTCAAGGGAAAGAACCGAAAAGAAAATCCTTGAAAGAGCTTATAACCCGCTCTCCTAATAAAATCTACGTTACATAAATAAGGAAGAACAACAAAATACTAAACATAATCGTCATAACGGCGGGGTGGCCGTATATGCCTTCGGGGTCGGACCGACCTATCATGGTTACCCTCCATTGTGTCTTCCGTACTCGTATCAAAAACCCGATCAAAACCGGACCAGACTTGTCTATATGAGTCGTTTTCCTATCCTGTCTTTGGTCCTCACTTTTTCCTTATTCGCCCTTCGGTCCGGTCCGTCCACCGGGTTTCAGTCCGGATCGATGGATTGGTCAAAATTAATTTTTTTAATATTTTCTATATAATATTATGATATAGTCCTAAAAAATTTTCTTATACTTATAATTACTCTAACTTTATTACTAAAATTTATTTCAAATATAATTTAATATTTTTTAACAATCTTTTTATAAAACTAGTCCAATTCAAAATAAGAAATAAGATTTTTTAATATGAAAAGTGTGAAAAAAGTAAACAATACTTTTATGTTAGCAACTAATGCATTTCAAATTTTTGTACCAATACTATAACTTAAGTTTGTACTTTATCAATAATGAAACTAAAAAATAAATATGAACATTATAAAAAATCTCTCAAACAAAAAAATATAAAAAATATCAAAATAAACTAAAAACACAAAAAAAGAACATTACAAAAAAGTAAAAACACAATAAGAAGAAGAATACATACTCTTTACGTAAAACAAAAATTACGAACAAGTTTCCCGTAAAACTGTTGAGTGTGAAGCCAGGAAGCTAGGTGGAAGCTAACAGGAAATTGGCAGGAAGCTACCTAGAAGCTTACGGCTTAATCATTGTCTCCCTAACTAATCTCTATTTAAGAGATGCTAATGTGCTTGTAATTGCGTGCAACAAAAAAAAAATCCTCCTAGTTGCCCCGTGTGGACGTAGGTTGCAGTTGGCGGCCGAACCACATTAAATCCTGTGTCGTTTATTTTTCTGCAGTTGATTCGTGATTGTGTGTTGTTTCCGCGTGCATTTATTCCCAACAAGTGGTATCGGAGCGTTGGTTCGTTAAGACACCGAAAATCCGATCAGCAGAAACTAATCAGAGGAGTGTCACCTAGGTTCTTTGGAGAAGAACTGTGTGCAGCAGCAGGAGCCGGAGTGAGGGCCGCTGCCGCCGGAGCACCACCATCCCCGACGATCCCCACGAAGCACTACCGCAGCAGGAAGTGAGTCCCTTGAGACTCACGGCTTCCGCCTTCAATCGGGCAGATCCAGACCGCCGCCATCCGAATCGTGTCGCCGTCGCTGGTTCCAGGGGGACCGCAGCAAGCGAAGGAGCCGCTGCCGCCGTCACCCGCGCAGGAGCAGCCGTTGAGTCACCGTTGCCGCCGTCGATCTCCCTCCGCCGCTGGTTCAAAAGAAGGTGAGAGGCTTGAGCAGGTTGTTCGCTGTCATCCGCGAACCGCCGTAGCCTCCCCTCGTCAAGCCTCCGTCGTCTAGTACAGATCGCCGCCAGCGTTTGCCTTCCGACCGCCGCACGCAGGAGCAGCGGTAGAAGGAGCCGCCGCCGCGTGGAGGAGCCGTCGCCGTCGCAGGGGAATAGCCGCCGCGGTGAAGAGGGGCGAAGCCGACGCGTCTGACCAGCGTCCTAGCGCCGCCGTGTGTTGCTGTCTCCATCGCCCAATTGCCAATAAAATTGCACAGTAGCCAAAAGAAAGTGGAATGCTTTTGCTTGGCAGGTAGTGGTGATTGATTGAATTTGGTGGGTGAGTGGGGCATGAAAGATTTGGGTGGATTTTGAAGTGTTGGGCCGAAAAAAAAGGAGAGGTGGGAGCCATTGTGGAATTTTTGGTGATAGTGGTGTGATTTTTTGTGGGTGGTGTTAATTTTTTGTGTCGTAGATATCTTATCTGATAAAATTATCAAGATCTGAAATTAGTTGTATCGGGTATCTCATCTTGTCGTTGGAGATGGCAGAAGATGGGAAGTTCCGAATTTAGAAGTTCGATGGTACAGATTTCAGTTGGTGGAGAATGCAAATTGAAGATTTGCTGGTTCAGAAAGATTTGGACATGGTATTGGGTGACAAGCCAGAAAAGATGTTAGATGCAAATTGGGCAGGTTTGGATTGGAAAGCAATGTCCGTGATCCGACTCTCGTTGACCAAGAATGTTGCATTCAACATTCTGAAGGAGACGACAGCGAAAGGCATCATGGAAGCGCTGTTTAATATGTACAAGAAGCCATCTGCGGCAAACAAAGTGTTTCTGATTAGAGAATTGGTGAACACAAGGATGAAAAATGGCACTTCAGTTACCGAGCATATCAACAAGTTGAATTCGATCTTAGCCAGACTTTTGTCAGTGGGCATTAAGTTCGATGATGAAGTTCAAGCTTTACTACTGTTATCGTCATTGCCTGACACTTGGTCCGGAACTGTTACAGCAGTTACCAGTTCAGCGGGACTTGACAGATTCACTTTTGAGAAGATTCGTGACCTCGTTCTTGGCAAAGATGTCAGAAGAAGGAGTTCTGGTGAGTCTTCGGAAGAATCACTAAATATCGTCAGAGGTAGTGGGAGCAAGAACAGACGAAGGAGTCGATCGAAGACTCGGGATAGCTCAGGCGTAACATGCTGGAAGTGCAAGGAGGTGGGGCATTTTAGGAATCAGTGCCCGAAAGAGGATAAGCAAGTGAACATTGCTAGAGGCTCCGCGAGCGACGAGGATTTGTTTATCTGTTGTGCGGAGAGCAGTGTAGATTCCTGGGTCATGGATTCTGGTGCTTCATTTCATGCTACCCACAGCGGTGAAGCATTGCAGAATCTAGTTGTAGGGGACTTTGGAAAGGTACGACTAGCAGACGACGGAGCTCTTGATGTGACGGGCATGGGTGACATAGTGCTGAAGACCCCTGTCGGTTTCTGGACTTTGAAGGATGTCAGAGTGGTTCCAGCCTTGAAGAAAAGTTTGATTTCTGTTAGGCAGTTGGACGAACAGGGACACGAGGTGAAGTTCGGAAATGGACAGTGGAAGGTCGTGAAGGGTAATCTTGTCATGGCCCGTGGAAGGAAGAGAGGTTCGTTGTATATGGTCGAGTTACCATCTGAGGGAGTGACCGTCCGAATTCAGAAGAAAAACGAAGTCCGGTTCACAGAGTCTCGTGGGCAGAAGAAGGTTTTCTATGCAAGAAAGAAACCCAGAGCCACAGGTCAGACTCAGGATGAACGAGCAAGGAAAGGTTCAATGAGGCCAGTCAGATGTATCTGTGGCAGTGGGAGCACAGGTTTTGCTTCAGCCAAGGTTCCTATAAGACATTGGGTCCGGAGAACCAGTATTCCAGCTGTTGAAACATCTCCAGAAAATTTCTTGCTCAGTATGCAGATTGTTTGTTTTCAGGATGTTCCAGGATCCGGCAGTGCGTGTGTGCAGTGGGAGCCGGTAGGGACCGAGGATAAGTCAGGGGCAGTTCAAGCCATGACTGATGGGTTGAAACTCAGGAGAGTTTCAACAGAGTCTTCTCGATGATCAAGAAGGGTGGTGGCAACTAGAGGTGGTGGAATTTTGAGTTCCGTTATCAGATTACAGAAGTACATGTGCACAGTTGAAGCGCAGGTGAACATTGTTCCGTGGCTTCAAGTGGGAGATTGTTGAGTGTGAAGCCAGGAAGATAGGTGGAAGCTAACAGGAAATTGGCAGGAAGCTACCTAGAAGCTTACGGCTTAATCATTGTCTCCCTAACTAATCTCTATTTAAGAGATGCTAATGTGCTTGTAATTGCGTGCAACAAAAAAATAATAAAATCCTCCTAGTTGCCCCGTGTGACGTAGGTTGCAGTTGGCGGCCGAACCACGTTAAATCATGTGTCGTTTTTTTTTCTGCAGTTGATTCGTGATTGTGTGTTGTTTCCGCGTGCGTTTATTCCCAACAAAAACGATAGAGGATATATTTATTTAAAATTTGTTAAAAATTTAAAATAATGGTTTTTTACAATGTTTAGTGTATCTTACATATTATAAATTTATTATAGCAATAATTCTGTTCAATTGAGTACTTTAAATTAAATAAAAAATAATTTTTTTTAAAATAAAGAATCACATTTATTCAGTCCGGTCCCTGTCCGGGGTTTACCAATCCAGTTCCGGGCCGGTCCTTAATAAATTCGGTCCGGTCATCGGTCCAAGAAATATCCCTTATTATATTCGGTCCCAGTCTGAGTTTGACCCGATGAACACCCCTAATTCTGATAAGCAATTAATCAAAGTACCCAAAATGGAAGAACATGACCAAATTCTATTTTATGCTTATATCGTGAATGTTCAGGGATCAATTTCTTTTTTGAATATTATCAACTTTATGACAATAAAATATGTGTTCATTTTTTAATTAGTAAGCCAAAGAGATTCATTTTTTTCTCGGTGGGGTTTGGTACTCTCTCTAATTATTTTGATCTTGTTTGGGAACAATCAATTAAGAAATCAACCTACCTATGACTAAAACATAAAAAAGTATCAAAATAGGTGTTTCATGTTTTTATTCCCGAAATAGGACTTCACACTGTAGTAATGTGGTTGTAATGTGACACTGTACATGTGCACATTACTACGGAATATAATTTTTGGTAATGTACATGACAATTTTTGGTAATGTAAATGCATTTTTACTCCTATTTTGGGAATAAAAACATGGAAGTCTTATTTTTGTATATTTTCAATCGTTTACTCCTATGTTAGTCTTTTTCTCTTATCGTTAGCGTTTTGATAAATTTTAATGATATAAATTAATTCTACAAACACTAAAGACTACCGCCAGATAATATTTTAAAATGATAACGCTAACCTCTACAGCTCTAATGTTGATGTCAAACGGGATCTTAGAAGAATTGGGGAAAGACATGGGCGCACATAGACCTGGCAAAACAGAACCGGAACTGATTACCCGAACCGAAATATCCGAAACTAAAACCGGAATGACCCGAAAAATGAAGATCCGATCTATAACTGAAAACCCGAAATGATCCGAATCGAACCGAAACCGAACTAAATAATTCATATCCGATTTAAATCCGAAACCGATTAGATCTGAAACCGATAATATCCGAACCGATTAAACCCGAACCCGATAATACCCGAAACTGATAAAATCTGAAACCGATAATATCCGAACCCGATTAGAACTAAAATTGATAAATTCAGAACTATGTTTGTCTTTCAATAAGCATATTATATTTTTCAATTTTTACTTTTATTTTACCATTTGAACTAATTACATTACTTGCTCATTAATTCCCTCATAAAATGGATTATCTTCTTGAAAAAAAGTACAAAATTTTATGCCTTAAATTTATTATATGTAGAAATTAAAGATAAGTTATATATATAAATGATAACGCACAAACAAATAAAATTTGCGTAATTTTTAAATAGTGAAGTGTGATATTCTTTTTGGGACGAAAGGAATATATGATGAATTGTTTGGAATAACTAGATTTTATCCTAATTTCATCTCATTACAATAAATTTTATTGATTTGAGAGTTAATTTGATTAGTTGCAAACCAATTCACTCAATATTAGTCAAAAAAATTAGATGCTGGTGTTAGCATTTTGAGAAGACTCTCTAGCGGCTGCCTTTGCTATTATCATTTTCAGATTTGATCTACACCATTACATTTAGGTGTAAAATTAATTATATTTGACTCTATTAAATTTAATTTTCTCTATTTTCAACCAAATATACTCAATAATTTACAAATTTTGCACTCAATTGAATAAAATTTACTTAATTTCACCCAATTTCACTCAATTTTTACCACATTGTATTCAAATGGAACATAAGACTATTTGAATTTATCTTTTATCCTTTCAATTATGTACATAAGTATATTATGGAGTAGTAGATGTGAGAAAAATTTGATATTTCAAAACTAAATTTTAAAATCAATTTAATTATATTAAATTTATATCATAATTAAATATATATGTTTTCATAATTTGTAGTCCAAATTTGTAAAATATGACTAAAAAGTCAAAAAGGGAAGATTATTTAGGATAGAGATAATATAACTAGAAAAAAATATAAAATAATATGAGGTATTGAATTGATGATAGATTGATAAATGTGATAAAACATAAAAAGAAACACAAATAGTTAAATTTTAATTAGAAAATAATATATATCCAAAATATATTTGATCCAAAACCGAAATATATCTGACTCAAATTGTATCCGAACCAAAATTTATCCGAATCGATTTATAACCGAACCGTATCTGAACCGACTCGAATCCGAACCGAACCGAAAAATGTATAGAACTGAAATCAAATCCGAACCGAAATTTAACCAATCAGAACCGAACCGAACCGATTATAATATATAACCGAAAGATATCCGAAACGAAAAAATCCAACTCAAAACCGATCCAGTTGATCCGTTTGCCACTAGGCGCACATTAGCCCATGGGGTAGTTGTTTAGATTTTGATCAATAGGACATGTACCACATAATTTGTATAGTAAATTAGTAATGGGTATAATGCGCCAGATGTAAGGCATTAGGCGCGTGCACTTTAGCAATTAGTATAGTGGTATTAATTAAACATGCACGGGAGAAACTATTGTGTATGTTTATTTATTACTATGTCTATGACTATGTTTTGCACTTTGTCAGATTCTCTTTGCTCTTCTCTCTTCCAAGCTAAGCAAACACCACTCTCACCATTTCCAAGTAGATTTTCAATATCTTTTTACATCTCAATGTTGATATTGAAAATTCAAAGATTACACCCATCCATGTACCAAAAATTAGATTACATCCATTCTAGGATATTTGTACATTTTAAATTTTTTCAAATCAAATTGAACAAATTTAATCAACAAATATTCAAATATTTTTTTTATTTAATTTCCATATTTTTCGTAGTACAATTATTAAAATGTATTGTTGTACTTAAATATCAATTGATACGTTTTATTGATATAGTTTTGCCTTCAAAGTGTATGCATGAAAAAAATGTCTAACTGAAAATTTCTTTCTTTTTTTTTTTGTATTTTTTTGGTTTGTAAGTTCAAGTTGTATATAATTAGTAGTAGAGCTCAAATTTTAAGTTGCGTGTGTACGTATTTCTTTTGATGTTCGATCAAGTGTTCTTCAAATTTTGAATACAAAATGAAACTTCATTTTAATTTTCGAGTGATTGTTTGAGATGAAATGCGATTAAATTTTTTGTCATTTCGCAAAGACAATCGTTGAGTGAACCGTATATTTTTGTGTTAGTTATCCTAAGTTGCACCCTTACTGCTGGGGTGGGGCTCAGCGCCCCATATCCATACTTATCGAACGTGCCGCCCCCAATAAAACTTTTTCTTATAGATCCTCCACTATCTAAGCTAAGGTACGGTGCTCCTCGATCAGCAAATTTTCTGAATCCGTCACTGTTGTCTCGTGTATTTCGTCGCACTACTCATGAAATATTAAATGTAATTTTTTTTTTGCAGGATCCAAAAAGAGGGGATTGGTGGCTAGAGTTTGGGTCAGGAAGAATAGTGGGATATTGGCCATCTTTCTTGTTTACCCATCTTAGGACATCTGCTGCAAGCATGGTACAATTTGGAGGGGAGGTTGTGAACAGTGACAGCCCCACAACTCACACATCAACCCAAATGGGGAGTGGACATTTTGCCAAGGAAGGGTTTGGGAGGGCTTCTTATTTTAGAAATTTGCAAGTGGTTGATTGGGACAATAGCCTCCTCCCTTTGCCTAATCTCAAACTTTTGGCTGATAAGCCAAACTGCTATGACATACAGGGAGGGGTTAATCATGTTTGGGGCACTTATTTTTATTATGGAGGGCCTGGGAGAAACTCAAAGTGTCCCTAAAACAAAGTTATTCATAGGAATTTTTTTTTTTTGTAAATTTGTATAAGGAAAGAAAAATATATACCGCAAATATAGATATGATTTTGTAAAATGGTATACTCCGTATAATATTATACTCCCTCCGTCCCAAAAAGGTAGGGACATATTGATCTGAGTAAAATGGTAAAATAAGAGAGGAATGATTTTGTGTTGATTTTCTAAAAAAACCCTTGATGTGATGGAGAAAAGTAGGATGTGAGGTGTAGATTATTAGGAAAAGGGTATGATGTGGTGATAGGTAGGGTATGAAAAAGTAAGCGGTAAAAGTGAGTTTTTAATAGAAATGCAGATGATGTTTAGGGACACGTTTTATTTGAAACGTGAAGGACTTTTTGAAAAGATGGAGTATTATTAATAAGTTATTCAAAATGCTAACTAACACCTAACATAACATTCTATCAAAATGTAGTTATAGATGCGAGTATTATATAAATTTGAAACAAGAAACCCCCTTCACATATATGTCCTTGGCCTCCAAAAGATATCCTTAAAATTCTCCCAGCCATTCTCATTCATAACATGTCTTCTGAAATGAGATAAAAAAACATTCATTTCCATTGAGCACTTCCAAGGCATTGCAGTGATGGCAAGAATTCTTGGAATTTTTGCCATCACCTGCATGATATCTCTGTTTGCCCAGACATCTTCTTCTCCCTTAGGAGACCTTCTTTTCAACCCATTTTCTCCTCCCCAACGCGAGGGAGGCGACAATGGAGGCGGAGTGCAAGTAGGGTTCTACAACCAGATTTGCCCAAGGGCAGAGGAAATTGTCAAAGATGTCATGTTTAATGCATTCCAGAATGACTCTGGCCTCGCCGCCGCCATGGTTCGCCTCCAAAGTCATGACTGCCTCGTCAATGTGAGCCTTCATCGTTTCCAAATTGATTATGCCAAATCAAAACACTCAAACATTCACCTAATGAAATGAAGAAAAAATAAGATGAAATGGATAAATACACGGGACGGAAGAAGTATATCAATGCATTTGTCCTAATCGATAGAATTTTTTGTCGTTAGTTATAAATATTGCATTGCACAAGAATACAAAAATGATACTATCAAAAAATTAATCCATTGTATTAATATGCGATGCAATTTTTATTTAATTACTCCAATCCCCTGACTAAAAGTTTTCTTTCGGATTGACTTTAGTTGGTCATGATTTAATTTTTAAATATAGGATATCAATCTAAAAAACGCTAAAATATGAAATTTGGACCAAATTAAACCTCATTCTCTGTATTTTTTACCTCTAATAAATATGAACATTGATGCTATAAAATCCTCTTAATATCTCCTAGCAATCTGGCATTATGCTTTGGCATAATCTTATAATATAAGTCATATTTTAATATAAAAATATTAAAAGTCTTATTTTGATATAAGAAAATCATTTTTTTTTGCCAACTTTAATTATATTCTTTCAAACGTGGACCATAATATACCAAAAATGTACGTATTTGAAACGTAGTTTTACAACATCATATTTTCAAATTAAAGCATGCAAATATGTATAAACAGAGACATTGATCATCAAAATGTATCACCGCAAACAAACATAAATTTTAATTTGAACAAAAGGGCAATGTTTAACTCTAATCCCATTTGAGTGGAAAATTAAGACAAATTTTATGGAATGTGCAGGGGTGTGACGGATCTGTTCTGCTAGACCAGGCGGACGGGGGAGGCCGGGTGGAGAAACAAGCTCCGGCGAACGGAAAGACCGTACGGGGGTTCGATCTGATCGACAGTGCGAAGGAGGCGGTGGAGAAAGAATGCCCCGGCGTCGTATCGTGCGCCGACATACTCGCATTCTTGTCCCGCGACGCCCTTGTTCTGTCCGGGCTGCCGGGGTTTGACGTCCCCGGCGGGCGGCGCGACGGCAGGGCGTCCCGGGAAGAGGACGTCGTGAAATACATCGCCTCCCCCAACAACACCGTGGATCAGCTGGTGCGTTTGTTTGAGACCAAAGGGCTCGATGTACAGGATATGGTGGCGCTATTGGGTGCGCATTCCATTGGCGTTGCTCATTGCTCTAATTTCAGGCATTTCTATGTCCATTCTATTAATATTTTCATCTAAGGAGTATTAATTTGTCATTGAATTGGTACTCACAAGTTAGGCTTGTTCATCGATCCTAGACCAGATCAAATCGAACCCGACCGGACTCAAGATCGAATTGCGCAAAACCATGGATCAAAGATTGGACCTAAACCAATTCAGTTTTTTTATCAAACCGGACTATAGACTGAAATACTGAAGACCAAACCGGTCCAAACTCATTGACCAGTCGGACCGAATAAAAAAATACTTTGTTGCTCCGTATTATTTTGATCCATTATTTATATTCGAAAATGCTAGGGGTACACCAAAGCTGTACCCCATTTGTCCCCACCCCTTCCATTACCACTCAAATAGGCAAGAAAATTTAAAAAAAATAAGTAAATAAAAATAAAAAAATAAAGGGAGATGCTACGGTACACCAAAAGGTGTACCCCATTTGTACACCACGCCCTCCATAACCACTCATTTATTTTTTATTTTTATTTACTTAATTTTTTTTAAATTTCTTGCCTATTTAAGTGGTAATGGAGGGGATGGAGGACAAATGGGGTAAGGTGTACCCCTAGCATTTTTCAAAAATAAATGAGTGATTATGGAGGGGTTGGTGTACAAATGGGGGACACCAAAAGGTGTACCCCTAACATCTCCCATCTATATTTTAGGCTTTTAAATTTGAAAAATGTTAGGAGTACACCAAAGGTGTACCCCATATGTACCTCACCCCCTCCTTGTCTACTAAAAAAGGCAAAAAAAATTTAAAAAAATAAGTAAATAAAAATGTATGGTGGAGAAGGGGGTGGTGTACATTTGGAGTACATCTTTTGGTGTACCCTAGCATTGCTCTTTAAATTTATACTGTGCAAACAGGAAAAAATAAAATAAAAAGAAAAACTAAAAATAGATACACATGGACTGCTTCAATGTATAATCATCAAAAGTAGTGTGGAACATTATTTTGACTTATTTAAAAAATTACTTAATTAAAAACCTTGTTAATTAAATAAATTAAGATATATATATATATCAAAATAGAGTTTTAGTGTTTTGATCTTTTAGGTCCAATAGTATTAAGTCCACTCGGGCCAATTGGTCGGACCTAAATTATTTCGAGTTCAGACAAGACCTGACCGAAACCCGAATGTCTAATTTTTTTGGATCGAAGTCGGATCCAAAATCCATTCGATCGGGTACAGCCTGGACCTTATGGTCTAGTTCGATCAACTTTTTCGGTCCCGACCTAAACCTGGACAACCCTTACTTGACTCAAACTAGTCCCCGGAGCTAGAAAATGTGAATCAAAATTAGTACCGTATGTAGTAACAATTTGGAATCTTTGGTTAATCCTCCTCCGATCCGCAGGTATAGGCTAAAGGATCCAAAGAAAGCAAGAGAAGTGGAGGGGTCGATGAAGGTGGTGATGGGATTCCAATGTCTGAACAAGAGGCATACAGTCCCAATGGATAGCGTGACAAACTACCGAATGGACTCCGTTTTCTACAGGCAGCTGCTGAAGAAGAAGGCGTTGCTGGAGTCCGATCAACTGCTGGCCTCCGATTCGAGAACGGAACCGCTGGTGGAGAAGTTTGCCGGCGACGAGGCCGAATGGTTCCGCAAGTTCACGGAGTCTTTCGTCAAGATGGCGCAGAATCAAGTGCTCACGGGGGATCAAGGAGAAATACGGAGGAATTGTAGATTTGTGAATTGAATTAGTTTCTCTCATTTATTGCTTTAATTCCTTTTTTTATTGTTTCTCCTATTATTATTATTGGAAAGATTCATTGGTCGATAATCTATTACTCATTCTCGGGGGCCAAAATCATTGGATGTTATTTTTCACGACTATTGTTGAGAAATATAGATCATTCAATGGGTTTATGTAATGGCACACAGTTGATAGTAACCCGGTTGGGCACACAGTTGACGATAACCCGGTTGGCTAATCACTCAACACAAGAAAAAATATTATCAGAAAGCCACGTGGGTGAAGAAGTCGTTATTCCAAAACTATCATTAACACCGTCCGATACAAGAATTCCATTCAAGTTTGAAAGAAGACAATTCTTTGTGGCTACTTCATACGCAAAGACGATTTACAAGAGCCAGGGACAATCTCTAAAACATGTTGGAGTATTGTTATGGAAACCTGTGTTTAATCATGGACAACTCTATGTTGTTGTTTCAAGAGTAACTAATCGTAGTGGGTTGAAGATTTTATTATGCAATGAAGACAATATTCCCACAAATTGTACAAATAATGTAGTCTATAAAGACGTAGTTCGAAATTTGTAATGCAGTGATGTTTTTTACCTTAAAATATTCTATTGCATCTCATTTTTATCATTGAAAAATGATTTGAATTTAATAACATAAAAATGACTTGTGCAACGCACGAGTATGATACTAGTTGAACGAAAAATCTCACATCATACTTTATACACCGACAGTTGCAATTTCTTGCGTGTCTCGCAAAAATGACACGGAGACTTACAATGTTAATTTTCACAAATAATTTTCCGATGCTTACTATTTATTTTCATAATATTGCGGAAACATGTTTTAAATAAATTCTTAGCAACAAAACTTTTAAAAAAATTACTCCCTTCGTCCTAAAATCATTTTCCAATTGTTATTTATATCTTCAAATTTTATTTACTTTTTGCCTTATTTTCATTAGTTATTTGATAAAATAATATAGTGATGTTACCAAAGTATTATAGAAGTTTGATATAGTTTTTTAAATATATAAATTTTATTTTAAAATTTTATAGCGATAATCAAATAAATTGAATTAAAAACATACTTGGTCAAACCTTGTAAACTGAAATGGTAAATATTTAATTTTAGAAAGAAGGGAATAATAGTAAAATGAGCATTTTTTTACGTAAAGTTTTTGTCCAGTTTTGACATTTTGCATTCAAAATTGATAAACTTTGAATTTTAAACAAAAAATTGATATTAAACATTTATAAAAAACAATTTAATTACATTTATCTTGCATAACATTTTTAAAATATTAGTTTATCTAATTAATCTGCTATATAATATTTTTTTATTCTAGGTCAAATATTGATCTTGGTTAACTACAAAGGGTCAAATTTGAGAAATATTTTAGGATGGAAGGAGCTTTTTTTTGTCCTAAAGTCTTTTTTTTTAATTTTTACCTGTTGTAGCAAAACTTTATAAACTTTGACCATTTAGTAAATAAAATTTATATTATATACTAATACAATAACAAATTTATTAGATTTATCTTGCAAAATACTCTTGAAATATTATGTTATCTAATTTAGAGTAAATTTCATAAATTGTCTCTAATTATAGGTAGTTTTACATATTTAGTCCTCAATTATAAGATATTCCATAAACAGTCCCTAATTTTTGAAAATGATTCCACAAATAGTCCTTTTCACCAAATATGACAAAAATATCCATAGATAGTCTCTGAAGGGTCAATTAAGAAATAGTTTTCAAAAATTGAAGACAATTTATAGAATATCTTATAATTGGAGACTAAATATGGAAATTTATCTCTAATTGGAAATGATTTATGAAATTTACTCTCTAATTTGTATACAATGTAATTTTTATATAATTATGTCTAGACTGACAAAAGTAGAGGAACTCTATTTGTGACACTAAAAAACAATTATAGATTCGTACACCTACATAGTCACACTTTGGCCGTGATAGTTTCAAGTGGAAAATCTCAAGAATAATGTCAAGGATATACCAATTGGACCATGCTACACTTACACCAAAAAATATACCTCATTTGTACACTACAGGTTTGCACAAACATTTCGATGGTTTACACCGACACAAGTGTTGGTGCGTTAATAAAAATTCACACAGACACAAATGTTGGTGCGTTTAACAAAAATTAGTTTTACACCAACACAAAGTGTTGGTGCAAAACTGCGGGGTACAAATTGGGGTACAAACTTTGGGGTACACATAGCATAATCCATACCAATTTGGTGCAACATCTCCTCTCACCGCATACTCAGTAATTCTTAGGTCATGTTCTCTTCATATAATTTGAATGATTATGATCTGATTGAAATAAATTCTGATATGATCAGATTTGAATATAGTTATCTTTAAAATTGTTTCATATCTAATCTTGTTTGAACTCATTCTATAAAGAAAGGGTAAACAGTAAAAAGAATAAGTTGAAGAGTAGATGACCTTAACCATTCTCGAATTTTCTTATCGACACTAAGGGAGTAAGGGAGGCATATTCAATTAGGATTCTTATAGATTTTTTTTCGAATTTTAATAAGTATACGGATTTAGAAGATTATAAATTTCATGTACAATTGGATTGAATTTTTTTAAAAAAAAGATTTTACAGATTTTTACGAACTTGGCATCAATTTTTTTATTGATTTAAGTAGATTTCTAAACCCGCTTGCCCTATCTCCATCCAGCACGGTTCCAGTTAGGAAACCACAAACTCAAATCCCTGAGATGGAAAAAGTATCAGAATTGAACAAAACCTTTAAAATCATCCCACAAAAACTAAAAGATAGAAATCTCCAAACCCTGCGATTGCGCTCCATGTAGAAAGAAACTAGTTGTCGAACTTCATCGTCCGATTGTAGGCGGACTTTGATACAAATATCGTATCGGATAGAGAAGAACTTTGAGCTTTCTTCAAGCTCCAAGAAGATGAGGTAGAGAAAGATGGAAAACTTTGAGCGTTTCCGGACTCCATGAGAATAGAGAAAGATATTAGGATTTTGATATTTTTTTATTGATTGATTGAATAAAAGGATTGCATCGCTATTTATAGGAGATAGAGAAACCTAATGCTAACCCTAATTGACCTAATGGGCTCGGGCCCATACTAAAACCCTCAACAACATTAACAATTGAAAATTAAATAACTACTAATTAATAAATAATATAACTAATCTATTATCATATCATTCTCGCCCCCTTAAAAACTACCTTGTCCTCAAGGTGGAGTTTCCCACTCAAGCTTTTGGACATGTGAGAACATGCTGAACGAGAAAAGATGTTCAGTTCTAGACCAATCTTCAAGAAGCTTCTCAAAGGAAGTATAACGATAGAAATAAGAGAGATGGCCCAACTTGCATTGAACTATTTTCTTTGAACCCAAGTGCTTATACTTGACAACATCGGCAAGCGCAAATAACTTGATGGTGTCAATCAAGATAGGTGAGCATGCTTGCTTACCACCTGCATCTATCCCTTTGTCAACACTTTTTGGAACATCATACTTTGGAATGACCATTCCCACTGAGGTGTAAAATTCTTAAAAAGTAGAATAAGACTTGTCGACATTAGCAACATCCTCTGCAAGAGGACCTTCAATTTTTTCCACAACGTTGGACCTCCCCTCATCTTTGTTTATTGCTTTAGGCCCGGTGTCCACTTCATTTCCAACTTGTGAGTCAATGCGTGATTCATCCTTGTATGCTTGATCCTGTGCTTCAGTGTGTTGTTCAAGTATGACGTAGAAGGCGGACTATCGATGAGAACTTTAATAGCACCGAACATGTTTGTTCTAAAGTTTTGTAACTCCAATGGAATCAAACTCGGTAAAATTGGGGGCCCATGGGCCAAATCTTGTATCGCGCAAGAGATTTCAATGTCAAAGGTGTGTAAGTCAAAATTAGGGGTGAGCACATACCGAACCGATACCGAAATTTCCCGAAAAACCCGAAAAATACCAAACCGATAAAATACCGAAAATGAACCGTACCGAAAAATCCGTACCGGTATTTGGGATCGGTACGAGGTAACTTCCCATACCGAAAAATCCCAAACCGAACATATATACAAATACGTTCTAAAAATAACAATGTTTTTATATTTCTTCATTCAAAAATAAATTTATTTTGAAAGTTGGTTCAAGTGTAGATGATGGGGAGTTAGATGCGGATGTTGGACATCGTGTTGGAGTGGCTTGGGCCAAATGGCGGTTAGCTTCAGGGGTGTTATGTGATCCGAAGATTTCGCCTAGAATGAAAGGTAAGTTCTTTCGATCCGTAGTCAGACATGCTATGTTATATGGGGCAGAGTGTTGGGCGGTTAAGAAGACTCATGAGCGTCGTCTGCATGCGGCGGAGATGCGGATGTTATGATGGATGTGTGGGAAGACAAGGTTAGAATATAAGTTGCGGGAAGCGAGGTTGAGATGGTTTGGCCATGTGAGACGGCGGGATGCTGACGCCCCTGTACGGAGATGCGAGAGGATTATGATTATCGGGGGAAGTAGGGGAAGGGGTAGACTTAGGAAGAATTGGAAGAAGGTGATTAGGCAAGATATAGGACTTCTCGACCTAACTGAGGATATGGCCCTAAATAGGAACCTTTGGAAAACTAGGATTAGAGTAGCTGGATAGGAGCTCGGTGTTATAGAGGTTGTTTTGTAGTGTGTTGTATTTGTTTGGAATCTTCTGCTATTACTTGTACGTTTCGCTTGTACTTGGTACTTCATCTGTGTTATACTGTGTTCCCTTCCATATTTTTGTGCAGGTGGAGCCGGGGGTCTCTTGGAAACAGCCTCCCTACTTCCGAGTAGGGGCAAGGTCTGCGCACACACACCCTCTCCAGACCCTACTGTTGTGGGATTTTCCTGGGTTGTTGTTGTTTGTTGTTGTTGGTTCAAGTGTAGATGAATTACAAATAATCTTTTATTTATAAATCATTTACTTGAATTTTATTTTTTATAGATTTATATAACAAAATTTAACAAATATTTGAAATATTATTTTCTTATCATTCATTCTCTTTTGTTTGTAAAATATATGCGAAGTATAAATTAAACTAAGTTTTATAAGTATTTTTGCATTTAATTATTCATTTTCCAATTGTTTATCTTACTTTTATTTGGATGTACTTTCGATTTTTTTTAAATAAAAAGTTTTGTACATTCCGAAGCATAAACTAGGTAAGTGTATATATTCGTCCCAATATTTACCGAAACCGAACCATACTGAACCATACCGAACCAATATTTCAGGATCGAGATCGGTACGATGTAGAATCCCATACTGAACCAATACATTTTGTATGGTATCGGTACGGACTAAATACCGTACCATACCATACCACGCTCACCTCTAGTCAAAATCATAATTTGACTGACTTTCAATATGAAAAAATCACTGAAGATTCTTTATAATTTCGTCTATGTGATCATAAAGTGCACAAACTCCCTCGTCGTGCTCAATTTCTCCATATTGAACCATTTATAGCAAATTAGTAAGTTTTTCCAGTGCACAAGTACACATAAACAAAGTCTCTAAATACTTGAATCGAGCATCTATTCGGGATGAAAAATCTTGTTGTATTTGATTTTGCGATTGAGAAAAAACACCCATCCCTTCAGTTGTCGTAGATGGCTCCCTCCAAATTGAATCCAAAAATTAAAGCAAGCCACCAAAGTGCCTCAAATTAAACAGAACCTTGCTTCAGCGGTGACAACAGCGTTTCCCGAGTTCTGTCAATTAGGGCTTTGTTTGGTTACAACGTTTTCGATTAGCGTTAGCGTTTTGGATAAAATTTTAACGGTGCAGATTAATTCTGAAAACGCTAACGCTAAAGGCTACTGTCGGATAGCTTTTTCAAAACTCTAACGCTAATCTTTGACGCTGATGCCAAACAGGGCCCACATCTCTTTATTTTCCAGTTCCTGTAGATTCCATCAATAACCCGGGGGAGAGAATCAAGTCGCGATCGATCTACGGCAACCACGCAAGTCGAACTGAATGTCAACGGTGAAATTGCACTAACGGTGGGGAAGGAACTTTAGCGGCGGCACAATTTGTGGTTTGTCGGGTTGTTCCGGTCGGCCGACAAATCTAGGCAATCGCGAATTTGAATTCTCGATTTTGCACTTTTGAATTGATAATGATGCACGATCAAACTCCTTTAATTGATGTTCAGAGAAACCAAATTGTACCAGATCTGCAAGAATTTTTTTTTTTGTTTTTTTGGGTGTTCAAATCAATGAGAGCACCAATTGATACGAATATCGTATCGGATAGGGAAGAACTTCGAGCGTTCTTCAAGCTCCAAGAAGATAAGGTAGAGAAAGATGGAAAACTTCGAGCGTTTCCGGACTCCAAGAGAATAGAGAAAGAGATTAGGGTTTTGATATTTCTTTATTGATTGATTGAATAAAATGATTACATCTCTATTTATAGGAGATAGAGAAACCTTAATGCTAACCTTAATTAACCTAATAGGCTCGGTCCCATACTAAAAGCCTCAACAACATTAACTATTGAATATTAAATAACTACTAATTAATAAATAATATAACTAATATATTATGATATCAGACTTTTGAACAGAGGATCTTCCAGATTATTCATCTTCTTCTACGCAAAGGGCAGAAGAAGAACCGAAACAGTTTTGGCTGCGGATGAAGCTTTTTCAACTACAAAGCTGCATAAGAATCCAAGCAAAGGGTTTGGATTGGGCTGTGGAATATGTCCGTTTATCGATTTTGGATTTTTTCGATTTTTGGATAAGAATCCAAGCAAAGAGTTTTACACCCAAAAGTTGTAAAGATTTTAAAAATACACGCAAAGGGTTGAACAAGATCAATATAAAATCTTCAATTCACGAGTATTGAAGCTCCAATGTTTTTTAAAATTCGAAGCTGTTTTGGATTGAAGCTGTCCGTGTATTGCAGATCCTTTCTTCAAAAAGTCTGTCCATGTATTGATGCTCGAAGCAAAGGATTTTTAAAATCTCTTGTTCGAAGCATGGATTTTTGGTGAGCATATGTTGGGTGAGAATCTATCAAAATCCATGGATTATTAAAATTCATGGGTTATTGAATACATACAGATTTTTTAAGACTTTCTAAAATCTTTATTGAATACCTCAAGATTTTTAGAAAATTTTGAGAATCTAGGTTGAATATCTGAAGATCTTTTAAGACTTTTAAAAAATCAGATTGAATACATTTCTATTTTAACAATCCAAAACAATCCTAGAAACTCCTAATTGAATACACCTTCCTAAAATATGTATAGTAGGAGAAAAGTGATATGCAACTAGTGCATTATTTAGGCGGCCAAATAGTGCTAGTACCCCCTGTGTATTGCAAAATAGGCACCAAAACCCTCTCTGTTTTCAAAACTTATTTTTAAAGTCCTTGTGGTGTCAAAATGCTTCACCCGTGCTCCCTCTGGTCATTTTCCGGCCATTTTTCCGACGAAGAAGGGGGGCATTGGTGCATATTTACTAAACCACAGGGGGTATCAGTGCTAATATTTATTTTTCGCTTATTTTTTTGTTTTTTTCCTTTTTTCCTTTATTTTTTTCATTTATAAATAAAGGTTTTTTTTAAATTTATTTTTATAATGTTCATAAAATTTAAAGTTATTTTTGTTTGAAAAAATTAACATATAATATATATGTTCGTCTCAAATCAACAATTTTTGTTTTTTCTGAAAAGAGTAAACTTTTTTTTGAGAATTTCAAAAAAATGAGGAATAAAATAAGAAACAAAATAATGCAAAAATAAAAATGAATATCTTTTTCGAACATCTCAATTCTAGGGAAGACCTAGGAAGAACGATTCGCCGGCCGATCAATCGCAGGCTAAACAAGGATCTAGAAACGGGAGCTCCTTCAGTACACTGGAAAATAAAACACCTGGATGCGATGATGGAAGGAAGGAACAGATCTATGAACCGATAACAAAAAGAGAATACCCAATCTGAGAAGAAAGATGTTGCTCCAGATGAAGAGAAAGAGAAGTGGACTGAGGTTCCTACTGATTATTTTCAACAGAAATCATATGCTGATGTTCTTAAGCTGAATCAACCTTATCAGGTAGATCTTAGATTCATACAATCAGAAGCGATAGGGGGCACAAGGTAGGAAAATTTACAAAAGAGGACATAATAGAAGACTATGAAATCTGGGATAGAGCTGTAATCTATTGTGTTCTAGGGGATAATCCCCCTCTGGAGGTATTTAAAGGATTTGCTAGCCGGATCTGGAAGGAGTATAATATTGTTGACGTCTCATTTGTGAAAGAAGGTCAATTCAATGTTTGCTTCAAAACTATGGAGGAGAGAAATGAGGTCAGTAAATGTAAGTATTATTTCTTCGACAATAAACCAATGCTGGTTCAGGAGTGGGTCTCTGGAAAGGCAATTGATACTACAAAACTAATTAATATACCTATATGGATTCAATTCCCTAACCTCCAAATGAAGTACTGGAGTTTATCGGGGCTGAGCAAATTGGGCAATCTAATAGGTAAACCCATTAAAAGAGATAAAGCTACTGTAACTAAGGCTAAGTAGAAATTTTCCAGAATCTAGGTCGAAGTCCAAGTCCATCAATCATTTCCTGATAAATTATAATTTTTGGGTGAGTGAAAACCTACTTTGTGTGAGCAATGCAAGAAATTGGGACATGACTCACAACAGTGTAGAAGGAAAGAGAAGGATCAGAAGGTACAAAGTGGGAGTCAGAGGAAAATATGGGTCCCAAAACAGAAGCAAGAAAAAGGAGAAGTAACTGAAAGTGGAGAAAAGAAAGACTCCATCGAAGGAAACTCATACCCAAACAACCCAATGAGAAAGATCAGGATGGATTTCAAACTGTATGTGGAAGGAAAGCAGCAAGGAGGGTGATACTAGAGGATATAGGGATGAAAAGAAATACCCCATTTGATGGTCATTATCTATTTTTTTACATGATCTTAAGCTGGAACATTAGAAGGCTAAATAATCCTACTAAACAATGGGAAGTTATTAATATTATTAATAAATATAAAGTCTGTCTTATGGGTACATTAGAAACTAAGATTAAGAGGAATAAAGAGGAAGAGATCCTAAATAAGATGTTTGGTGGTTGGGAATTCTTCACAAACTATGATCTTCACCCTCTAGGAAGAATATGGGTGGTGTGGAATAAGAATAAGGTGACTGCTCAGGTGATTGATTCAACTCATCAAGCTGACCATTGCAAATTCAGATATCTTGACTCCCAAGAGTATGCTTTCATTACCTTTGTCTAGGGGTCCAATGATATTACCATTAGAAGGCAGCTTTGGACCAGAATAAGAGAATACTCTTCCACTATTATAGGCCCATGGTGCATTCTTGGTGATATCAATGTTGTGTTGAATGTGGAGGATAGAAAGGGAGGGAACCCAATCACATCTGATGAAACCCAGGATTTTAAGGAATATATAGTGGATTGTGGCTTGGATGAAATCCCATCAAAAGGTCCTTACCATACATGGTCCAACAAGCAAAAAGAAGACAGAAGAATCAGTTCAAAATTGGACAAAGCCCTGGCTAATTTGAACTAGATGGATTACTTTAATACCAAGATAGTGATAATGGAGGAGGGAGTGTCATATCATTCTCCCCTATTACTGAAGAATATTAACTGGAAACCTAGAACCAAGAGTTTTAAAATTTGTGATATGTGGATGCAAGATCAGAAGTTCCCCAGCATCTTAAGCACTAACTCGAAGGAGGAAGGGGAGGATAGAAGTATGTTCAAGATGGTGCATAACCTAAAAAGATTAAATATTCCTTTATCTGAACTTTACAAGAACAATTATCATAAAATCCACAAGTAGGTGGAGGATATAAGGGAGGAACTGTTGAAAGTCTAATCTAATCTCAAGATAAATTAGAGTGAATCTCTTGTGGAGGAAGAACATACACTCAAGGCTGAACTATATAAGAAAAGTAGAGCATCACAAGCTTTAAAGAGTCAGCAAGCCAAAGAAAGATGGATTATTGAAGGAGATGGGAATTCTAAATTATTCTATGCATGGGTTAAAAAAAGGAAAATTCAGAACTACATTATTAATATCCAAGATGAGAATAATAAGGTTGTATAAGGGACAGACCAGATTGCAAATATCTTTATCTCATATTACAAAAAGATCTTGGGCTCCTATAACCCCTGCCAAGAAGTGGATGTAAGAGTCCTAACAAAAGGCTTTAAGCTGGTTGTCAACCATCAGATTGAACTAATCAAGGAATTTACCCCTTTACAGGTGAAGGAGGCTATATTTTCCATTCCTAATTCCAAAAGTCCACGCCTTGATGGATTTAATAGTGGTTTCTTTAGGAAATAGTGGAGCATAATGGGCAGACTTGTTACAGAAGCTGTACTGGAGTTCTTTAAGAGAGGAAAAACCCTGAAGCAAATCAATGCAACTAACATCTCCCTTATCCCCAAAACTAAAACCCCTATGTCTCCAGCAGATTATAGACTAATTGCTTGCTGCAATGTGGTATATAAAACCATTGCTAAATTGATTAGTAGTAAACTGAAAGAGGTTCTCCCCCATATTGTGAGCCCAAATCAAGGAGCATTTGTTAAAGAAAGGGAGCTATTCCACAACGTTCTCCTTTGTCAAGAACTAGCCCAGGACTATAATAGGAAAAAATGTATCCCTCAGGTGCATGATGAAACTAGATATCAAGAAAGCATATGATTCAGTCAATTGGGATGCAATTCTGAAAATATTACATGGACTGATTTTCCCTGCTGAATTTATAGACTGGATCCAGTTCTGTATTTCTACCCCTCCTATTCTTTATGTATCAATGATGAGATTCATGGCCACTTCAAAGGGGGGAAAAGGGATCAGGGGGACGCCATATCCCCCCTAATATTTGTTCTAATTATGGAATATCTTACTAGAATGTTGCAAGAAATGACAAGCCAAGGAAGATTTAAATACCACCCAATGTGTGCAGAAATGAAGATTATTAGCCTTATGTTTGCAGACGACCTAATAGTGGTATGTAGGGGGGATGAAGGCTCTATCTAATGTATTATGAAAGCACTAAAGAAATTCAAGGAGACTACTTGATTGCAAATTAACCCAAGCAAAACCCAAGTGATTTTTGGAGGAATTAAACCACAGCAGCAGGATAGCCTACTCAAGTTAACTAGAATGGGCAGAGGCAAATTACCTTTCACTTATCTTGATATCCCAGTCACTACTTCTCACCTAAATCATCAGATTGTGACAGATTGGTTGCTAAGCTAACTACCAAGATCAATGCCTGGAACTCTAAGCATTTCTCCTACAGTGCAAAGGTTAGACTTATTAATGCCATGCTTATGGGAGTCATCACTTTCTGGGCCAGAATCTTTATTCTGCCCAAAATGGTGCTTAAGAAGATAATGAGCATATGCAGAAAATTTTTATGGGGTGGGGTAGCATATTACTCCAAATCTCCTCTTGTTAGTTGGGATATAATATGCCAACCTAAGAGCAAAGGGGGTCTTGGGCTGAGAAACATTATTAACTAGAACAAAGCAACCATCATGAAGTTAAACTAGGACATAGCTAACAAGAAGAATGTGCTTTGGGTCAAATGGATACACTCCAGATATATTCAATTTGCTAGTTACTGGGATTGTATCCCTAAACCAGCTCGTGCCATTATTGGAGACAAATGGTAAGGGTGAGGGATAAATTTAGGGATATGCAGTTATTTGGGGAGTTTGAGGTGAAAAAGGGATATGGATGGCTTTAGGATGAACTCCAGAAGGTTGGGTGGGCTAACTGGGTTTGGAACAAAGCGACCCCTCCCAAAGTGTAGTTTATATTCTGGTTATTAATGCAAGACAGATTTCTAACCAAGGCTATAATGGCTAAATGGAGTTCTATAAACACTGATTGTGTACTATGTGGGGGTGAATTGGAGGACATCAATCATCTTTTTTGCAATTGTGAGTATACAAGAAGGGTTTTAAATTCGGTTTTGCAGCCTTACAACCTACGGTATGATCAACATAGCATTGTGGAATTTGGTGAGATGATTAACACAAGGGTGGGATGCACACTTCGCAGGGAGATTATCGCAGCCTGGTCGATAGAATGTTATGGCATATGGAGGGCGCGTAATGGGATTATACATCAGAAGAACATCATAGAGCAGGACGCCATTAAATTCATTAAGTTTACCCTTCATAGTTATATAGACTACAAAAGGAAAATGTAACTAGCTTGATATCGTATTGGGCTTGTACTGAACATTTTATTGGAAGTGGAATATATTGGTACATTTGTTCAAAAAAATAAATTTATAATTTTATATAAGAGTAATTTCCATAAAAGGTCTCCAGTTATAGGTCGTTTTACATATTTAGTCTCTATGTATCAAATATTACTAATTTTGTCCCCAATTATTATATTATTTTTCACGAATGGTCCTTTGTTAATGTTTTGTTAAGAACATGGATAAAATTGTATATTCATACTTCTCTCTCTCCTTAATTAAGTTTTCTCCCTCCTCTCGTACTGTTTCCCAAACTCATCGCTGAGTTTGAATCTCTAAACCCAAAACTGAAATGACCATTCCTCTCTAATATATTAGTCTTCGTGGTGGAACCTAAAATTAAAACCAATGGGCTTTATGGATGAGTTTTATTGATTAGTCTCAAGAAATTGCAATGAAAGAAACATTAAAACTCATCCATTAAAGTTACTTGTTTCGAATTTGGGTTCCACTAGTTAGACAAACAATTGATAGAAGAGTAATGATCTTTTTGGTTTTGGGTTCAAAACATCAAACTCAGCAACGTGTTTGGGAAAGGAGTGCTAGGGGAGGGAGGAATCTTAATTGAGGAGAGAAAAGAGTATGAATTTATAATTTTATCCACGTGCTTAACGGAAATGCTAACAAAGGACCATTCGTAGAAATGAATATTACAATTGGGGACTAAATTAGTAATATTTGATATATAGGGACTAAATATGTAAAATGACCTATAACTGGGAACCTTTTATGAAATTAACTCTTTATATTATTATATGAATATAAAATGTATAAAGAATTAAACATTAAAGAGAGATAATAGAAATTAATAGAGATGAAGGGATTGAGATTTGAGAAATGAGAATTGAGTATTTGAGAATTGAGTGTGGTATTTTTTTAAAAAATGAAGGGTTATTTATACAATTAAAACCCCCCAACCCCCTCCCATTCCCCTCCTCAAACGGCTATAAAGCCGTTGAGGAGCCCCCCACCTGCAAAAGAGGCTGACTGCTTGACAAAGCAAGCAAAAGAAAAAAAATTCAAACGGTCGGTACCAGTATCGTGTGGGATGGTATCGGTACCGGTTCCCGACACCGGCTGAATGTTTTCGTCTCTGTTGACAGTGGCGGTACTGGTGCCGGTAACAGTACCGTATCGGTACCGTGTCCAACCCTAATTGTAATTCTTTTAACATTTTCCAATTTATTCCAACTAATTTCAATTTATTAACTCATAAAATATTACTCCCTCCGTCCGAAAATAAAGTTTACATTTCTAATTTTAATCCACACTCTTCCAAAAATACCCTTCTCTACCATTTCAATCTTCTCTCTCCCCTTCCTCCTCTTCTTCCTTAATTCCTCTTTTTTTTTCTTTTTCTTTCTCCCATCCGCCGGATCTGTGAACTTTCAATCCTCCCTCTCCCACTTCTTCTTCTTCTTCTTCTTCTTCTTCTTCTTCTTCCTCTTCCTCTTCCTCTTCCTCTTCCTCTTCCTCTTCCTCTTCCTCTTCCTCTTCCTCTTCTTCTTCTTCTTCTTCTTCTTCTTCTTCTTCTTCTTCTTCTTCTTCTTCTTCTTCTTCTTCTTCTTCTTCTTCTTCTTCTTCTTCTTCTTCTTCTTCTTCTTCTTTCTTCTTCTTCTTCTTCTTCTTCTCTTCTTCTTTCTTCTTCTTCTTCTTCTTCTTCTTCTTCTTCTTCTTCTTCTTCTTCTTCTTCTTCTTCTTCTTCTTCTTCTTCTTCTTCTTCTTCTTCTTCTTCTTCTTCTTCTTCTTCTTCTTCTTCTTCTTCTTCTTCTTCTTCTTCTTCTTCTTCTTCTTCTTCTTCTTCTTCTTCTTCTTCTTCTTCTTCTTCTTCTTCTTCTTCTTCTTCTTCTTCTTCTTCTTCTTCTTCTTCTTCTCTTCTTCTTCTTCTTCTTCTTCTTCTTCTTCTTCTTCTTCTTCTTCTTCTTCTTCTTCTTCTTCTTCTTCTTCTTCTTCTTCTTCTTCTTCTTCTTCTTCTTCTTCTTCTTCTTCTTCTTCTTCTTCTTCTTCTTCTTCTTTTCTTTCTCCTGAGCAGAAACGGACGGGACCAACGCCAAATGAACCGTTTTTGCACGAGGATCACGAATATTCAGTCCTTTTTTCCAATTTTGCCTTGAACTTCACGAATTGAAGATTTTAAGCTCGGGAAAACCGTAGGATCCCAAATTGGGGGTTTCTTCAAATTGGCTTCAATTTCTGCAATTAATGGTTCCATTGTGGTTGGATGGACTGTGGGAGGTGCCTGGTGGGGTTGCGCGATGTCAGAGGTGGCGGAGGTGGCCGGAACTGAGGAAAACCCGCCAAAAATCGCCGGCCCGAGTCGCGGCGGCGATCTGGTGATTCCGGTAACCAAATCGGGTGAGACCGGTCCCGTTGGAGTCGCCTGTTCTTTCTCTCAAAGTAGGATGGGCTGTTTTCCGATTTTGAGCCGTCAGGTCAGGACGAAGGGGTAAAAGCCAATTTTGAGCTGTTTTCTGATTTTGAGCTGAGGATGGGCTATTTTCCGTATTGTTTTCAGGTGGAAAAGCAAAAAGGGGAGAAAGGAGTATTTTTGGTATTTTAAGTGCTTAGTCAACTCGCAATAAAAATGACAATAAGTTAAAACGTAAACTTTAGTACCGGACGGAGGGAGTATTCAACATCTAACTCTAAAATTTAAAAAAAGGTACTCATTATTTTTGAAACCCCAAACTACATACTACCTGTTAAGAAAAATATGAATTGTTCATTTATCAATTAATTAGGTCATGCTCAATCATAAGTTGCAGGAACAAATTGTCCATCATCACCATCAAGCTGTCATTTGTATAGTATGTATACTGATTGTAATAGTGTTAGCACTAAGCCTCTCTACTATAAATAAGAGGCTTATGATCTCTACAAATCACCATTTAAGAACAAGAAGAAGAGTGAAGAATCAATAGAGAGAAGAAATCAGAAACATATCATATTTATATTCATAATCTCTGAGTAGTTTTTTCTCTCGTTTTATAACACGTTATCAGCACGAATTTGCTCAAAAAAAATCTCAGAATCCTTGTTCTTCTCAGAAGTTATATTTATTTAATTTATTTAAATTTATTCATAAACAAACTAAAATATTTTCATAAAAAAATATGAGAAGTATGCTCTGTGATTGCCCAAAGTTGGAATCCTTCACATAAAAAAATCATGTTGTTGATAAATTAAAATAGAGTAGAATCTAATATAGGGTAGCTTTTAAAAAAATATAGAATTCAATTAAGAACATACCTTAAATTAATTTATGCATGAAAGGTAGACTTCATGCATATAACTCTCTTAAACTTTATTACTTGAAACTTTCTAGTAGTGTTTTCTTAAAAATTGCATACAATTTTTTTACGGAGTATATGCTTAAGAGAGAGAAAGGGGGAATGATATACACACTCCAATAAAAGGTTGAAGAAGCATACTACGGAGTATTATAGATAAATAAAAATAATAATCTTTAATTAATTATTGTTTACTTCCAGTATATCTTAGATTTTAGTTTTTTTATGCTTCAAGGATAGATTGATATTGTAGTAATAATAAATAAAACTTACCTTATGCAATCCAATCTCTTGAGGGAATTACGGAGTATAAGACTCATTAGTTTTCTTGAGAGAATTGCATATTTATTCTAGTTCGTGCTTGTTTCTATGAGACTACGCTTTTTTTTCTTTTCAAAAGATTCCTTTTTGAATTATTACCATTAATAATACTAAGAGGACAACCAGCATGTGATATTCTTTTGTCCTCTTTCTTTTGTCAATTTTTTTTCAAATCATCAAATCTTATTCCTGAATTATTTTTCAAACAAGACGTGTGAATTTTTTTCTATCCCTATTTATGTTCACGTCCTTAGTCCTCTCAAAAAAATTAATCTATTATTTTGTTTTAGTTCTTTTTCGTAGCCAACATCATGAGAAATATCTTGTCCACTTGTTTTCATCCCAGTTTTTTAAAAAAAACATAAACCATTTCATGTTTAATTCCATTGGGTATTTTTTGTATCCCAATATTTATTATTATTTAAATTAAAAAAATCTAATAAATCAAATTTTATTATCTTGTAGTTATTTCATGGCCAACATCACCAAAAGAGAATTCGACATTCTTGATTTATCCGGTCAAAGGTACCTGGAATGGAGGGTTGATGCACTTGCTCACCTTAAGGCTAATGCCGTCAAAAATACAATTGCTGAAAATAATACATCATCATCTCAGCAAAAGGCAAAAGTCATAATTTTCCTTCGCCACCACATTCATGAAAGTTTAAAATCTGAATATTTATTGGTGGAAGATCCGAAGGAATAATGGGATAATCTCCAAGAGAGATATGGACATCAACAAAAGGTCCTACTACCAGAAAGTTTAAGATTTCAAGATTTCCCAAGAAAGTTTAAGATTTCAAGATTTCAAGAAAGTTTAAGATTCCTGGGATAATCTCCCAGAAAGTTTAAGATTTCAAGATTTCAAATCTGTTTGTGACTATAATTTTGCTATTTTCAAAGTCACGTCCACATTAAAATTATGTGGACATAATATCACTGATCATGACATGTTGGAAAAACCTTTTTCCATCATGCATATGTCAAATGTGATATTACAGCAACAATACAGAGAAAGGGCTTTAAAAAGTATTCTGAGTTAATCTCAGTACTACTCGTTGCTGAGCAGAATAATGAGCTCTTAATGAAAAATCATAACATGAGGCCCACCGGTTGTAGCCCTACAAATTTTGGCCATTTTGACTGTGGTTCAGCACCAGAATCAAATGTTATTCAAGGTGGTGCACGCGGACACTTTAAACGTAGACGCAGAAATAACCGCAACAAAGGGCCAAATAGGGGATATAAACATCCAAATGAATCATCCTCCAAAGGAAAAGGAATATTCAAACCACCACAGGCTAAAACTCATGAAAAGCCAAAACCAAGTGGTGAATGCTATAAATGTGGCATAAAAGGACATTGGGCTAATGAATGTCGAACGACAAAACATTTGGTGAAATTATACCAAGCTTCCACAAAAGGAAAAGGAAAAAATGTGGAGGCTAATTATGCTGATGATATCAATCCAATTTTGCCTAAATTTGACGTGTCTGATTTCTACATGGATGATGCTGAAATTGGTGATGAAGTGGCTTTTGGTGGAACTACTACTATTTAAATATTTTTATTTACTCTATTATGGCGTGTTTATTTTTATTTTTAAATAAATGTTTGAAATTTGTATTTTATTTTGATGTGTACTAGTATTATTATGTCTGTTCTAAAAATTATAATAAAATGTATGATATTTGTGTTAATTGTCTTGAACTTATATATTTATTTGTATTCAAGATATAGAGATAACTGCTTATGGCTCCAGTGGCAAAGAGCAATGTCTAAT
Source organism: Cuscuta australis (assembly GCA_003260385.1). Classification (NCBI taxonomy): domain Eukaryota; kingdom Viridiplantae; phylum Streptophyta; class Magnoliopsida; order Solanales; family Convolvulaceae; genus Cuscuta; species Cuscuta australis. The sequence continues at coordinate 223,785 of NQVE01000161.1, forward strand.
TAACAGTGCCACAACGCACACCATTTTGAGAAACAAAGAATATTTTTCTCAAATGACATTGATGGAAACTAATGTCAATACAATCTCTGGTGTTGCAAAGCTCATTGAAGGGTCTGGAATGGCTTGTTTAATCCTTCTCCAAGGAACAAAATTAATTATCAAAGACGCATTATATTCCAGCAAATCCCGAAGGAATTTATTGAGCTTTAAAGATATGCGTCAAAATGGTTATCATATTGAAACCATGACAGAAAATCAAAAGGAATACTTATGTCTAACGACAACCAAATCTGGCAATAAAATTCTTTGTGAAAAGGTGCCAGCGTATTCCTCGGGACTATATTATACTCACATTAGTCCCGTTGAAGTGAATGTTGTCTCTAATAAAAAATTAGATGATCAGAAAACATTCATTTTATGGCATGACCGTTTGGGTCATCCTGGCAGTGTAATGATGCACAATATAGTTCAAAATTCCCTTGGACATCCATTGAAAAATATAAGGATTCCAAGATCAATTGATTTTCCATTTGTTGCATGCTCTCTTGGAAAAATGATTGTCAGGCCATCTTTAAATAAAATGGGAGTTGAATCTCCTGCTTTTTTAGAAAGAATTCAAGGAGATATTTGTGGGCCAATTGCCCCACAATGTGGACCATTTCGTTATTTTATGGTGTTGATCGACGCATCAACACGTTGGTCACATGTTAGTCTTTTATCTACAAGAAATTTTGTATTTGCAAAACTCCTTGCTCAAATCATACGTTTGAGAGCTCAATTTCTGGATTATTCAATAAAGAAAATCCGACTTGATAATGCAGGAGAATTTACATCCCAATCATTTAATGACTATTGCATGTCTATTAGGATTGATGTGGAGCATCCAGTTGCTCATTTGTACACTCAAAATGGTCTTGCTGAGTCTTTAATAAAGCGATTGCAATTAATTGCTAGACCATTATTGATGAAATCCAGTTCTGCATCTGTTTGGGGACATGCTGTATTGCATGCTGCAAATTTAATTCGGCTAAGGCCTACTGCAAATAATAATTTTTCCCCATTACAATTGTTAACTAGAAAAGAACCAAATATTTCTCACATAAAAATATTTGGATGTGCCGTATATGTACCAATTGCTCCACCACATCGTACAAAAATGGGTCCTCAAAGAAGGCTGAGAATTTATGTTGGCTTTGATTCTCCCTTAATTATAAAATATCTTGAGCCAATGACTAGTGATTTATTTACAGTTCGGTTTGTTGACTGTCATTTCGATGAGACAGTATTCCCAGCCTTAGGGGGAGAAAATGAGAAAAAGGACCCACGTACGAAAGAGATTACATGGAATGCAACATGAATATCTTTTCTTGATTCAAGAACAAATGCATGCGAACAAGAAGTGCAAAAGATAATTCATTTACACAATGTTGCAAATCAATTACCTGACGCATTCACGGATTCAAAGAAAGTGACAAAGTCACATATTCCAGCTATGAATGCTCTTGCCATAATTGAAAAATCCTTCAGAGAAAAATGAAAAAACTCTTGCAAATGAGTCTTCAATACGCAAAAAGCGTGGCAGACCACTTGGTTCAAAAGATGTAAAACCAAGAAAACTTAAAAGGCAAGAGACAATATTTGAAACAAAAGATGTTCATTCTTCAAAGAAAGATAATGAACAAACCGAGCATGTTGATATAAAAAATAATATCAATGAAAAATTTGCTTTAAATGAAGATTCAACAATCTCTGAAGATACAAATAATTCAGATGAAGATAGAAACGTTGATAATTATGAGATCTCAATAAATTACGTTTCTACGGGATTGCAATGGAATAGAAAAGATGTTCATGTAGATGATATATTCGCATATGCCATTGCCACAAAAATCATGGATGAAAATGATGACATTGAGCCAACTTCAGTTGATGAATATCGACGTAGGCATGATTGGCCAAAATGGAACGAAGCAATTCAGGCAGAATTGAAATCAGTTGAAAAACGAAGTGTTTTTGGGCCTATAGTTCCTACGCCAAAAGGTGTGAAACCAGTTGGTTTCAAATGGGTTTTTGTGCGTAAGCGCAATGAGAAAAATGAAATTGTGAGATATAAAGCCCGACTCGTTGCCCAAGGTTTTTCTCAAATCCCAGGGTTAGATTATGAAGAAACTTATTCCCCAGTAGTTGATGCAACTACATTGAGATTTTTGATAGGCATGTCTGTATGTGAAAAACTTCAAATGCGTTTAATGGATGTAGTGACATCATATTTATATGGATCTCTCGATACTGACATATATATGAAATTTCTTGAAGGGCTAAAATTGCCTGAGATTTATAGTTCAAAACCTCGAGAGATGTTTTCCATAAAATTGGAAAAGTCACTATATGGACTAAAACAATCTGGCAGAATGTGGTATAATCGTCTCAGTGAATATCTTCTCAGAGAAGGATACAAAAATGATCTAATTAGTCCATGTGTTTTCATCCGTAGATCTAAATCAGACTTTACCATAATTGCAGTATATGTTGATGATTTAAACATCATTGGAACTACAGATGAAATAGAAAACACTGCAAAATATCTCATGAAAGAATTTGAGATGAAAGATCTTGGGAGAACAAAATTTTGTCTTGGTCTTCAAATTGACCATTTGAAAGACGGGATATTCATCCATCAGTCAAATTACACGAAGAAGGTTCTGAAGTGGTTTTATATGGATAAAGCACATCCTCTCACATCCCCGATGATTGTCCGCTCTCTCAATGTACATGATGATCTGTTCCGACCTCGTGAAGATGATGAAGAAATACTCGGTCCAGAAATACCATACCTGAGTGCGATTGGAGCTTTGATGTATCTAGCAAACAACACTCGGCCAGATATTACATTCTCAGTGAACTTATTAGCCAGACACAGCTCGACCCCGACTAGGAGGCATTGGAATGACATTAAACATATTTTGCGATATCTCAATGGTACCATCGACCTTGGTTTATTCTACCGCAAAGGTACCAAGGCCACTCTTGTTGGATTTGCTGATGCAGGATATTTGTCTAATCCACAAAAGGCAAAGTCTCAAACAGGATATGTGTTTACTTATGGCGATACCACAATATCATGGAGATCGATGAAGCAAACTTTGACAGCTACATCATCAAATCACGCAAAGTTGATAGCTCTCTATGAAACAGGTAGAGAATGTGTATGGTTGCGATCAATGATTCAACATATCCAGAGCGAGTGCGGTATAGAAAAAATTACTAGTCATCCGACTCCTATATATGAAGACAATACTGCATGCATTGCTCAAGTGAAAGGAGGTTATATCAAAGGAGACCGAACAAAGCATATATCACCAAAGTTCTTCTCAACACATGATCTCGAGAAAGATTGAAAGGTTGACATCAAGCAAATCAAGTCCAATGAGAACCCCGCTGATTTATTTATTAAAGCATTGAACCCAAAGAAATTTGAAGAACTCGTACACAAGATTGACATGCATCGTCTCCGTCAATTATGCTAAGCTGAGGAGGAGAATTTTATGAAATGTACTCTTTTTCCCTTGATCAGGTTTTATCCTACTGGATTTTTCCTGATAAGGTTTTGAATGAGGCAGTACATAAAATTAGAATGAGTTTCTAAACTATACCCATCTCGCAAAATACTCATCATCAATTGAAAAATGAACATTCAAGGGGGAGTGTTAAGAAAAATATGAATTGTTCATTTATCAATTAATTAGGTCATGCTCCATCATAAGTTGCAGGAACAAATTGTCCATCATCACCATCAAGTTGTCATTTGTATAATATGTATACTATTTGTAATAGTGTTAGCACTAAGCCTCTCTATTATATTCATAATCTCTGAGTAATTTTTTTCTAGTTTTATAACACTACTTTTTTTTCCCACAATTTGTCTTTTTCTTGTCCTTTTCCACATCACTCTTAGGCTCTCTCGTACACCACCGTCCACCGATCCTCAGTTGCTGTGGCGTGAACCACATAGAATCACCATTGACTAGCCTCTCACTGTTGGGGACGACGATCAGTTCAGTTAAGGTATGAATCTCCCTAATTTCATTCATTTCCAATGAACTCTTTGAATCTCCTAGTCTTGTCTTCCCCTCTCTGATTCTAATTTCAATCGAATTAATCTCCCTTACAAGAACCCTAGTTCCCGGCACTCGTTTTCCTTGATTGACGACAGTTTTTTGTTTGATCAACCAGATTGTTCTGGGTCGCCTTTTCGATCATGTCCTCCAAACCTTTGGACTATGAGAATCTGAATGAAAATGTGAAGAAGTGTCAATATGCTGTCAGGGGCGAGCTTTATCTCCGGGCTTCAGAACTTCAAAAACAAGGGAAGAAGGTGCGTCTTTTATTTTTAAAAATTATACCAGAACAAGTTCTTTGGCATCATGTGTTGGTATTTCAGACTGTTTTTTTGGCGTTTTAAATCCTATTTTGGTATAAAAAACCACAAGTAATTTCCATAATTGGTCCTTCATAACATGAGGTTTTTCATATTTAGTCCTCTATTATCAAATTATCAAATATTACGCTCGTTGTCCTTTTTTATGGCTACTTTTCCATAAATAATCTTTTTTTGATGTTATGTCATATTGGTGTTAATTTGAGGGTTGAAAGTGTAATTTCACAATGATCATGTATCTTTCTTGTCATACACAATGCAAGAGGTCGTTTGTGAATCGCAGTTGCTTTCTGCTACAACCATAGTCTACAGATGTGGTCTCTCATCAGAATACTAGTCCGCAGCAATCATAGTCATTATTGTCGTGTTGATGTCCAATTACACTTTTAGCCCTCAAATTAACTCCAACATGACAGTAGGTCAAAAAAAGAACTATTTGTGAAAAGGTACCCATAAAAGGACTATGGGCATAATATTTGATAAAAGAGGATTAAATATGGAAAACTCTATGTTATAAAGGACTAATTATAGAATTTACTCTAAAAACATTGAAAGTCCTATTTTTGTATATGGAACATATTTTATTTCTCCCATCTTTTATTCATAATTTCTTTTTGATGTCTTAGCATTTTACAAATCCTGCAGATCATCTTCACTAATGTTGGCAACCCCCATGCCCTTGGACAAAAGCCCCTCACTTTTCCTCGCCAGGTTTGTTTGAAATCTTGAATTGTAATGTAACTATTTTATCAAATCAAATGCTCAATTATTTGTTTCCACATTTTCTCTAGGTAATCGCGCTCTGCCAAGCTCCCTTTTTACTAGATGATCCGAATGTGGAGCATATATTCCCCGCCGATGCAATTGCAAGAGCTAAACAATATCTTGCCATGACTTCTGGGGGTCTTGGTACTGTTTTCTCCGCATTTTTTATATCATATCTAATTTTTTTAGAAGATGAAATCATTTGCTACCTTATTGTTAACCATATAGGTGCTTACAGTGATTCTCGTGGAATTCCCGGAGTTAGGAAAGAAGTAGCGGAGTTCATCGAGAGACGAGATGGACACCCAAGGTGATAATGCTTAGTTCCTATGTTAGTTGAATCAAGACTCCAAAAGGGCATGTTTGGATCCTCAAAAGTGCTAGAGTAAGGGGAAAATGCAAAGGAGAATTGTATTCTTGTAGTTGATTTTACCACGTCAAATACAATGGAACATAAAATATGATTAAGGCTTCAATCTTTTTGTGCATATAGTTTGGATTCCTTAGGTTTTGTTCTTTTAGGTGGGAAAAACAAAGTTGGATGGTGGAAGAAACTGGAAAAAGTTGGAAGAAACTGGAAAGAGTTGGAAATAAGGATTTACAACCCACGTGAATAGAGTTAGTCTTTATAGAATGTAGGTAGATTAGATCACAGATGCATAAAATGAATGTCAACAAATATCAAAACTAGATTCATTAAGTTTGAACTATTGTTATATATTCCTTCATATTTCTTTTCGTTCAAATTATCTTTATATTTTTATCTCCATTTTCCTCACCTAGCATTTCCCGAGTTCCAAAAGACCCAAAATGTATGGTTAGATTATTGGTTCATTTTGTACAGTGATGCAGAGCTCATATTTCTCACAGATGGAGCCAGCAAAGGAGTAGCGCAAATCTTGAATGCTATCATTCGCGGTCCAAATGATGGGGTAATTTCCCACATTAGAAAATTAGGGTATGTTTGGTAGTCCGGTTCAGTAATTGGATTTTGACTTGCTAATTTAGATGAAATGAATGCCACCAAACACATTTTCTTTATGAAAATCAGTCGTTTCTGCCAAATAACCCTTACCAAATGGGAACTTAGAGTTTCTTCTTTTAATGAGATTCATACTCCGTAGGTGGTCAATTTAATCAATTCCCCGCATTTCCCAAACTTTGGTTGAATGTTAAGTTTGTTCAACTTTTTTATGTACTGACTCCATATTTAATGTTAGATATTAGTCCCTGTTCCACAATATCCACTGTACTCGGCTACAATATCTTTACTTGGGGGTTCTCTTGTTCCTTATTACCTCGAAGAGACTGCAAATTGGGGTTTGGATATCAAGGACCTTCATCGTTCAGTTGCAGAAGCTCGATCCAAAGGATTAATGGTAATGGTGATTATTAACACATTTTGTGATTCTATAACTACTCTTTCATGTTTAATATTGCCTGCACTTAGATACGAGCAATGGTGATTATAAACCCCGGAAATCCTACTGGGCAATGTCTTAGTGAAACAAATTTGAAAGAGATAATGCGGTTCTGTTACCGAGAGAATTTGGTCTTGCTTGGGGATGAAGTTTATCAACAGAATATCTACCAAGACGTGCGCCCCTTTATCAGTGCAAGAAAGGTAATGACCCTGAGTTAAATGCATAAATTTTATGTAAATTTTGTTCTTGGAACTTATAACTTGATGCCATGTCACTCCAAAACTTAAGGTTCTATTGGATATGGGCACACCCATAAGCAGAGAAGTTCAGCTTCTTTCTTTCCACACTGTCTCAAAGGGATACTGGGGTGAATGTGGACAGCGCGGTGGATATTTTGAGATGACCAATATCCCTCCCAAGGTCTATGTGGTCCTAATTTCATTTTTTTATTTACTGGAAACCGTTAACCTGCCCTACACTTAAATAAAATTGCTTCTTTTTGTCATCTACTTTATAGACCGTGGAGGAGATATACAAGATTTCATCAATATCCCTTAGTCCAAATGTGCCCGCGCAGATATTCGTAAGTTATTTATCGTTTTTTTTGTTTGTTTCGTTTAACCCTTTGTTTCCATTTTAATAGCATGTCGTAGCTAAAGAAAGCATTAGAATTGTTCAATTTCATTCTTGTACCAATAGATTTTGGCACTGTTTGATCGGAGTAAATTTGGCCAAGTTCGTTGATGCTAAAATGGTTGAATGATGTAAAATGTTCGTACTTCGTAGTACCCAAATGCATTTTCAAAATAAATTAAAGGAAATGATATCATAAAAAGCATTCGAGAAATACCGTAGCAAGTATAAGTTGTCAAAAAATGGTTTACCCAACAAGGGCTTTCTTATTTATTTTTTTCCACTTATCATCAGTCATGTCCTGGTTGAAAATGGTACCCCATCCTGTTTTTTGTTGCAGCTAGGGCTAATGGCGAACCCTCCTAAACCTGGAGATATCTCTTATGATCAATTCATAAGGGAAAGGTAATGAATTTTGGACTAGCTAATGATGAGGGCGAGAAGACGGGTTTAAATAAAATTTACTGTTAATGGCTGATTCTGATTGTAGCAAAGGGATTCTTGATTCGCTAAGGAGAAGGGCGCATATAATGACCAACGGATTCAATAGCTGCATAAATGTTGTGTGCAATTTCACCGAAGGCAAGTACTCCCTCTGTCCTAAATTCAGTTGTCTGTAACTATTAACGGGGTCAAACTTCATCCACTTTCTTTCCCTATTTTTGTTACTAATTTGATAAAATAATATAGTCATGTCACCTCTTGTTTTGTAGAACTTTTGATGTAGTTTTTAAATACGTAAATTTTGTTTTTTAATTCTATCCCAATTCTCAAATTAATTGTATTAAAAATAACTTTAGTCAATCATCGTAAACCAAAACAGACAATTTAAATCCTTGAGCATTTCTTAATCAGATCAATGCCTTTTATATCCACTCTCACAAGTGTTTTTCAGGTGCCATGTATTCCTTCCCACAAATACGCCTACCCCAAAGAGCTATTGAGGCTGCGAAGAGTCTTGGAAAAGCTCCCGATGTTTTCTACTGTCTCAAGCTCTTGGAAGCCACTGGAATCTCCACCGTTCCTGGCTCAGGATTCGGTCAAAAGGAAGGGTACGGATTCCGCGCTCCAATCCAAATTCAACCCTCCTTTCCTATTTTCTTTGCTGCAACAAATCCTTTGTTTTTCTGTGTTTAGGGTTTTCCACCTTAGGACGACTATCCTCCCGGCTGAGGATGAGATGCCAGCTATAATGGCTAGTTTCAAAGAGTTCAACGATGGGTTCATGGACCAATATGAAGATCACGGACGCTATTCCAGGATGTAACTGCTGGTTATATGCCAAAAATATATAATCAACTTTTACGATCATCGCGCTATACATAAATAATCCGATGAACTCTTGAGGTAAATCATTCTACAGGTCGTGCCATTTTCGATTCCCTCGTGGTTTCAGGTTATGTTTCAGTTCCATGTGGTCATTTTCCAAGACAGGTTTTGTGTTTTCCAAGGAATGAACTTCAGGTATCAAAGACCACATGGGTGGCATGGATATTTAAATGAAAAGGTACCACGTATATAAGTTCCCTTTGAATGTGAAAGAGAAAGTACCCCTAGTCCTTTTTCCAATGATTGATTTGAAAAATAACCTCGGGTTTTATTTACGAAGTATAAGGGAGCGTTTGTAAGGGTCGGTTTAGTAAGCGTAGGAGGGATCGGGGTTCTGATATTGATGATGATTAGAACCCTTTTGTGGGTGTTTGGTGAAGCCTACACAGTGTTTGCAGATGATATATCTTGATATCTCAAGGGGTTCGAGTTGATTTATCTTGATATCACAACCCTTTCACACAGGGGTTTTCTGATATCTCCCGAATTTAGGAGGTTAATTCGGCGTTTCAATATCTTCATCGACTGTTAGCCACCCTCCTCAATGTGTTTGGGGCTTGAGTCCAATTCTCAAAACCGTTTAGGGTACGCCGATAACAATTACTCCGTATCGAATAAATTTCTGACTTTTTGGGAGTGATATTCTTTTTTTTTGGGGGGGAGGGGGCATTTAAATACGGATTCATGGTGTGAGTAGAATTATAAAATTTGAAAAGAAATAGAAAGAAATTAAAGGATACGAAAATAAAGGAAAAAAAGAAGTGTGTGATCAAGAAACATGATATTGGAAAGTTTAAATAGGAGGGGGAGGTTGGGTTGAAATTTGAAACTTTTTACATTTAAAATTACAAAAAAATTCCCTCGTCCAATTTTAATCTTTCTATTTTCTTCTCTGTTTAGGTATAAAAATATCTTCCCATTTTTTCTGTCTAAAATCTAAATTTAATATTCCTATTTTCATGTTTAAGCTTTTTTTAGTAAGGGCATTTTAGACAAATTTACTCCATAGTTAACCCTCCTTAAAAACGAAAAAAAGTCAAATAAGAAAAATTAAATTCCAAAGGAGGGGAATACAATATTTTGAATGTTAGTGTTGAACGGTAACAAGAGGAAGGGAGACGGCATCGCGCGGCCTGGCTATGGCCACGAAATCGTTCACGGGGTAGTATATTTTTGGGCTTATATATATTACTCTGTTAATTTTGTATATTTGAAACTTAAAGTTTATTAAATCAGACAAATACACAGAGATGGAGGGAGTACTTTATATGTCCAAAACTAACCGTACATTTTTATATTCGACATTACCAACTCATTAAAAATATTATACTCCTTCCGTCCAAAAAAATATTATAGTTTGAGTTTTATAGTCAAACTATGTAACAATTTGACCATAAATTATGATAATGATAATAATGATGATGGTGATAATAGTAATAACAATAGGAATAATAATAACAATAGTAATAATAATAACAATGGTTAGGATCTTTTGACCTTGAAACTCTGGGTGTAAAGAAATTGTTTGTAATAGTAATAGTAGCAATAATAATAATAATAGTAATAATAATAATTTTTGAATGCATCTATTTTATTTAATTAAGATAAATAATATGGAGTAGGTAATAAGTAAAAAAATATGACGAGGACGCAACTTCAGTCTTGGGTTGTAGAAGGGGAAATTATGGGTTAGATTATCATTTCTCAATTTTAAAAAGTGTAAAAATAACTTTTATCTGCATGACACACTTTTGAGGTATCACACAGAGTCATGTGTAGTTATCTCTTATTCTATTAAATAAGTAAAGAAATTAAAAAAAGAAAATAAATAAAATTTGAAAGAGAATTTAATTAATTTAGACGGAGGGAGACTAAAATATTTTTTCCAACCATGCTAGGTATACCCTTAAATATTGTACTCTAAAATATTCATAAAAAATTTACACTTCACATTGATATAAAATGTTAGTGCGATCGTTAAATTTTGCACTAATATTTTGTGTTAATGTAAGCAACCAATCACACATTTACATGGACACAAAATATAAATATAAATTTTTTAGATGCTCCTTACGCCTTGAAAGTTTGCTTTAATTTGATTTTTTTGGTCAAACTGTGACACTTTTTAGTTACGAATTAAATATACTTTAAAAATATTAAATATTACTCCGTACAAAATTATGATATTTCGAACTATATTATAAAATAAACTCAGTTTTACTAAATTACATTATAACTAAATACTCATATTTGTTTCCAAAAAAATACTCATATTTTTTTTCATAATTTAGTACTCCCTCCGTCCTATAATGATCTTCCCGGTTTATTTTACGAAGTTTGACCGAGTTTATTTTCAATTCAATTTAATTGATTGTAGGTGTAAAATTAAAAAATAAAATTTATATATTTAAAAACTACATCAAAAGTTCTACAAAACAAGTGGTGACAAGGCTATATTATTTTATCAAATACCTAATGAAAATAGGTAAAGAAAGTGATTAAAGTTTGACCGGGTAAAAAGTGTATGTGAAGAACATTATAGGACGGAGGGAGTATTAAAGTAAAGTGTAACCATCTTTAAAAAAGGGGAAGGAGTAAATTTTAGAGTTAAAGGAATTCAAATAGGGATTGGACCATGCTAGGGTACTACCACATGAGTGTTACCATGGGTGCACTCATGCTTCGCACAGACAAACACAGACGATAAATGTCTATGCGACACAGACAATTATCGTCTGTGTTTGTCTGTGCAAAGCATGGGTGCACCCATGGTAGCACTCATGTGGGCGTTCACCTACCGACGTTGCTGGAGTGCGGGACATCATTATGGTCTTCAGAGAAAGTTGGACTTTTGTCCGTTTCAAAATGATTTTCAACCTTAATAACCTGTACCGAGGGAGTATTTGGATTTTGGATACGGAGTAATTTTTTTTTTTGGAGAAAAAAAAAAGAATATTTGGAACAAAAAAACAAAATTATTTTATCTCTGCATTTTTAAATATTTTAAGATGGAATAAAAATAATTTTTTTACCTCTTAACTAATGAGATGAAGGTAGAATTTTTTACTATTCAAACTACCTTGTATTTTAAAAGGAAAAGTAATTGAAGAAAAATAATATCCCTTTGTCCCCGTCACCCAGAGTTATCACCACAGTTATTAATTTTATATTTCATTATTTTTTGTTTGTTTGTATGTTTTCATTGATTATTTAATAAAATAAAATATTTTTATCACCTCTTATTATGTAAAAGTTTTCATATTGTTTATAAATATGTAATTTATGTTTTTTTATTTCTATTTAATTTGTAAACAAAATATTCTTAAACGAGAAAGTAATTTGCATACTCCATATTTTTTTAAGCAAGACGATAATTTTGGGACATAGTGAGTAAGATACTACTTCCATCTTGGTGTATTAATCTAGTTTGTCTTTTTTGAGTTAATTTAGATGAGTTTTGGACATCAATTTAAATGACTAGGTTCCCTTGGAACTTGAAATAAGTGTCAACGGATATCACCAACTCGAGTTGAAATTCTGGTTTTTTAAATTGTTGATCCTCTCCCTAACCTCTCACGTAACCCCCAAGTCCGACCCGGCCCAAACTCACACCTAACTTTTTCCACGAAATAGTGTTGACTTTGGAGTCTAATTCTTTGATTTCAAACTCAACAGATTTTTTGGAATGAATTTTACATCGCTCTAAAACATTTTTCCTATTTCGGTTTACGAGATTTAACATGAGTTTTTTAAATTCAATTTATTTGAATATAAGTGTAAAATTCAAAAAAGAAAATTACATATTTAAAACTATATCAACAATTTTATAAAATAAGAGGAGATATCACTGTATTATTTAGTCCAATAACAAACCAGAAATATATAAATAAATTGACTAGAATTTAATCGTGTGAGTAACAACTCAAAAGAAATATTTTCCCATTTCGGTTTACGAGATTTAACATGAGTTTTTTAAATTTAATTTATTTGAATATAAGTCTAAAATTCAAAAAAGAAAATTTCATATTTAAAACTATATCAAAAATTTTATAAAATACGGAGTAAGAGGAGATATCACTGTGTTATTTAGTCCAATAACAAACAGAAATATATAAATAAATTGACTAGAATTTAATCGTGTGAGTAACAACTCAAAAGAAACATTTTCCCATTTCGGTTTACGAGATTTAACATGAGTTTTTTAAATTTAATTTATTTGAATATAAGTGTAAAATTCAAAAAGGAAAATTATATATTTAAAACTATATCAAAAATTTTATAAAATAAGAGGAGATATCACTGTATTATTTAGTCCAATAACAAACAGAAATATATAAATAAATTGACTAGAATTTAATTGTGTGAGTAACAACTCAAAAGAAAGTTTATCACGTCTAATTGTGTGAAGTTTGGTGGCTTCTAAATTCATTAGTGTATCTCATACCGGACAATTAGAGAAAAAAGTAATGAGTTTATAAGCTTTTAAGTTGAATAAATAATGATTATATTCATTCTTTCAGTATGATTTAACTCAAATATCTCATGATTCAGTTCTGTAATTTTTATCCATTTTAAATTCTATCATATTATATTCACAAATTACTATAAATATAAAAAATACTCTGTACAATTTACATATTAAAAATTTTTATATCAAAATATATAGACAAAACCAATTACAATATTAATATTTTATGTCATTCACTAATCAATAAAAACACTCAAGCTAATACTCCCTCCGGCCCTAAAAATACAGGATGTTTTTTTTCATCTGTCCCAAAAAACACTTTTTATTTCTATTAAAAAGTCACTTTTACCCCTTACTTTTTCATACTCTATTTATCACATCATACCTTTTTACTAATAACATATTCATCAAATCTACTTTTACCTATCACATCAAAAGACATTTTTGAAAATTCAATACCAAAATACACTCTCCTTAAATCTTTTTAAAATCAAAACATCTCATGTTTTTAGGACTGAAAGGAGTAGAAGTTAACAAAATGCCATAATAGTAAAGTAATGTAGGGAGTAATTCATCGTGAAATAGATTACAAAAATATTATAGAAATCATCCTAAATAAGACTAAAACATAGAAAAAAATACTAAAATAGTACTTCTTTTTTTTCAAAATAGAAGTTCGTACTGTGGTAATGTGAGCTAATGTGCACTCTACACGTGCACATTACTATACTTGTTAGTAATGTACATGATCACGTTTGGTAATGTAAATGTATTTTAACTCATATTTTAGGAATAAAAATATGGAAATCCTATTTTGGTATACTTTCAATGTTTTACTCCTACTTTAGTCTTTTTTTCCAAAATATTACTTCTCTTCAAAAAAATCTGTTTATATTTTTTTGTCAAATTGTGACCCATAGCTTTGATTACAAATAGGGAAAAACATTTTTTTGAAAACATAAAAAAATTAATTATAATGTAAATTCAATATAATTTATAGTCAAAGAATGTTAAAATTTGATTTAAAAAACTACTCACTCTATTCCCAATTTGATTACAATATTTTTGCTATCTCCTCTCGATGACTTTTGTTTGTTTGCGCAAATTCATTAACTATTTGATAAAATAAAATATTTTTGTCACCTCTTGTAGTGTAGAACTTTTGACATAGTCTATTAATATGTACAAGTATTTTTTATTTCTTATCAATATACTGATTTATAAATAAAATAATGTCAAAAAGTGAGATATTTTTCTCTTCGTAAATCTCAATTTGTAATCAAATTAGGGACGGAGTAAAACTCTCCATTGGAGCGCTGTTCTTTTCCCTATATATATATATATATATATATATATATATATATATATATATATATATATATATATATATATATATATATATATATATATATATATATATATATATATATGGTGGTATGTTATCAGTTATGACTCATCTCTGCTGCGCCATCAATGGAGGGGGGCGACAGTGCAGAGGTTCCATTATTACTGAGTTCCGCGCCCACCGGAAAAGAAAACGACATCGCATCCTTCGCCGGCGGCGACATCGAGGTCATCAGTGGAGTCGGGGATTTCTTCCGGGAGTTCTGTGCGGAGTCAAAGAAGCTATGGAACCTCTCCGCCCCGGCCATTTTCACGTCCGTCTGCCAATACTCCATCGGAGCCATCACTCAGGTCTTCGCCGGCCATGTCGGGACCGTTGAACTTGCTGCCGTCTCCGTCGAGAACTCCGTCATCGCCGGGTTCGCTTTCGGCGTCATGGTATGTTAGCCTACCGGCCGTTATATTATACTCCGATCCGTTTTCCTTTTTCTTTTTTCAAAAAACACTTCTCATTTATATTAAAAAGTCACTTTTACCTCTTATTTTTTCATACCCTACCTATCATACTTTTTTACTAATAATTTATATATCAAATCATACTTTTACCTATCACATCAAAGAGGACATTTTTGGAAATTCATTACCAAAATACACTCTCTTTAAACCCTTCCTCAAAATGAAAACTACCATGTTTTCCGGGAGGGAAGGAATATAACCTTTGATTGGCAAGATTTTTCTGCTTTATCATCTCACAGTTAGATTATTTTCTATACTTTCTTGTTCACATCATAAAACTATTACCCTTTTATCAGAAAAAATAATAATCGAGTTTTTTTAGTCATCAGTACTCCGCATTAAAAAAATATTACTCTCTCTCACGATGTATTTCTCTAATTTATCGTTTTAAATCATACTAAATGAATTTTAATTATCAGTTACAATCAATTTTATCAATCTTAATATCATGTAAGCAAATATTTTAAAAAGTACATCTAATAAAATTGTTTCCATACTTATATAAATTAATTATATTATAATTTTCATTTAATAGTGGTCTAAAATTTGTCCGGTTTAAAAACAAGTAAACGAGTTGAAACTGAACAAATTAAATAAAATGTACAAGATTAATGAGCAAATTCACCCAAATTTGTAATAATATCTGAATTGACATTAAAGTCAAGCGTAGAGTGCGTGTAATGTGGGGTTTGGTAAGAGAAATACTCCCACCGTCCCTAAATATTTGTCACACTAGTATTCCGAGGTAAAATATCAAGTTTTTTCAATTTATTTTATTTACATATTTGTATAGAAATAAAGAATAAAATTTACATATCAAAAAACTACATGAAAAGTTCTTTGAAATAAGAGAAGTTAAGAATATTTTATTTTATCAAATAACCAATGAAAACGTAGAAATAAACAAAAGTTTCCGCGACTACTGAAAAAGTAAATATTGTAAATATTTTGGGACCGAGGGAGTATTAATTTGACCCAAAAATTTGAGCCCCATCTTGAAGTACTCTACCTTCTAAGTCTTATGACATTCACAATCACAAATACTACCTCCGTCCCAAAAAGATTTACACGTTTTGACTAAAATTGAAATTAAGGGATGGATAATTTTGTGTTGACTTTTCAAAAATACCCTTGATGTGATGGGTAAAAGTAGGATGTGATGTGTAGATTATTAGGATGTGATGTGTAGATTATTAGGGTTTGAAAAAGTAAGAGGTAAAAGTAGTTTTTTAATATAAATGGGTAAGAGATTGTAGGATGTAATTTTTTTGAAAGGTGTAAATCTTTTTGGGACGGATGGAGTATATGATATTGAAATAAGAGGAGATAAGGACTAATGCTAAAGATATAAATAAATAGTTTACAAAATTTATAAATTTGCTTTTTCAACATTTTATTAGAAATAAGATACATTCAAATAATAAAAATATTTTAATTTAAAGTCCTCAAAAAGTAAACTTATGAAGTTTGTAAATTATTTGTATGTGACTATAACATTTTTGGGAGAAAAACACAATAGAGGAGAGAAAAGTGTGAATTACTTATTTACTCTTGTTCCTACAATTATTACTCTTACTTTTCTAAAAGTAAATATAAATATGTCATTTTACACTAGAATATTTTCTTTTTTGTTACTTTTCTCTTTATTTTGTGTCCATTAAAAGAATAATTATTTTTCTTTCTATTTTCTCTTCATTTTTTCCTTATCTTCATTTTCTTTCTCCTCATTTTTTTTCCACTTTGGTTTTCTTTTCTCATTAAAACAAAGGGTAAAGTCTAGAGTCTTGGTTTTTTCACTTTGGTTTTCGCTTTGTGAATATGTATGTTTTTATTTTTCTAATTACTACTACCTACTTCCTCCATCTCATAAACTTTTTTTCTTTACGTTTTCACGGTCTACAATGCACTTAATTGACTATTACGAGTAGTATTTAATTTCTACGTGTTTATATATATATATATATATATATATATATATATATATATATTAAAATTTGACTGAAAATTATAAAAAAAATAAATTCAATAAGTTTATATATTATGAAACATAATTTTGATCACAAATTCGTTTGACATTTAATTGATCTATTATTATTATTTGATTGGGTGGGGTTCCCATGACATTGGAATCCAATGTCATGGATGACCCGGGGCCGCTCCGATGCCCCGTTCGTAAAATTGACGGTTCCTACCCCCTAACCCCCCACCCGGCCCCGACCCGAACACACCCCTACCCCCGTCAATTGCACCCCACAAGTTGATTTTGACTTTGGAGTCAAATTTTGACTCCAAAGTCAAAATCAACTTGTGAGGTACAATTGACGGGGGTATGAGGATGTGTTCGGGTTGGAGCCGGGTGGGGGGTTTACCGGGGGTAGGAACCGTCAATTTTACGAACGGGACACCGGAGCGGCCCCAGGTCATCCCATGACATTGGATTCTAATGTCATGGGAACCTTATTCTATTTGATTTTGATGTGGTGAACTAAAATGATCATCAGTTAGGGATGGGAAGTGCACTAGAGACGCTATGTGGGCAAGCATTTGGGGCAAAACAGGTACACATGTTGGGAGTTTACATGCAAAGGTCATGGATCATCCTCAACGCCACAGCCCTAATCCTACTCCCCCTCTACATCTTCGCCGCGCCGGCTCTGAGGTTCATCGGGCAGACGCCGGAGATATCCAAGTCGGCCGGCGTCTTCGCCATCTGGATGATCCCCCAGCTCTTCGCCTACGCGATGAACTTCCCCATGCAGAAGTTCTTGCAGGCGCAGAGCAAGATCTTCGGGATGGCGGCGGTCTCCGCCGCGGCCATCGCGGGCCACACCCTCCTCAGCTGGCTCCTCATGCTGAAGCTGGGGTGGGGCATGGCCGGCGGCGCGGCGGTGCTCAACCTGTCGTGGTGGTTCATCGTGGCGGCGCAACTTGTGTACATCTTTAGTGGGAGTGGCGGGGAAGCTTGGGATGGATTCTCCGTTACGGCTTTTCAGAATTTGTGGGGCTTTGTTAGGCTGTCTCTTGCATCCGCTGTTATGCTTTGGTCGGTACATAATTAACTACTCACTCCCTCCCTAAACACAATCACAACACTTTGATCTTTTTAGTGACATTATGAGTTTTTTTTACTACAAATCATAGAAAAAAAGTATTTAATTATAATATAAATTAAGTAAAATTAGATTTATTTTAAAGAGTACTTATTTGGTACACTTAAGGCTCACAAAAATTTTGTGGACATTTTTACATAAAAATTAATTTTTTATTTTTTTTAAAATAAAAATGTTTATCTCAACATTAAATAAATGCTTATTAGCTACATTTGTAGGTACACGGTAGACCTTAGCTCTATGTAGAATTTGCCTACTTTAAGATATACTTTTTCCATTTCTTAAAGCATTCTCTTTAATTTTTTTCCTTTTCCCAAAGTATTTATACTTTTTATTAAAGAAACCATTTTTTTTACCCTACCTGTCACATTATACTTTTTCACTAATAATATATTCATTACATTTTACTTTTTTACACATTACATAAAAGGTAAAATTAGAAAGTCAAACACAAATATATATATTTCTTATTTCTCTCATTAGTCGAAATAGGAATCGTTTTAAGAAATAGAGTGAATAGTTTTGAAATATCAATTTTTTATAATATGAAGTATATTTATGTATTTCAAATTCTATTTAATTTATGATCAAATAATGCCACAATTTGATCAAAAAAGTGAAATTGTAATTATCTTTTAGCGATGAAAAAGTATATTTATAGACTGAAGACGAATATTATATATATATATATATATATATATATATATATATAATATATATATATATATATATATATAATATATATATTATATATATATATTATATATTATATATTATAATTATAATATATATATATATATATATAATATATATATATATATATATATAATATATATATATATAACATTATTAGTAAAGTTAATCAGTATTGAATTGTTCCATAATCTTGTTGATAAAATATTGGATATAACCCTCTAATATTATTGCCAAACGGATCTATATATATGTGTGTGTGTGTGCAGCTTAGAGATGTGGTATTATATGGCTCTTACTCTCTTCGCCGGATACCTCAAAGATGCTGAAGTCGCAGTTGATGCCATTTCTATTTGGTTAGTACCTTTACTTTCTTTTTAATTACTCCCTCCGTTTCTTAAAACTCTTCATCTTTCATTTTTTTGTTATTCTTAAAATACTTCCCTTTTCTATTAAAAACTACTTTTACCCCTACTTTTTCATACCCTACCTATCACATCATACTTTTTCACTAACAACTAAACCATCACATCTTACTTTTACTCATAACATCAAGGGCAAAATTGGAAAGTCAACTGCAATTTAATACTTCCTTATTCTTTCCCAAAGTCAAAAGGGGAATTGTTTTGAGAAACAGAGGTAGTATGTTTTTATTTTTAAACTTTATCCTAAATAATTATGACTCATTCACTCATTTCATTTTAAGAGTAGCAATATATATATATACAGTAAGTACAATGTTTCTCTTCATTTTAAAGGCATTCTAACCTGTTTATAACAGATCATCTTTTATAATTGTTTGTCTTTTTTAAAGGCATTATAACCGGTCCGATTTATAAAAAAAAGACACCGGTTAGAATGCCTTTAAAATGACTTTTATTTATAATTGTCTGTCTTTTTTATTTTCCATCATCTTCGATGTAGCCAAAATTTCACTATTTTTTGGCTTTGGGTGTGATGAAAATTAATGAAACTTTCGACGTTGAACCGGGGGTCTCTTTGGAAACAGACTCTCTACTTTCGAGTAGAGGTAAGGTCTGCGTATACACACCCTCCTTAGACCCTACTCTTGTGGAATTTAACTGGATTGTTGTTGTTGTTGTCTGTCGTTTTTAAAGGCATTCTAACCGGTTGCTCGTAACTTTTATTTATAAAACCAAACAATATAATTGTCTGTCTTTTTTTTTATTATTTACGAGTACTTTTATTCCTTTGTAATTAATGATGAATTAGTACCCAAACTAGTACACCCACATGGTGACTGCGATCTAGAAATGTGATCCCCAATAATTTCATTCTGATTCAAATATTCAATGAATATGGGTGAGACTTGAGACGTGCAATAAATAAGGGTTAATTATATTCATTTTTTTCAATTCAACTATTCAATGATTGAAAGTTATTACGGAGCTTAATTAATAGCATACTGTTATTATAGTGTTATTGTTAAAACATATAGGTGTAAATTGTGAACTGGCCAATAGCACAAAGTCCCTAAAATTTTAAGATTCCATATTTTTAAGTTAGACATTTATTTTAAAGCATAAGTATTTTAAAAAATAAAATAGGGTCCAAAACGTAAATTTTGGATCGGACCAATTTTATATTTTCATTTTTTGGGGCCGGCCCTGTTAAGAAAGCACATGTACTGTCTAAATTTTTAAATACGCGTAAACCCTACCAATAAGCTCGTCATATCTTTATCTTACTAATTATTTATTTTAATATTTTGTTACAATAAAATACTCCGTAGTTAATTCGTCTCTTTTATATATATAAACTTTGGTATTATATATTTTATTAATTTCAGCATGAATATCTTAGGGTGGACCATCATGGTGGGTTTTGGATTCAATGCAGCAATAAGGTTTGTAACTACGCCCCTAATTATTCTTACCTAAATGCCCAAATATTTGTTTAAAATATTCAAATGTTTTCGCACTCCGGTAATTTTGTCTATTCGTTTAGTTTGATTTTGTTCAATTATGTCCAAATTTTTTTTATCATTAACTAAAAAAAATTACAATACATTTGAAAATTTAGAGATGATTTAGTTAAAGTGTTAAACTAAATTTGAAAAAACTTTTTTACAATTCTTTTGTATTAATGTACTACATGCTCGTAACTTTTATTTAAGTGGTGATCAATGTTCCTTTAGTTTGATACGGAGTACGAAAAATCAATTTGTCACATGAAACTTTACTTTGAAACAACATTTTCAATTAGCACTAAGGTTTTGAATACTTTTTAATTATGGAGTAATATTGTAAATTATTTTTTAAAAGTAATGTTAATTATAAACATTATTGTCATTATATGTTTTTCAAAACTAGACATTGAAAATATAATACTCTCTCCGTCCCATAATTATCTTTCCTTCTTTCCTATTTGTGTTGTCCTAAAATTTGTTCTCTTTCCGTATAAGGAAACAAATATGTAGTCCATAAGAATTTTCTTTTTTCTACACAAATCACAATCACTTATATTCTAATTTATTAAAAAATGTGCCAAGCAAGTCAAACCCGAAAGATAACTCCAGGACCAGGACGGGGAGAGTACTTTAGATTGATCGGAACTAATGAAATTATGAAGGACAATGAATTAATGGCAGTGTTAGAGTATCAAACGAGCTAGGAGCAGGGCGGCCGAGAACGGCGAGATTCTCGGTGGTGGTGGCCTCAATGACGTCACTAGCATTCGGCGTCCTCATGGCCACCATTCTCATGCTACTAAGAAGCCAATACCCGCCACTCTTCTCTGGAAGTCCCGCTGTGCAACGACTCGTCTACGACCTCACACCGCTCCTCGCTCTCAGCATTGCCATTAACAGCCTTCAGCCCACCCTCTCAGGGGTGGCCATCGGAGCTGGATGGCAAGCTTACGTCGCGTACGTGAACATTGCGTGCTACTATATTCTTGGCATTCCCATTGGCCTCGTTTTGGGTTTCGTATTCGACCTCAATGTCACGGTATGTTACTCACATGTATATGGTACGGTACTCAGTCTGTTTGGAAAAACAGTTTAACTTTCATTTTTTGCGCATCTCACCGAATATTTTCACCCCGCCTAAAATGCACCACATTTATTCTTTATTGCATGCAAAAGTCATTTTGGGGGGTATTTTTTATCTTTAGGTGGTGCAGGAGTGTTTATACGATGTGCAAAAACTGAAAGTGAAATTGTTTTTTCAAACGTATGGAGTATGATATTGTTTGTTTTGAATCAACACCTAGCTACATTGATTGGTGCATATACTTCAGGGAATTTGGTACGGAATGGTAACGGGAACAACCGTTCAAACGTGTGTGTTGATATGGATGATACTAAGAACAAATTGGAACAAGGAGGTATGTGTACGTCTATATATATATTTGTGGATAAAAAATTATTCCATTTGTCCTAGTGACTTTTCATGTGAAATTGGACAAATTTTTATTCTCGAAAAAAATCAAATTATACAAATATTCTAAGACGGAAGTAGCTAGTAAATATATGTACAGGGTAATAATGTATATATGTGCAGGCTTCAGCAGCGGGAGCTAGAATCAAACGATGGGGAGGCGGAAGTGACTCAAATGAGACCAAATTGAATACTTAAGTGATGATATGATGATCACAAGCTTTGATTGTTTGCCCATGGATTTTTCTACGCTCCATCTCTTGTATGGAGTGTCTTTATTTTCGGGATTTTTCTTTGGGTACCTTTTTATTTCTAGGGGTCATAAATGTCATACCATCTAAAAAGTGACTTGAGGATTTTAATAATAATTGTTAGACAATAATATTAAGTATTCTTATTTATGTTTGATGTTGTATTTTAGTTAGTTTTTTTCTATTTCTGGTTGTGTTAGCAGTTTCTTATATATATATATATATATATATATATATATATATATATATATATATATATATATATATATATATATATATATATATATATATATATATATATTATATATATAATATATATAATATATATATATATATATATATATATATATATATATATATATATATATATATATATATATATATATATATATATATATATATATATATATATATATATATATATATATATATATATATTATATATAATATATATATATATATATATATATATATATTATATATATATATATATATATATATATATAGACACACACACACATACGGGCTGGTTCCTGTGAGAATGATGTTTGATGAAAGAAATAAAAATAGAGGATATCCATTGATCTATTAAATTTATTTATGTTAGATGTTGTATTTTAGTTAGTTTTTTTCTATTTTTGGTTGTGTTAGCAGTTTCTTATATATATATATATATATATATATATATATATATATATATATATATATATATATATATATATATATATATATATATATATATATATATATATATATATATATATATATAGACACACACACACAAACACACACACACATACACATACGGGCTAGTTCCTGTGAGAATGATGTTTGATGAAAGAAATAAAAATAGAGGATATCCATTGATCTATTAAATCTAATGGCTCTCATTGATGCAAAAAAAGTAATTGCGATTGGGTGCATTTAATGTGGCGTGCCACCACTTCATTGATAAATGTTATAGAAAAGGGCAAGTTAGGAAAACAAATTGCCACATCAATACATCATCCACATATTTAGGCCAATACTCCGTATTATTTTTTTTAAATAAAGTGGTCATATCATCTCAATTAAATTGATTAATTATAAAGCCACAATATCATGGTGTTTCCAAAATTAATTGATTCCATAAATATCTCATTTTTTTTGACTTTATCTCGATGAGATGCACTGTGATATCCATAATTAAATGTGTAAGGCGAATGCACAGTGAGTGAAGTTATATGCACTATGATTTGTTCTTTAGATTTTATTCTAATTTTATTATATTAATTTATGAATTAATGAATAATGACTTCAGAGTGACATTGTATGTGATGACAAAGACTAAAAATGCATTGTATTAAGAATATTTGCAATACATATTTGAAAAACATTTTGCCTATGCGGGATTCGAACCCATATCTGTAGTTCATACTGCTCTACCATTTGAGCTAATAGGCAACAATTTATTTTTTCAAAGACTCTCATCTTTCATTTGGATCTTTTAAATATGCATTTTAATTTTTTAAAATTGGCAACGTTCAATGTGTTTCTAATCCACATTCAAATTTATCACAAAGTATTTAAAATACATCATCATTCGTTTAGTGAAAATTCACTATCTAGGTAATCCATATTCAAATGTATCATAAAGTATTTTATATGCATCATCATTTGGAGAAAATTCACTTCCTAGAATATAAAGCATCATTTTTTTGTGAGGAGAATTTCACCATCAATGCATGAACTTTGGTTCTTAGAATATACACTAACAGAATGCATGATTATTTACCTTAATGTAGAGGATGAATTATCTTCAAATGTAAATGCATTATCTTGATTTTGATAATGCACTACATATGCAAATTAAAAAGCATACCGGAAAACTGAAATAATTGTGCTTCTAATATCCAAAAAAATTGCTATTGTATACTAACACCATTCTAAACTACTCGTAGTTTTTTGTTCAAGTAGTAAAGCAAGAACTCATACTCCCTCCGTCCCCTTTTAGATTACAATATTCCCTTTTAGACAAAATTAAGGAAGAGTCAAATCCGTATTTTTTTCCCCAAATTACCCTCCAAATAGTATAGAAATGGGTGGGTGGGTGAGATTTGACATTGAAATGATAAAGGGGAGGGAGGGTAAAAGAGTACATTTAGTGTTAAAGTAAACACTTTGTAATCCTTTTTGGGACAAAAATAAGAGGGAATATTGTAATCTAATTGGGGACGGAAGGAGTAATACAAATGCACCACGATAGTTGTGTGTGCATATATTTTAAGTATTTTCTAAATGCCTTATGAATTAATTTAGGTTGGTGGATCCAACTAGTACTGAAATTCAAAAGAACACTACAGAGGAGTGAAAATGCATTGTTTTCAGTAGCAATATGCAGTGTTCTAAAAAGATATTGATCAGTAAGTTTACAATTGCAAATCTGCAACAAATATGGGGTATGAGTAATGGTAGAATTTAAATTAGTGTCTGCTTGAAAAACAAATATAGAACCGAAGAATTTTGAATGTAAACCAAAGACAGGAAAATGTAATTAAAGAAACAAAAAAACATGCCAATAACAAGTAGAATTTCATTTGCAACTACATGTTATATTACCATCTTGTGCAGAGTGCAGAATAGTGAATGTCAAATTATACTTAATTAGTTTAAAAAATCATGAACACAAGACCACATATAAAAACTTCTTTAAAATATTCATACTGCATCTTAGACTGTGATTGTGTCATAACAAAGCTATCATATTGCATTTCAAGAGTACATCTTTAGAAGCGAAAAATATTCATATTAAATTTTAATATAAGCTCTTTAAATGTGAAAAACATTCATAATTCATTTTAATAAAACCTCTTTAAAAGTGTAAATGAATCGTGCTTCACAACCTTTTGAATAATACCTCACACGGTCATGCTGCAACTTGGACTGTGGATGCATCATATTAGATCAACACACTACATTTTAAGAATGAATATTTTGTGCTCACTTTATTTTTTTTGGGTCCATTTCGTGTGGCGCTAGTCGTTCCTCTAACTTGGCTCCGTCGCGGCGTTGGTGGGTTTCACCGCTGAAGCCGCTCATGAGATCTGACAGTAACCTCGTCTTCTCCGGCAGCCTTTTGCTCTACCCTAGCCAAAAGGTCAGCGTTGGATAAAGAATGTTTGAGCGAGAAATTTGGAGTTTGGGACATAATTTTAGGAAAGACATTACTCCTCAATAAATGTAGAGTTTGAGAGAGACCGATGAAATCTCAAAGCCCTATTATACCCTTGCACGCATGATTAGACTACAAAGCTCACCAAGCACAACTACAAAGCTCACCAAACTGTAAGGCAAAACCTCACCATATTTTTTTCAACACTTTGAATTTTTTTTGAAAAAATAAAATCAAAGGAAGGGGTGCTGACTAGACTTTGACCGTTGACTCCAGCATTGACCGCCGCTTCCCGCAGCCAGTCGCCGGTCGCCGGCCGTCGCTGGTCTCCGGTCGCCAGTCCCGCCGGTCACCGCCGCCGCCATACTCTGGTCTCTGTTGACCAGTGGTTGACCGGCGTTGCTATTTTATTTTTAATTAATATTTTAATTTTCAAAATTAAAAAAAGGTGAGTTTTGGGGTTCAAAGTGGTGAGCTTTGCTTTATTTCCAGGTGAGCTTTACATTGTCAATTGGTGAGCTTTGTAGTGTAGTGTGGTGAGCTTTGCGTCATCTGAACGAAGCATGTCATCGCACCGTAAGGTGTCATCTCACTGGATTCAATCCCTATATTATATATATATATATATATATATATATATATATAATATATATATATATATATATATATATATATATATATATATATATATATATATATATATATATATATAATATATATATATATATATATATATATATATATATATATATATATATATATATATATATATATATATATATATATATATATATATATATATATATATATATATATATATAATATATATATATATATATATATATATATATATTGAAGAATTGTATTTTCATTGATTAATTATGTGAGGAGTACGTGTATATATATACAACATCTCAATCCTAGTTATGGTAGGAGAGGTATTCTAGGGAAGCTATACAAGTATGGAAACAAATCATAATACAATAATATTAAATATATTTAATATATTTAACATGCTCCCGGCTACATCGGATGTGCTAGGGGTCGGATACCCAGGCTTTCTCTGAAGTCCAGAAATAAGAGAGAGGGCAGTCCTTTTGTGAAGATATCGGCGAACTGAGAGGATGAAGGAACATGGAGGACTTTGATCTGGCCAAGCGCCACTTTATCGCGTACAAAGTGTATGTCAACCTCGACGTGCTTGGTGCGCTGATGTTGCACCGGATTTGATGATAGATAAACAGCACTAACATTGTCACAAAAGACGAGTGTGGCGCGACGGAGTGGTTGTTGCAGCTCAAGAAGAAGATTCCGGATCCAGCAGGTCTCTGCAACAGCATTGCAAAGGCTCGATATTCTGCCTCGGCGCTAGAACGAGAGGTTGTGGCCTGGCGTTTGGAACACCAGGAGACGAGGTTGTCGCCTAGAAAGACACAGTAACCGGATGTGGAGCGTCTGGTGTCGGGGCAGCAAACCCAATCAGCATCGGAGTAAGCCTGTAAATAATCGGTGGCGGATCGTGTCAGATGGATCCCGTGGGTGGCAGTGCCACTAAGATAGCGAAGAACTCGCTTCATGGCAGTAAGATGTGAATCGCGTGGTGCATGGAGGTGTAGACAGAGCTGCTGAACTACATATGTGATATCAGGACGAGTGAAGGTGAGGTACTGTAGTGCACCGACAATGGACCTGTAAAAGGACAGGTCGGAGAGCGCCGAACCCGCGGTGCTAGATAGTTTTGCCTTCGTGTCTACTGGGGTAGAGATGGGGTGGCAAGAGACCATCCCTGCCCGCTCAAGGATATCATGAGTAAACTGAGTTTGGTGGAGGAAGAGTCCGGTGGCTGTGCGCTGGACATTGATCCCAAGGAAAAAATGTAGGTCGCCCATGTCTGTCATAGAGAATTCAGCCTTGAGCTGCTGAATGAGACTCTGAAGCAGTGCCGGGGAGGATGCTGTGAGTACAATGTCATCAACATATAGGAGCAGGTATGCCGTCCCAATAGGCTGAGAGAAGGTGAATAGGGAAGTGTCGGCCTTGCATCCTCAGAAGCCAATAGTCTGTATGAAACCTGCAAACCTGTGAAACCAAGAGCGTGGGGCCTGCTTAAGACCATAAAGAGCCTTCTTGAGTTTGCAAACATAATGAGGGCGTGTGGGATCCTGAAACCCAGAAGGCTGGCTGACATAAACGGTCTCCTGTAGCTGACCATGGAGGAACGCATTTTTGACATCAAGTTGGTGAATGGGCCATCCACGAGACAGAGCAAGGCTGAGGACGATACGAACAGTGACAGGCTTGACAACGGGGCTGAAGGTCTCGTCATAATCAACGCCAAAACGTTGGTTGAAACCGCGGACCACCCAACGGGCCTTGTACCTGGATAACTCACCTGAGGGGCCAAATTTGTGTCTAAAAAGCCATTTACCGGTGATAAGGTTTTGGGAGGGGGAGGGGGGTACTAATTCCCATGTGTCATTCTTTCTCAAGGCATTAAATTCATCACACATAGCAGCATGCCAGTTTGGATCTTTTAGTGCACTACGGTAGGTTGGGGGTAAAGGAGAGATGGGGACAGAAGTGTTAAGGTTGAGAATTTGTTTGGGGCAGAAGACACCGGCTTTGGAGCGGGTTTGCATGGGGTGGTTGTTTGGAGCCGGGTTGGGTTGTTGGGCCGTGGTAGCTGCTGGTTGGGGGAGGGGTGTGTGGGCCGTGGGGGCTGGGAGGGGAGAGGGGGTTGGGCTGGGAGTTGTTTGGGCCGGACAGGGTGTGGGGATTGGGGAGGCAGTCAGGGGGGATTGGGCCGAGGCGGGTGGGGATTGGGCCGTGGTGTTTTGGTGGGCCAAGGGTGGTGGGCTATGGGAGGGGGGCCTGGCAGAGGGGCGGGCAGTGGGAAGGGAGGTAGGGAGCGTGGCAGTGGGAGG
The DNA here is from genome assembly GCA_003260385.1 of Cuscuta australis. Lineage (NCBI taxonomy): Eukaryota > Viridiplantae > Streptophyta > Magnoliopsida > Solanales > Convolvulaceae > Cuscuta > Cuscuta australis. Next base: position 252,232 of record NQVE01000161.1, read on the forward strand.
GGCTGCCGTGGGGGAGGTGACGGGGTGGGTTAGGGGGTGGGGTGCATCATCGGTGGAGTCCAAAAATTGAAGATCGGGAGGGGTGAGGGGATGAGCGTATGGAAAGGTGTGTTTGTCGAAAACAACGTGGCGGGAGACAATGATTTTATTCGTTTGAAGGTCAAGGCATCTATAACCGCGTTGGTTCGAGGGATAGCCGAGGAAGATGCAGCGGGCGGAGCGTGGGGCAAGTTTGTGTGGAGCGGTAGCGGAGGTGTTGGGATAACAGAGGCATCCGAAGACGCGAAGGTGGGAGTAGTGGGCAGGTGAGTTATAGAGAACGGAGTGGGGAGTGCGGTTGTTTAAAGTGGTGGTAGGGAGGATGTTGAAAAGATGGGCAGCCATGTACAAGGCTTCGACCCTGAATTCAGGGGGGAGTTGGGCTTGGAAGAGAAGTGAGCGGAAGGTGTTATTGATTGTGCGAATGGTGCGTTCGACACGTCCATTTTGTTGACTAGTGTGGGGGCAGGATAAGCGGAAAAGAATGCCTAAAGAATTAAAAATATTTTTAAGGGGTGAGTTTCTGTATTCAGTTTCGTTGTCACTTTGAACAGCTTTGATTGTTGTGTTAAAATGATTTTTCACATATGCCACAAAAGAATTTAGGTGTGTAAAAGCATCACTTTTATGTCTTAAAGAAAACACCCACAAATAATGAGAAAAATCATCCAACAACAACATGTAAAATTTAAAACCAGTAATGCTTGGCACAGGTGATTGCCATAAGTCTGTATGCAGAAGTTGAAACGGAAAATAAGAAACACGACTGGAAGAGTAAAACGGGAGGCGCACATGCTTTCCCAACTGACATGCATGACAAAGAGTGTGTTGATAATTTGTAAATAAAGAAAAATTATGGGAGACGCCACGAAGGACTGCAGGGCTTGGGTGTCCGAGACGACGATGCCAGGTTTGATGATCTACGGATGAGACATGCGCTTGGGCAGGTTGTGGTCGGCCTACAGGGTAGAGGGGACCCACATTATTGGACCGATGCATCACGGTTCCCGTTTGACGATCCTTCACAGAAAAACCATGAGCATCAAATTCAACAGTGCAGTTGTTGTCACGTGTGAGTTTGCGAACAGAGATAAGATTGTGTGTGATATGGGGGGAAACAAGGACATTATGTAAGGAAAGGGGAGGGGTGGTGGGGAGTGTGTGGGTGCCAACCGCCGTAGTGCGAACTTTAGATCCATTACCAACAGTGATATAATGAGGTGAAAATAAAGCTTGAGAAGAGACATGAGAAAGAGTACCTGGATTTGAGGCGATATGGTGTGTGGCACCGGTATCCATGAGCCATGTGGGTTCTTGGAAGGACATGGTGTCAAAGCTGTGGGCTAGGGTTGTGGGAGTGGGGGGTAGGGGTGTGGGTAGGCTGCGGGTGGGTGTTGGGTGGGGGCTGCCATGAGGCTGGGGGGGTAGGGGGACGGGTAGGGGGGAGAGGGGTGGGTAGGGGGACGGGTTTGCGGGTTGGGTGGGTGTCTAGTAGGAATGGGCATGGTAGGGTGACGGGTAGGGGGCGGGTGTGGGTCGGGGGCCCAACTCCCCGGGGCTAGGGTTTGGGTAGGTTGAGTTCCAGGTACTTTGGACGTCCGTTGATGGCCGTTGTCTCGAACCGCTGTTTGAACGCCCTCGACCTCGACCCCGGTTGCCGTTGCCACGCCCTTGTCCGCGTCCAAAGCCACCACGCTGTCCAGAGGAGGAGCCATCGCCGAAGTTGCTGCCAAAAAACCGATCCCCACTGCCTCCGTGAGGAGGACTGCGGCTGCCACCCCCGCCGTGCTGGCTGCCGCTGTAGCTGCCGGCGTCCCGACCTGCCAGCAGGGCCGTGCTGCTGGTTCCGCCCAGAGGAGTCCGCTGCCGGTCGAGAAGGAGGAGGGCTGACCGCACCTAGAGAAAACTCGGCATGAGGTCCTGAAATTGGAGAAACAAAGTTTGGGCTTGTAGATCGTCGGGGAGGCCGCGCAACATCTGAAGTTTGGGCTTGTAGATCGTCGGGGAGGCCGCGCAACAACACGGGGGCATCTGCGTCATCTAGCCAATCTGCAATATTCCTGAGCTCTTGACAATATGCGGCCATGGGGGTAGATCCTTTGACGGTGGTGCGAAATTGATGCTCGAGTTGCATGCCTCGAGCATGCTTATTGTCGTGGAACAAATCATGAACCATCGTCCAGAGAGTAGAAGAAGTAGAGACAGAAGAGAGAACGAGATCTGAAACCTCATCCGTGATGGTGGAGAGAATCCATCCCTGGAGAATGGCATCAAGTTGGAACCATTCGTCGTCGTCGTCGGAGATGGGAGCAATAGAGCCTTTGAGATAACCCTAAAGATTGAACCGTCGTGCTAGGAGAAGGAACAAACGGCTCCACTTCTTATAGTTTGGTTGAGAAAAACTGAGTTGAATTGGAACATGAAGTTTGACGTTAGAGACGGAGAAAGCCAGATGTGGAGGTTTTTGGGTGGAGGATTGAGACGTGACCTCACTGTCGGTCATTGTGGGGGAGTGGAGGAGCTGCCGGTCGAGAAGGAGAAGGAGGAGGGGCGGCGGCGCTGGAGGTTCGGCGCAGGGAGGAGGAGGCCGAAGCTAGGGAGAAGATTTTTAGGGTTTTTTTTGTTTTGGTGAGGCTCCGATACCATGAAGAATTGTATTTTCATTGATTAATTATGTGAGGAGTACATGTATATATATATACAACATCTCAATCCTAGTTATGGTAGGAGAGGTATTCTAGGTAAGCTATACAAGTATGGAAACAAATCATAATACATTAATATTAAATATATTTAACATACATACATACATACATATATATATATATATATATATATATATATATATATATATATATATATATATATATAATATATATATATATATATATATATATAATATATATATATATATTATATATATATATATATATATATATATATATATATATATATTATATATATATATATATATATATATATATATATATATATATATATATATATATATATATATATATATATATATATATATATATATATATATATATATATATATATTAATGGAGGAGTTTCTAGAGAGAAGTCGGAGCAGGCGGAGCAAAATTTCTAGATGGCGACGGCAACACTGGTCTGATTACAACGCCGCCACTTTTTCTTGCTCTGGTAGAAATCCCACCCCCTGGAGCTGCTCCAATTGCGAAGGACGCTGGTTTTCTTCACAGAGGTGTGGAAGGGAAAGAGTTTATACCAATTCCAGGAAAATCCACCAATGGAATTGGTGGCGAAGATGGCCATTCAAATCCCCATGTTGGGAAAAATATTATAGATTTTGATGATGATATATTTAGAATGTATTAGGGACTTTAAGCCTCCCCCAATATTCAATGTAATTTTTCTTTTTAGAAATATTGTCAAAACCAAGCTCTTGAGATTTCCAATAAAACTGTGATATTTCTTTAAGCGTTTTGATGCCCGAAGACTTGATCAAATTCAGTGATATGAAAATTGGATATCTTGATCGGAAGTGTCAGAGACAAGTAAGGATTTCTCAATCAGAATCCTCAGATCCGGAAGACCACATAAGAACCGGATGTCTCGCTACAACCCGCCGAAGGCTAAGTCATTCAAATCGAAAGACTAGCGTGGATCTCCTTCTCACCCGGAAGTCTGAAAATGACTCATCCGGATTTGTCAGCTAAGAATCGGAAGACTCACCGAAGATCGGAATTCTCAGAAAGCGGACAAGTGAGAAAAGGCTTAGAAAATCATCTAAGTCCTGAATGAAGAAATTCTACCCGTGACAAGGAAAAATCAACCTCTTGATTTTCAACGGCTAGATTGAAGATAATTAGGCTGACTCAAGAACAAATTACTCGAAGACAAAGTCTGGGTCTCTAAAATTAAAGAGCCTGCCCAGAATTCCTAAACAAGCACTAGAAGACAAACAGAGTAAAGTGCTACAGTATTGAATTCTTGAACAACGGCTAGAAGACGGATTTTGGGGAATCTTTTCTCAACAATTGGGTACGTCCAAACACCCACTTCAACGAAGAATCTTCAAATCACAATCTTCATTCAAAATTGAAGCCAGCAAATGCAACGGATAGTCCATTTTAATTCAACGGATAGATTATCCAATCCAGCTATAAATAGCATCCTTGGAAGACTGGAGAAAGTATGATGAGATACGCTGATACAACAACACAACGAAGTAATCACAAAAGCTATCTCATTCACAGTTAGCCCAAAAAGCTTGATAAAGAGAGATTTCTAAACTCCTTATCCAGAAGCAAACTTCCCCTCCTTCCAAAAAGCTATAGTGTAAACACTTGAAGGTTTCCTTGCCTCAAGCACCACACCACGTTGAAGGATATTACTTTTGATCAAACTTATTGATTAAAAGGGGTAGGTCAACTCTCTCTCAAGTTGATCTTGCAAGTCCTATTGTTCGGATCTTGCAGTTGTTGAAGAAGCTTGACCTTCGAAGGAACAACAAAGCTAGCACGAGTGCAGTAGCAACATTGGTATTGTGAAGATATACCGTGCAGAAATTCACACAAGTGTAACTGTTGGTTCATTATTCAACAACCAACTACATAGTGGATTTTGAGGACGTAGAAGGATTACCCCACCTTCGAACCTCGTTAAAGTTTGCGTGTCTCTCTCTCTTATCTTTATTCTTACTTGCAATTATATTAACTGTGAAAACTAACCTATCCATATTAATTACTGCTCACTCCACCCACCAAATTCTGCACACAATCTAAAGTTCACAAGGACTCTAGATTAACACTCATTCTCTCGTTTTCAAAAGAAACGAAAAAGTTTTTAAACTTGTAACAAAGTCTATTCACCCCCCCCCTCTAGACTTTGTATTTCACAACTTTGGGACCACCAATTGGTATCGGAGCAATTCTTCTCACTATCTACATTTAGATTAACGAGAAGCGATCAAAATGGTGAACAATATGGATCACGGTTTGCCCAAGTTTTCTCTTCTAGGTTATGATGATTGGAAGATCATGATGGAAGCACACCTTTACGCTCTACATGATTGCATGTGGATGGTGCTTGAGGATGGACCCTTGAAAATCCAAATGGAGAATTCTGAGAGGAATCCAGCAACTCCAGACGTAGTCGAGTACATTCCAAAGCCCAAGGAAAAATGGGATGATAGAGATTGCAAAAAGCACAATCTGGATAACGTGGCCAAAGCAGCCATCTTCAAGACACTTGACCCCATCACCTTCTCCAAAATTAAGCACCTCAAGACTGCCATGGAGATATGGCAAGGTCTTGGGAAGCTATGTGAGGGTTCAGAGGACTTGAGAAAGCAGAAGATAGAAGTCCTGCTTGAGAAGTTCAAAGGCTTCAAAATGCTTCCCGGAGAATCATTTGATATGCTGGATGAAAGATTCCACAGAATCTTGAATGATCTTGCATCACTTAACCACGTTCTTTCTCCCAAAGAAAAGAATGTAAGGTTGCTGAGATCTCTTCCAACTTAGTGGTACACCAAAGCCACAGCCATGGAAGAAGGAAGAAATCTGGAGAACTACACTGTTCAAGGTCTTCTTGATGAGCTCAGAACCTATGAGCACGAGCTGAAGAAGAAGAAGGAAGAACAAGTCATTCCCTTCCCCACGACACTGATGACAACTCCAAGAGTCCCATCAAGTGAAGGGACATGCCCAAGGAACTGTGATACACCCTCCTCCAGCCAGCCGTCAAGTTCAAAAATGGAGAACTACGATGAGGAATTTGCCATGATGGTCAAGCAATTCCGGAAGTTCAAAAAGTTCTTCAAGAAAGCTGACTCGGTCAGAAGGCCATCCAAGGGAAAGCCACAGGTAAGTGACTCTCCTCCTGAATCTTATTTGTGTTACAACTGCAGGAAGCCTGGCCACTGGAAGTCGGCGTGCCCGTACCCAAAAGTGGAGAAGTACGGAGAAAGAGAAAGGATCGAGAAGAAAAAGAAGGCAATGGTTGCTGCTGAAAGTGACGAGTCATCCAGCTCAAGCTCGGATGAAGAAGCTCTCGTCTGCATGGAGCGCAGAGCTGAAAAGTCCAACCATGATGATAGGTGGACCATGTCAGAAGATGACACTCTCTGCCTAATGGCCAAAGATGATGCTGATCAAGAGGTAACCTCACAAACCTCCTGCTCATCTTCTTATGAAAGCATACCAACTTCTGAAAATCTTTTTGACCAGTTCAAGAAGATGATGAAAGACTTTGAGAAGATAAATCTCAAACATTCTTCCTTAACAGAGGAGAACAAACTATTGAGTGAAGAGAATCTCAAGTTGACTGAAGGTCGGAAAAGTCAACTGAATGAGATCACTCAACTCAAGACTGAAAATGAATCTCTCTCTGAAAAGGTGAAATCCCTTAACAAAGAACTAGGGACTCTTAAGTCCAAAGAAGCAGTGGATAAGCTTCTTGAAACGACCAAACATAAGGGTCGTGAAGGACTTGGGTTTGACTCCTCTAGCTCTAAAAGGAAAGGGAAAACAACTTTCATCCCTCCTAAACCTACTGCTAAACCAAATAAGCAGAAAGGGAAGGAAAAGGAAAAACCAACAGAAGTTTCCAAAAAGGTAGTTCCTCCTAAAAACTATAGGAAGCTGGACAAACCTCAAAAAGGAAATAATTTCAGAAGAAAACCTTCTAACCCCCATTATACACAAGGCTATACTCATTACGGGGTAGACAGGAGTTTTCCAAGAAATTCTGAGTGGAGAACTATGGCAAGATATAGTCACCCTCCACCCCAAAAGCTATTTGTGCCACCTAAGTATGCTTATAACCGACACAGGACACACTATGCACTACCTAGACAAAATCATAGGTCTTATCAACCTAGGTTTGCTAGGAGGAAACAGGAAATAACACCTCCTGCACGTAGAAAGTTTTATGCCTACAACTATGATTACAATCCCAACAAGTTTAGAGCTGCAAGGAAGATTCCCTGCAACTTCAAACTTGATGTAGGGACACACACCATTAACAACTCTGGACCCAAACTTAATTGGGTACCAAAATCTTCCTCCTCCTAATGCAGGAAGCCACTAAGTACCCAGGTGTCTGGTACTTAGACAGTGGCTGTTCAAGACACATGACGGGTGATATGAGCCTTTTGAGCAATCTAATTCCCTATGATGGTCCAAGAGTTACCTTTGGAGGAAGCAATGATTACGGCCTTACTAAAGGGCTAGGAAATCTGGTGTACAAGGGACTAACCATCCAAGCTGTATCTTATGTTGAAGGGCTCAATTACAATCTTCTTAGCATAAGTCAGTTTTGTGATAAAGGTTACTCCTTGGAATTCTGCAAGGACATGGCATCTCTCAAGAACATTTCCACAAATGAAGTCATTCTCACTGGGAAGAGAATTAGAAACATCTATGAAGTAATATGGAGTGATGTCAAGGAAGCATGTCTAATCAGCAAAGGTGACACTAACCTTCTATGGCTTTGGCATAAGAGGTTGAGTCATCTCAACTTCAAAACTCTCAACAAGTTGTCCAAAGAAGGGTTAGTAGAAGGTCTTCCCAAAGCTGCATTCAGAAAGGAAAGTATTTGTGATGCTTGCCAAAAAGGAAAACAAGTCAAGTCCACCTTCAAGGCAAAATCGGCACCCTCAACTACAAGGATATTAAGTCTTATTCACATGGACTTATTTGGCCCTGTTACACCAATAAGTCTAAGTGGAAAGAAATATGTCCTGGTGGTAGTTGATGATTACTCAAGATACACGTGGATAATCTTCCTCAACGGCAAGAAGGAGACTCAAGGGAAACTCACCAACTGCATGAAGCTAATTCAAAACCAAGCAAGTCAGACCATTCAGAAGATCAGATCTGACAAAGGCACAGAATTCCTGAATGAAATCATCATTCACTACTGTGAAGAAAACAGAATTCTTCATCATACATCTGCAGCAAGGACACCTCAACAGAATGGTGTAGCTGAAAGAAGGAACAGAACCCTGAAGGAAGCAGTGAGAACCATGCTAGCAGAAGCTTCCTTACCAAAGAGGTTCTGGGCTGAAGCAGTTAACACAGCATGCTACACTCAAAATGGCGATAATTCCAGAAATGGCAACTCAGTGCAAATCCATCCGGAAACACCAACAACTTCTGTTCTTCAACCAGAAGCTGAACTAGATCAACCAGTCAATCCCAATCAACACAATCTTCGTTGGTTAAGGGATCATCCTTCTCAACAGATCATTGGAGATATTCAATCTGGTGTTCGCACAAGAAGTGCCCAACAGAATCTAGAAGCTATGCTTGCTTGTTTCATCTCACAAGTGGAACCAAAGAATATTGAAGAAGCTCTAGCTGATTCTGATTGGATCAATGCAATGCAAGAAGAACTCAACCAGTTTTCCAGAAATGATGTCTGGAAACTTGTTCCCAGACCTACTCATCAACATGTCATTGGGACAAAGTGGGTCTTCCGGAACAAGATGGATGAAAACGGCGTTGTTGTTAGAAACAAGGCCAGGTTAGTTGCAAAAGGATATTGTCAAGAAGAAGGTATAGATTTTGATGAAACCTTCGCTCCAGTTGCTAGACTTGAAGCTATAAGGCTGTTTCTAGCCTTTGCTACTCACAAGGACTTCAAAGTCTATCAAATGGACGTCAAAAGCGCATTTCTCAACGGAAACCTAGAGGAAGAAGTGTATGTAGAACAACCTCCAGGATTTGAGTTACACACTAAGGGAGATCAGGTGTATAGACTCAAGAAGGCGCTATATGGACTCAAACAAGCACCAAGAGCTTGGTATGATACATTGTCTCAATTTCTTATAGACAATGGATTTACTAAAGGAGTAATTGACAAGACATTATTCAAGCTACAAGATGGAGAAGATCTCCTATTAGTTCAGATCTATGTGGACGATATCATATTTGGCTCAACGAAGAAAGATCTATGCACCAAGTTTTCAACCCTCATGCAAGGAAAATTTGAAATGAGCATGATGGGGGAACTCAACTACTTCCTTGGCCTTCAAATCAAACCGAGAAGTGAAGGCACTCTCATCAATCAAGCTAAATATACAAGGGATCTTATCAAGAAGTTCAATGTTGATCAGAAGTCATCCGTTTCTGTCCCCATGAGCACATCCACCAAACTTGATATGGATGTAGATGGAAAGGATGTAGATCAAACTCTCTACAGAGGGATTGTCGGATCTCTACTTTACCTTACTGCAAGCCGTCCGGATATCTCATATGCAGTAGGTGTTTGTGCCAGATTCCAGTCAAAGCCAAAGGAAAGCCATCTGATAGCAGCTAAAAGGATTCTCAGATACCTCAAAGGAACTCAGAACATGGGTTTGTGGTATGGTAAGAGCAATTCATTTGAGTTAGTGGGATACTCAGATTCTGACTTTGCCGGATGCAAAGTTGACCGGAAAAGTACATCTGGTACTTGTCAATTCATTGGTGGAAATCTTGTTTCTTGGTTCAGTAAAAAACAAAACTCCATCTCTACATCTACAGCAGAAGCAGAGTACATTGCAGCTGGTAGTTGTTGTGCTCAAGTTTTGTGGCTAAAGCAACAACTACTGGACTATGGAGTCAAAACAAAAGAAGTGACAATCTTTTGTGACAATCAAAGTGCCATAGCCATCTCTCAAAACCCAGTGCATCATTCTCGCACTAAGCACATTGATGTCAAGCATCACTTCATCAGAGATCATGTGGAAAAGAAAGATATCAAAATTGAGTATATCTCAACTGAAGAACAACTGGCGGATATCTTCACCAAACCACTAAGTGAAGCCAAGTTTTCCGATTTGCTTCACAAAATTGGTCTAATTCAATTAGACTGAATGTAGTTCACTTTCCACGTCTGTCAAAATGATGGGAACGTGGCCTTGGGAACAGTATCGCCACTAGCCGCATAAATCGCCCACATTAAAACCCAATCGCCACTATTCAGATCTCAACCGCCCACTCAAAAATTCTTCGTCATCTTCTTCGCGAAAAATTCTTAGAAACCTGCAAGAACCCTAAGCCTTTGTTTCTCAAATTTTCACCTAAATTTCTGAGAAAATGAAGGTTGTCGGTGCAAATGTCCACTTTCAGAAGTTAGAAGCCAAGTGCTCATCTCCAACATTCTTCCAAAACTATCTGCAGATGATAGCCGCTCAAGAACTCTCCGAATTTTTTCTAGAGATTCGCCTCAAATTCGAGGAAGAAGTTCTTGAATTCTACAGAAATGGAGAAATCAAATCTGCTCAGTCAAAGAAAAACCCATAGAGGACATTTCCAGTCATCAAGTCCACTGTTGGAGGCTCAAAGGTGAAGCTTTCGCAGAAGAAATTGGGAAGAAAGCTTCACCTTCCCAATTCTGGAGTTGAAGTTGGGAAATTTCCAGTCAAAAATCTGGACTGGAACATCATTGGAATTTCTGGGCGAACTCCTTCTGGCCCAGCAAAGAAAGCAGATCTGAACAACGATTACAAGTTGATTTTGGAACTGGTCATCGCCTGCCTCGAATGTGGGAGTGGAGGTCATGCCGATGACATCACCCAGGAGAGAGCCTTCATCATCAACGCTCTCATTACCAAAACTAAGGTAAACTGGGCTGCACACTTCTTCAATTCCATCTCAAAGCATTTGGGAAAGCCCAACCAGAAATATCTTTGTCAAGGACTATACCTTGGACATATTTTGGAGTCTATGGGTATTGCTTCTAAAGGAAAGAAGTATGGAGAAAGATACTCGCTATACTACTTATCCTCCAAAGGAGAAAACAGAGCCAGTGCTTGTGCCACTGCAGAAGATAGCTCATCAGATAATGTCTTACTCATCCATATGGCAAAGACTGCCAAAAGAAAGCAAGTGGTGTCCCCCTCTCCCTCCATTGAAGCACCACAAAATCTTGCCTTGGTATGTTTGGAAGAAGAAGAAGTCTCTGACCATGGAGAACTTCAAAGGAAGAAGAAGAGAAAGATCAACTCTTCATCAACATCCAAAAATGACAATTCGGATGAATTGAAGGAGAAGGAAACTGTTGAGGAAACCTCTATTCAAAACCAGAGCCCTCAACAATTTGAAAAAGAAATCCCTCAAGTCCAAAGCCTTCCAACCTCATCTCAGCCTCATACAGATGATGCTGACAACAAATTCTGGCAGCTCTACTATAATTGGAGAGCTTGGAAAGTTGGAAATTCAGAAGAGCAATTGTTGGATTGGGACCAACAGCTGAAGAATGAAAAGATTATCAAGAAATGCCTTGGACTACCAGTCAACCACTGTTGTGAAGACATCTTGGATGACTACTGGGTATGGCAAAGGAACAATGAGGATCTGCATATGGAACACTTGGCCACTACACCAGTTTCAGACTTTGAAGTAGACGATGAAGATACTACAGTCTACAAGCCAGTCTTCTCAAAAGCCACAGAAGATCAAATTGCTCCCACTTCTGAAGAAATAGCTGCTTTGGAAACAACAGCTGAGGATTTCCCTATCTTTCCGGAAACCTCACCTACGTTTGAAATGGTTCTAACCGAAACTGTTCAAGAGAAGGCAGCCTCTCCCCCACAAGAGCAGAACCAAGAAGCAACTGAAGAAGAAGAATTTCAGCAACTGATCCAATCTCAAGTGCTCGAGATCCTCACAACTCCTTGTGAGATCCTCAATCAGACACAACTTGAGATTCTGGAAAAGTCAGCAGAAATTCCGGAACAGTCAGCTATTCCAGAAATTATGGAGAAAGAAGTAGAAGTCCAAAGGCACTCTGGGAAAGCTGAGAAGGAATCTCAGATGGCAGAAGAGGAGGTCTCTCAAACTCCAATAGCCATTTTTGAAGAACCAAATGAAGCTGAAGATAGTGACTCACTCTCCAGATACATATCAAATTTTGCACTTGATGAAGCAGAAGGAGAATCTGAGAGGACACTAAAGATCACTGATGAAGAAGATGTGCAAGAAGATGCTGAATCTCTTCCTCTGCAACTCTTTCAAAGGACATCATCTCCTCATCAGGTAACTAATTTTCACTTCCATAGCTCTTCCATTCCTACTCTTCCGGATGAGATACCGGAAACCTGGACAAAGAAGGTCCAAGGGCTGATTGAGTCAGCCCTAGCATCTCAACATGCCTCCTTTAGGCAAGAGATAGAGCTAATGAAAGCCAAACACACTGAGCTGATAGAGAAATCTAAAGAGAAACACAGCGCTAATCTCAAGGAGATAAGTAAATCAGTAGAAAAGACTCTAGAGATCATCTCTCTACTGAGTAAAACTGTGAGCAATACGATGGAAATATACACCTCTGACAGTCAACTGCAATTCAATGAATTCAACAAAGTCAAGGAGCAAATAGCAACTGTTACAGTTAGTCTACAAAAACAGATGTCCCTTCTCCAAATGGACATCAGATCAGCCCTAGCCATAGCTTCAGCAAATCAGGTAGTAACCAAAGACTACTTGAAGGTGATCATTGACAATCAAAAGGAAGCATACAAGCTGTTCAGACTTATTGGTGCACATTCTGGGAACCGCAAGATGGAAGTAATTCTCCAACAACACAGTCCATCTCCAATACCACAGCTCCCTATTGCAGTCAACGAAGGAGAAGCATCTTATGTCCCTTCTCATCTGCACATGACTAATCTGATCCTTAAAGCACAGCAAAGAAATCCGGAAAACTCAGCACAGCACCTATCCAGCTCAGGACTGGATGGAACAGAATTTATAGGTGCAGTTGCTGACCACTTCTCAGATGTTGCTCAAACAGAGGAAAGGCGTGAAAACTTAAGGCGCATCAAAGAACTGTGTGGGAACATGCAGGGCATCAGTGAAGTTGCCGGATCTTCAAAACGCAAAAGGAACTGAAGGTTCTTTTCATCAAACAAGGGGGAAAGTATGTGAAAACATTTGTTTTGATGAAAACACCTTCTTGTTTAAACATTGCTTGATTGGTTTAAACATTGCTTAAGTATGCCTTAATTGCGCTTATTATGCTTGATTATGCTTATCTCAAGTATGATTTTGTCTTAATTATTTTTCTGAAGCGCATACATTCAGGGGGAATGTAATTCAGGGGGAACTTACCTAATTTTGGCTAACAATTGTTTTTGGCAATGAATTATTGATAAGCTCAAAGCAATGGAAGACAGATATTTCAGTTTTGGTACTAAAATTGAAAATCTCCGATTCAGGTACTTTACAAAATCTGCCTTCTTAAACTAAGCTTTAGTTCTTAATTCATTTCCAACCAGCTCTAAAAGTACTGGTCCCTAGGATGTTTAAAAATGTACAGGACTTTGGAAAAATAGTACCATTTGTCTTTTTAAATATTCATATTTGTTTGGTGCTACCTCGTCCTAAGTAGAAGTTAAAACTATAGGAAATGAAAAATGATAGTGTTATTTTGGGCCTTGAGAACCCAATAGGAATAATTTCCCTTTTGTACATAGCTTTCTTTTTTTTTGGGCCACTCTTTTGGGCTTAGCCAAACCAAAACAGTTACGTTTCTCAAACCAATCGAAACTGATTTTCTAATTAAAACAGTTTCAATTCCTTGGTAACTAGTAAAAGATTCCTTTTACTTTTCAACTTCTTGGAAGTTGAAACTCCTTTACTCTCACCGTTCTAACTACCCATTTAATGGAACCCGTGAAACTCTTCCTCCCCTATTTAAATCAAGATATCTCAATCCACTTTCATCACAAACAACTCTCCCAATATGAAAAGTCTTCAAACTCACTGTCTAAGGAATACACCAAGAAAAATATCCTCAATGGAGAAACTTCTCTTTCTCACCCTCATAGACGGCAATGGAAGAAGCCTATTGAGAAGAAAAGACTTTTAAGGTCTATGGTGAGAATCTCGGCAGTAGAGAAGGTCTATGGTGGAAATCTCGTATTTTTCAGTATTAGACCATACACCTTCTCTGGAACAACACTCTCTCTATTTTTTTTGAGAGATGTGTTGCTTCCAAGATCTTGAATATCCACTTTGGATATTAAAGATCTATCAAACGCAACGTCAACTGTTCAGCCAAGCAAAATCTGCTGAAGCTGAAAACAGTCAAGGCGGAAGAAATCACAAAATCTCAAGTCAAAAACTTGGTTTAGGAATTTTTGTAATTTGAATTGTATTTGTTTAAGAGTTTTTGTTAACAAGCAGTATTATGAGAAACTAAAAGAAAGTTATAAAATTAGTTCTCAATACAGCGACCAGAACTCTTAAACACTTGTTTGTCATCATCAAAAAGGGGGAAATTGTTGGGAAAAATATTATAGATTTTGATAATGATATATTTAGAATGTATTAGGGACTTTAAGCCTCCCCCAATATTCAATGTAATTTTTCTTTTTAGAAATATTGTCAAAACCAAGCTCTTGAGATTTCCAATAAAACTGTGATATTTCTTTAAGCGTTTTGATGCCCGAAGACTTGATCAAATTCAGTGATATGAAAATTGGATATCTTGATCGGAAGTGTCAGAGACAAGTAAGGATTTCTCAATCAGAATCCTCAGATCCGGAAGACCACATAAGAACCGGATGTCTCGCTACAACCCGCCGAAGGCTAAGTCATTCAAATCGGAAGACTAGCGTGGATCTCCTTCTCACCCGGAAGTCTGAAAATGACTCATCCGGATTTGTCAGCTAAGAATCGGAAGACTCACCGAAGATCGGAATTCTCAGAAAGCGGACAAGTGAGAAAAGGCTTAGAAAATCATCTAAGTCCTGAATGAAGAAATTCTACCCGTGACAAGGAAAAATCAACCTCTTGATTTTCAACGGCTAGATTGAAGATAATTAGGCTGACTCAAGAACAAATTACTCGAAGACAAAGTCTGGGTCTCTAAAATTAAAGAGCCTGCCCAGAATTCCTAAACAAGCACTAGAAGACAAACAGAGTAAAGTGCTACAGTCTTGAATTCTTGAACAATGGCTAGAAGACGGATTTAGGGGAATCTTTTCTCAACAATTGGGTACGTCCAAACACCCACTTCAACGAAGAATCTTCAAATCACAATCTTCATTCAAAATTGAAGCCAGCAAATGCAACGGATAGTCCATTTTAATTCAACGGATAGATTATCCAATCCAGCTATAAATAGCATCCTTGGAAGACTGGAGAAAGTATGATGAGATACGCTGATACAACAACACAACGAAGTAATCACAAAAGCTATCTCATTCACAGTTAGCCCAAAAAGCTTGATAAAGAGAGATTTCTAAACTCCTTATCCAGAAGCAAACTTCCCCTCCTTCCAAAAAGCTATAGTGTAAACACTTGAAGGTTTCCTTGCCTCAAGCACCACACCACGTTGAAGGATATTACTTTTGATCAAACTTATTGATTAAAAGGGGGTAGGTCAACTCTCTCTCAAGTTGATCTTGCAAGTCCTATTGTTCGGATCTTGCAGTTGTTGAAGAAGCTTGACCTTCGAAGGAACAACAAAGCTAGCACGAGTGCAGTAGCAACATTGGTATTGTGAAGATATACCGTGCAGAAATTCACACAAGTGTAACTGTTGGTTCATTATTCAACAACCAACTACATAGTGGATTTTGAGGACGTAGAAGGATTACCCCACCTTCGAACCTCGTTAAAGTTTGCGTGTCTCTCTCTCTTATCTTTATTCTTACTTGCAATTATATTAACTGTGAAAACTAACCTATCCATATTAATTACTGCTCACTCCACCCACCAAATTCCGCACACAATCTAAAGTTCACAAGGACTCTAGATTAACACTCATTCTCTCGTTTTCAAAAGAAACGAAAAAGTTTTTAAACTTGTAACAAAGTCTATTCACCCCCCCCCTCTAGACTTTGTATTTCACCACTTTGGGACCACCACCCCAAATTCAAGAAATTTGGAGAACTCCTACGTCCTCACCAACACACGCCTACTCCATGAAGGTGGAAGACCCGCTATAACCCTTCTAAGTCGCAATTCCACCTTCTCCTTCAAAACTCAATCAAAGGTATTTGAGCTATTTCACTCCTATTATAATAAAAACATTTGCATTAGTGAGTGTGGGTACAAAAGATTCCAGATTTGGTTTGATTTGGATACAATACGTTGGTTGCTGGAATCGATTCCTAGAATCACAGTTAATAGATCTTGGGCTGTTTTCTCATTTGGTAACTCTCGTACAGTTGAGGTTTCTGCTGGAACTAATTGAAGGGGTGATTACATTAAAATTCAAGAGAAAAGAACAGAAGGCAAAAGTTTCATTTTAATCCCCTTTGGTCTTAGGAATGGTGAAATTAATCTATTTTCCAAAACCTAATCATTCTTCTTAGATAAGGTCACTAAGATTGAAGTTTCAAGGCCACCTGATAAGACTGCCCTCTCTGCCCCTCAAGGTCCTGTTCCATCTATAATCCTTGAATCTTCAGAACACCTCTCACATAGCTCTCCCCAACCCTCACCTTTAGGAGCTGAAACCCCAGTGTTAGCAGAGAGCTCCCTCCTTGGGTCAGTCCGGCAGGTTTCAGAGAATGAGGGAGCGAGTACTTCTGTTAATCTTTCTCTAGAAGCTGGCTTGTGCACAAATGTCTCCCAAGGAGGCAAGGACATTTTTCTGGTAGAGACTCAATTTGTTGAAGGTACTGTCACAGAGGGAATCGGAAATCCAGAATCTGTTGAGAGTCGGGGAAATGCTGAGATTTCTTCTTGCTCTTTGGTGACTGAGGGTGGTTATTTTGATTCCTTTAAGGGAATGGTGGAAGTAGCACGTAGGGATGATCTTGTCCCTAAGCTCCTTTCCCCCTTTGCTAAGGAATTTATACCCTAATCCAACTCTTTTAGCACTTTATCGCTTCTTGGAACAAAAGATAATGTTTCGGTTATAGAGGAAGATCCTTTTAGACATCTTAATGAGAAAAGTTTGGTTCTTCATTTTAATGCTCTTGATGAGAGAATGTCCCCAAGAGACGAACCCATTTGGTACAACCATTCAGATGTTGAAGATGCTCCGTTCATTGTGTCAAAACTAAGGCCTTTAGCAACCGATCTTTCTAGATGCTCGAAAATCTCTATGGATTTACCAAAAGTCTTTAAACGAAGGAAACTCTTCTCTCCTTCGCAGATTGTTACACGTAGTAAAGCGAAGATTCTTTCCTCGTGTAATAGCATTCTCACTTCGGGTAGGTATGTCTCGGAATCTGAAGATAATTTTGTTAGTGAATTTGAAGGTGATCTAGATAATATCTGCCGACCGATTAAAGGTCAAAAACAGCTCGACTTTTCTCTACAAGCCCCTAAACCAAAAAAGAAAGGAAGGCAGCGTACAAAAGCTCAAAAGAAGAAGAAGAAGACTATGCAATGATTCCTTCAAGTCTTTTGAAGATTCGGCCTGGGTTAAAGTTTTGTTATTTGGTTTTCATAGATGATACACTCCTTTGATATGGGTCTTTCTTTTGTTACTGACCATCTTGAAGCTTAGCTACTGATGAGGTTCCTTTTGAATGTATTGAGCAACTCAAAATCTTTTTTTCAGTAACATTGTTGAGTCCAAAATATTCACTAATTATTCTCTACCAAATAAGTATTTTCGGGCATTAAAAAGTGTATTTTTACACTTAAATGTTCATATTTGCATTCTAGGCATCATTTATAAAATATGTTCATAATGCACACTTTTCAGTTTATTTTTGAATATTATTGTTGTGGACCCAAATTCTCCTTAACAAAGGTTATTAGATATATCTTTGGAGCATGAAGTGTGGGCTGAAATTGTGAAAGCAATCCAGTTGGGCTCTACCCGACTTATGGTTTCAAAGGAAATCCAGGCCCAAGATGACAAAGCCCAAAGGTCCACCTCAGAAGTTGAGTGAAGCTGTGTAAAAAAGGAGAAAAAGAGAGAGAGACGTGTGAGATAGAAGAGCCGAAGACTCCCTCTCCTACATTGGGTCGGCCTCTTCAAGCATAGCTGGAGCCGGAGAATCCGCAGCAAGAATTGTAGCGCACAAGGAAGTCCTAATCGAAGACGGAAGAGACGAAGAGCACCTATAAATTAAGGGAGGGCTGCGAAGAACTTGACCACCACCAATCAAGAAGAAAATCAGAGCTAAAACCAAAGGGTAATAACCCTAGGGGGTTCGGATCTTGCATCCAAAACCCCCGCTGTTCTTTTCTTGTGTTCATTTTTACAGTTTTTTTTGTTGAACTTTAGTCCCCAAATTGAAAGTGTTTCTTTTGAATTGTCAAGATTATTGTTGAAGGTTTGCTTCTGGTTATGATAAAGTTTTATTTAAGATTAAGTCCAGCCTTGCAGAACTAGCTTCGAACCACCTGGACATTTCTTTAAGTCCATGTTGATTTACAAGTTTAGGCTACTGAGTTTCATTTTAAAGTTTGCTGCGGTTGGTTATTTACTACTTGGGAACATGATTTCCATTTGGGTGAATTCACCCAGTAAGGTTTTTTCTTCATTTTGAGATAACCTTAAGGTTAAAGCTAGGATTTTTAAAGGAATGCTCTGCACTTTTGAGACATATTTTAACAGTAATTCTTCTTGGTTTGAGAGTAGGTTGCAGTAAAGAAACAAGCTAGTTGTAAGTTAAATGAAGCAAACTTTCAAAGTAATTTTTGTTGTCTTATTTAGGATCTAATTTTGTCAAAAAAATAACATTTGAAACCAGATTTTTTGGAAGAAGTATTGAATCCTGTTGTTTAAAATTAAATCTGTCTATGGGTTTAAACTTTTACTTCAAGTTTAATACTTCTAAAATAATTCAAGTTATGCTTCTGTTAAATTAAATCAAAGGTGATTGAGAACTATTTTTCAATTGATTTTACTTAAGTTGGGTCAAATTAGGATCGCGACCTAATCCAATTTAAAATGATATTCTTTTAAAGTCCAAAGTGCTTTAAATAGCCGAACTTTTCTAGAAACCAAGTGTCACTTGATTAACCTAGGCTGCCTCGTTAAGTGGTTTTTGCTAATCAAGGTTCTCAAACTGATTTTGTTAAATAACCTTCGTGTTACTGCAAGATTGTTACGGTGATGTTTTCCACAAATCTTAATGCACTATTCTTAGTAGTAATCTAAGGGTTGGTCTTCGGGTTGCTAAGGATAGTAGGGTTTAGAGTTAGGGTTGGTCCTAACATGAGCTTTTATGAATGGGAAAATAGGAAAGAACCGTTGGTGGACCTCTTTTTCAATCGGACCCTTGTTTTAATTTAAATTTGGTTGATGATTATGCTAGATTTTATCAAAGTTTTGATCCTGGATATTTATTTTCTATATTATAAAACACTTTGTTGGTTTTCTAAAATTGTTTAAGTTTCTAAATTATTGTGTTATGTGTTTGTCTTCTTTGTTTGGGCTTCTTGGTGGAGTTATGTTCTGTTTTTATCCTTGGTTTGTTTCGAGATTTGTTTTGGTGTGGTGTGTCACTTTAGTTAGTTTTTTTACTTTATTTAGAAAACACTTTTTCAAACCCCCCCATCTTTTAATTCGGTTTATAGATTTTAGATAGTTATTTTTACTCAATAAAAAGTGACAAAGTAAACCGATTTTCATAACCTGAAAAGCATCTTTCCTCGTGGGATCGACCCTTACTTATCCTATTTACATGTTTAATAAATATTATTTTAACAAGGAGGAACTAAGTAAAGGAAAATATTAAATTAATTTTTTAGGTGCTACGACACTCCTATGAAACATGCTTGGCTCTGGAGAAGCATTGTTTTTTCATTCACAACGATGGACTATTGGCTTAGCATTGGTGGCAGTTCGTACCCTGGCCTGCTTAGTTTTGGCAAAAGCGGACAAGAATGGCAGGGAAACTGCTTTTTTTTATTCAATGAGGGAAAATGAACTTTTGTTATGGGTTGGCACAGCTGGTTCTCCTTGGCTGGGATTTAAAGCTGCTAGAGCATCTCTGTATTCTTTTGAATGTAGTTTAGCCACATGCCTATTATATTTGAGCAGGCATCCCTCACTGTCCATCTTTCCATGTCTTGTACTTTTCTTCTGTGTTGTTTCTCATCCAGCTTTAGCTTTATCTACCTGGATTCACATTTTTTTGGCCTTGTTGTTGGGGTTCGGCCAGCCCCCTCTTGTTGTACTTTCCTCTTTTTTAATAAATTTCTTTTTTTTAAAAAAAGTAAATATATATATATATATATATATATATATATATATATATATATATATATATAATTTTTTTCTCTATAGTTCAATGAACAATATTATGATTTCAATACTCCTACATGGTATCAGAGTCTTGATGACCAAGAGGTTACGAGTTCAAAACTCACCGCCACTCAAAAAATTTTAACAAAAATAAGGTTTCACATGCAAGGCTCAAAGAAGTCATGCTTGCATGTGAGGGGTGTCTTAGAGTATAAAAATCTTTCCTGTGGTTGAGTTGGTTCCTTGACAATAATAATTCCTCATAAGCCAAAGCATTTCTTTGCTTTCTTTCACTACTCTAATGTATTCTGCATTAGTTGTGGACAATATTAGAAGTATTTTTTAGTTTTGATTGCCATGATATGGCTTGGAAATGTAAACATCACATCACTTGAGGTAGATTTTCTATTGTCAAGATCATTTGTCATGTTTGCATCAGTAAAGCCTTCAAGTATTAGTTTTTTACATCCATATATAACAAAAAATTATTTTGGAAGAGCCTTACAAAAATATCTGACAATCATCCATATATAACAAAAAATCATTTTGGAAGAGCCTTGCAAATATCTGACAATCCATGCCATTTCAAGGCTTGCTAATGAGTCTTACCTGAATGTGATAAAAACCTTCTCACTTAGCTCACTGCATGTAAGGTGCAATATTAAGAATAACATATGCCTTATCATATATGAAAGAACCAACAAATAAATGTAAGGGATTAATTATTGTTGAATAATAGAAGAATTGTATTACTCAAGGAAATATAAATGATACAATGGCGTATATATATGGGAGATTTCTAACATTCACAAGAATCATCTAATAAGGAGACAAAATCATAATTGTTAGGAGAACAAATGGAATGATAGAGAGATGTAAAGAAGATGTCCTTCGTATATTTTCGTGTGTGCTGCTTATCTACAAAGCCTCAATTACATATCTTTTGTGTAAAATGAATAATCACCCAAACAACTCAATATTCTTGGCCATGTGTTGTTATTCCATGCCATGAGCTACTGCGCTGCTTGCCTTTGGACAAACGCAAGTGGCTGGACCTTCCTGTGGTTATCAAGTGATGACTACCAATATGGAATAATATCAAAAGCAATAATACCACAATAATATCCATAATAATAATAATATCCATAATAATAATAATATCCTAACCCCCCTCAAGTTGGAGCATGAAGAAAACAAATGCCCAACTTGGGAAGAAGAGCTTCAAGACAACCTTTGCCAACAGCCTTCGTGAGAATATCCGCACATTGATTGTGAGTAGAGACATGTGAAGTACGAATAGAGCCGTGTAATAGCTCATCCCGAATAAAGTGACAGTCGATTTCAATATGCTTGGTGCGCTCATGAAAAATAGGATTCGGTGCAATATCAAGAGCTGTTGTACTATCACAGAATATTTGCATTAGAGAAGGATGGTTTACGCCTAGTGATCGCAGCAAGCCACGGAGCCACTTAAGCTCACATGTAAGTACCGCCATGGAGCGATACTCAGCCTTAGCAGATGATCGAGCCACTGTTGGTTGTTTCTTTGGTTTCCAGGAGACTGGGACACTCCAAGTTGAACAAACCAACCTGTTAGAGAGCAACGAGCTAGAGGGCAGGTAGCCGAGTCGGAATCACACCATCCAGTCAACTAAAGAGAACTGTCAGTCCGCAAAAGAATCCCATGTCCCGGGGACTCCTTTGAGGTAACAGACCACTCCCAACACTGCGTTCCAGTGATCAGTCCTTGGGTCGTGGAGAAATTGAGCCAATGTATGCACTTCATAAGGAAAGGTCTGGATGAGTTACAGATAAATAAACCAAGCGTCCAACCAATCGTTGATAGGCCCCTGGATCATCAAGCAAAGGGCTTAAAGAGGCTCCAAAGGAGCACCCAACGGACGACTGCCGAGTAAACCTGTTTCAGTAATAATATCAAGGGCATATTTTCTTTGGCTCAGAAAAATGCCAGTTGGATTTCGAGCCACTTCCACGCCAAGAAAATATTTTAAAATACCCAAATCCTTCATATGGAAATATCACTGGCAATAACCAAATCATCGACATAAACCAAAACGAGCACCACGGAGTTGGGCCGAGTATACGAGAACAAGGAGTAGTCGGAATAAGATTGACTAAAACCATATCGTCGCAGGGCACCAAAGAGTTTGGCAAACCAACAACGAGGAGCTTGCTTTAGACCATATAGAGACTTCTGAATTTTGCATACCATGTTCGTTGTCTTAGGCCGAAATCCAGGCGGGAGTTTCATGTAAACCTCCTCAGATAAATCACCATGAAGAAAAGCACTATGTACATCCATTTGATGTAACTCCCAGTTTCGCACCGTGGCCACCGCCAAGAGCACACGAACAATGGTAAGTTTAACAACAGGGGCAAATGTCTCATTATAGTCAATTCCTTCTACCTAACTGTTTTCGTGAATAACAAGTCATGCCATGTATCGCTTGATGGGACCATCTGACTTTCTTTTGATACGACAAATCCACTTACATCCCAAAGCCTTTTTATAAGGAGAAAGAGGGACCAAGTGCCACGTATCATTGGTCTCCAATGTAGTGATCTCCTCTGCCATTTCCTTGCACCATGAAGGGGATTTAACCGCCGATTGATAGGATTGTGGTTCACACACAGTGTCAACCGCAGCCAAATAACTCTTGTGATGATTAGAAAACCGTGTGTAACCAATAACATTGTTTAAAGGAGATTTACACGAAATACTCTCTTTTGCCACTGTGTAAGTATAGTAGTCCTAAATTCGAACACTGCTAGTTTTATGACGATGACCACGACCCATCAAATCTTTTTCATGTTGAGATACAGGCTGTTGTGATGCAGATTCTGGTGGGGACAGTGTTGTCCCTTTGTTGGGTATGTTCAACGATACCACCGGCAATGGTGATGTGCTCACAGGCCCTTCGGAAGACTCACTTCCAGTGATGGTACAAGGCCATGTGGCAACTGGTTGCTCCAAACCCCCTGGGAAGTAGCTGCAGATGAATGGCGCCCTCGTCGTCATCAAAGGAAAGTCTTGTGCTACAAAGGAATTGTGGATTGGAACGAAATCCTGAAAAAGAAAAACATCTTCATAGAAAATTACGTCACGAGAAAAAATAAGTTTTCCTGTGTCAAGACAATACACACACCATCCTTTCTCGCCGAATGGGTAGCTTGCAAAAACTCCCGGTTGGCACACACCATCCTTTCTCGCCGAATGGGTAGCTTGCAAAAACTCCCGGTTGGCTACGAGATTCAAATTTGTCTCCATGTCGATCTTGGTCGTGAATGTAGCAAAGACAACCAAGAACCCGTATGTGAGACATCACTGGTGTAGTCCCAAACATCATCTCATAAGGAGTTTTCCCATTTAATAAGACTAAAGGGGTCCGATTTATGAGATACGCCGCGACAAGAATACATTTACCCCAAAATTCAATCGGTAAGAAACCCTGAAAACATAGAGCACGAGCAACATTCAAAATATGTTGATGTTTTTGCTCCACTCTTCCGTTTTGTTGAGATGTGGCTCTGTAAGAGGATTCATGCAAGATTCCTTGCTCACGAAAGTATGGATCGAGACTCTCAAATTCCATTCCGTTGTCACTACAATCTGTTTTCACTTTAGCATCAAATTGACGAGCAACCATAGCACAAAACTGACAAAAAATTAAGGGAACCTCAGATTTAGTGCGTAAAAGATATACCCAGGTTCCACGAAAATAATCATTTACAATAGTAAGGAAAGACTTAAAACCTTCCATACTTTGTGTTTGATAAGGACCCCAAGCGTTAATGTGAAAAAGCTGGAATAAATATGTAGTTTTATTATTACTCAATGGAAAAATAGCTCGTGATTGTTTGGCACGTAAACAAATAGAACAAGGTTCTTTATATAAAGTACTAGCTTTGCTATTTTTAGCTAGAGGAAATAAAGATAGGATTTTAGCAGATGGATGTCCCAAACGTCGATGCCAAAGGTCAAACGAGCATTCCCTTGTTACCAATATTACACCCTCACTTATGGATTGCTGAAAATAATATAGGCCATCGCTTTGCCTACCTGCACCAATCACCTGCATCGTGGCACTGTCTTGTAGAATACATAATGTTCCATCAAATTTAACCAACCAGTTAGTCTCCGTTATCAACTGAGAGACAGAGATCAATACACAAGTTAAATCAGGCACAAACAACACGTTATTCAATATCATAGAGTCATTTAACCGGACTCGTCCTGCAGTTTTGGCAGCAACACGTTTTCCATCGGGCAATCGAATTCAACACCCCGTAATGTTATGAGTGTCAAACAAGCTACGGAAATCCCCAGTCATATGGTTTGTGGCTCCAATATCAATAATCCAAGTTTTAGTAAAGGGAATACCTGATAGCTTTTCAGCAGTTTCGTCTTTGACGGATGCAAGGAGAGCTCGAAACGTATCCCATTGGTCGGCCGTAAGTGAAGGAACCAGGTTGGACAAAGTTGGCTTCTGTGGCTCCTGCCCGCTGTTTGCAGTCACTGCCGCAACATGTGCTATGTGCGCCGATACAGTTGGGCTACGGCCAATGTTTAACCAGTGACCACGACTCCAGCCACAACTTCCCTCATCGCGAGCACATTCTCCACAACCCTCTAGATATCCATGAAGCGGAAAACAAGATTCTTTATCATGTCCTGTTCTTTTACAAAAACTACATGTTACGTTTTTGTCACGAGGAACATCGAACAGCATACTTCGGGTTGCGAATGCTGCATTTTCTAGGCGAGCATGAACATGGGTGGCGCGAGCAGTTTCTTCTTATGTCAAAATACGGTAGACATGGGACGTGGAAGGGAATGGTTCTTGAGACAAGATTGTGGAGCGAAGATGACCGAACACCATGTCATCGAGGCCCATCAAAAACTGATGAACCTTTTCTTCGTCACGTCTTTTCTCCAATTGTTGTGCAATATTGCATGTACATTTGCCGCAGGTGCAAATAGGATACAGATCAATATCATTGAGATCATCCCATAATTTCTTCAATTTTTCGTAATAGGCGGCTATGCTCAAGCCACGTTGATCACATGTCGTTAACTCACGTTTTATTTGTTGAATTCGAGGCCCGTTCACTACCGAGAATTGCACCTTGATATCTTCCCACAACTCACTTGCCATCTCCATGTATGAAATAGTGTTGCAAAGGGAGGATTCTATTGTGTTTCGTATCCACGAAACAATCAAGGAATTGTTTGTCCACCAATCTTCAAGATCGCCCGTTTCCTCCGATGGTTGCGGAATAGACCCATCAACGAGTCCAAACTTTTTCCATGCCGGAAGAGCCGTGCGAATGGCATGCGCCCACTCCTCATAGTTTTCACCGTTCAAGACAACTTGTGTAATGATTAATCCAGGGTTGTCATTTGCATGAATATTGTACGGAGAGATCGTACGTCACTAGGGAATTTCGTCGGAGACTTTACTCTTGTTCGCTGTGACTAACTCCTCAGAAGACATGATCAGCTGCAATTCCTCAGCAAAGCCGGCAGGCAGGAGTGCATGTGAACAGAGAAGAAAAAAAATATGAGGAACCCTATGGCTCCGATACCATGTTAGGAGAACAAATGGAATGACAGAGAGATGTGAAGAAGATGTCCTTCGTATATTTTCGTGTGTGCTGCTTATCTACAAAGCCTCAATTATATATCTTTTGTGTACAATGAATAATCACCCAAACAACTCAATATTCTCGGCCATGTGTTGTTGTTCCATGCCATGAGCTACTGTGCTGCTTGCCTTTGGACGTACGCATGTGGCTGGACCTTCTTGTGGTTATCACGTGATGACTACCAATATGGAATAATATCAAAAGCAATAATACCTTAATAATATCCATAATAATAATAATCAAATGCTATCATAAATATCAGGAATTTTATTATTGGTTATTATTACTCAACACCCCCTCAAGATGAACAATGTGAAACGAGAGCTTTGTACCGAGAAGATGGTAGCCCCTATTGGTGAGTAAATCGACTAGCTGGTCAGCATAAGGAGCATAAAAGACATTCATTATTTCAACCATAACTTGTTCTCAAACAAAATGACAATCAATGTCGTACACTTGTGAAACAAAGGATTCATAGTTAGGTAAATGGTAGATTGATTATCACAAAACATATGCGGAGGTGATAGCGACCTGTAGGGTGCTAAAAAGATAAGAAATGGAGCAATTGTCTATCAATAGGGTCACACCCATAGGGTCACAAAACCTCGACTATGCTTTTGGAGTACCCGTTGGGTGAGACTCGACTATGCTTCTCGGTACTCCAACAAGTAAGATTAGGACCCAAGTAAATCAGGTATAAAAAATGGAGCAATTGTCTATTAAATCATTTGCCTAATGCGAAAGACCAACCCCTGGTTAGTGGGTGCATGCATGTGTTGAGAAACATGATTTACATCATATTCTATACCTGATCTAGTATTTGTGAGATACCAGAGAAAACCAACAAGACTACAAGAGAAAGTAGGATTCCCAAATGGTGTGTCAACCCCCTCGTCATTCGACCGAACTGGGATAAGAGTTGTCGATGGCTTGCAATCGTTCACACCAATCTAGTGGATAAATTTTCGAGCATATTTTTTCTTAGAAAAAACTAAGTCATCTATCGTACATTGGACTTTAAGCCTCAAAAACTAGTGAAGCAGGACAAGGTCTTTCATCTGAAACTCATGTTGCATAGCTTTAATCAAAGAGGTGATGAGAGTACCGGCACTACATGTGACAATGATATCATCAACGTATAAAAGTAATATAAAGAGACCCTGGGCAGTGTGTATGACAAATACACACTATCACATTCATTTTTCTAAAACCTGCAATCGATGAGGAACCCTGACAGATGCTGGTACCATGCTCGAGGTGCATATTTTAATCCATACAATGATTTTTACATTTAGACACATAATGAAGAAATTGTTAATTAATATAGTCGAGAGGCTGTTAATTATAAATTTGCTCGAGAACTTTATCATAGAGAAAAGAATTAGAAACGTCCATCTAATGCAACAACCAATTATTATTGATAGCTAAAAAAAGCACAACCCAAATAGTCTACAGCTTGACAACATGACTAAAGGTCTCAAAAAAGTTCAAACCATACTAGTGCGTGTGACCCTTTGCAACCATGTGCGCTTGTACATGGAAATAAAGCCATCTGCATTATATTTAATTTTATAAATCCACTCACAACCAATGGGAACCCGATCTGAAGGAATCGGAACAAGGTCTCATGTGTTCTAATTCATCAAGGCCGAGAACTCCTGGGGCATAGCCTAACACCAATAACTATTCTTTGAGGCTTTTTTATATGTGACAAGATCATTAAATTAGGGGTGGAAACGGGAACAGAGGCTCCATCGAGTTTGGGTTGAAAGATATTACCGCGAGCATGGGTAGTCATATGGTGTCGTGGCAGTGGTGTAGGAATGGGCGATGATTTGAGACTGATTTAAGATTGAAAGCGTACATGGTCTTAGACAACCTGTAAATACTCATTCTGCATGTAGCTATAGTCCAAGCCATACTTTTAAGTTGAATTTCTTTCCCAAATTTTGTGAGAAGTCCTTTGTCCTATGACAAAAAACGATGTCTAATTTTCTCATGAATGTAACCAAAAATTGACTTTTTATATCAATCAACTATAGATGGGACCCCTATATATTTTCCAAAATCATTTTCTTGTTGAACTCCAAATACCCCTACCACAATTTCTCTAGTGATAGGGTCGATATTGAGACTAAAGCAAATATTTGACATTTGAAAGTTAACTATCTGACGTGAAGTGTGCTCATACATATTAAGATATCTCTAGATTTCTTGAGCTTCTTAAGGTTGTATTAGAAATGTAACACCTTAGTCCTTCCAGATCTACAGTCTCTTTCGGACTAAAGTAGTAATTTGATAATATTAAAATTTAAAATATTTAAAACCTTATTTAAAACAACTGTGCAAAATATTTTGGAATAACATCTGAGTAAAATTATTTAAAACACTACGGAAGTAATTGTAACTACAACAGTATGGTCAACCCATAATTTAATATGTGATAAAATCATTTACTCAAATAGTAAGTTTGTGCACGTCCACGCATCGCCTCCATCTCAGTACCCTCCAGGATGGGCTCCATATTTATTTTGTCTTATACCTACATGAAAAAAGATGAAAAAGTCAACACCCTCAACAATGAAGCTAAGTGGTACCATGACACAACAAAAGAATTCACAGAAAGAATATTTTCTTTCACAATATCAATCACATATATCGTATTTGATGCATTACTGCCATGCATCAAATAAATTTCTTAAACTGATCAAAACATCATATTTAACTTGGAAATGATATTAATACTGATTCAAAAGTAGCAAAAATAATATTTTACAGCTTTAAAATTCGGATTTTTAGTGCTGAAAGGACCTTGTTGGTCAACCCTTACCGTGCGAATATCGATCGTTAACGCCACCATGCTACTAAACATGCTACATTTACCGTTACCGTGTAGAGATCGACTGTTAGTGTAATGTAGTAAAACACAAAACTGGTTGAGGGACGGTCCACCGTTCCATGCAGCAGCCGACTATTCTACAACTAGTCATCATCAACTCGATCTAAACTTTAGAATTACCATTTTAAGCTACCAAAATTTGATTTAACTATATAAAAATTTTCAAAACCTCATCGATTGTTATAAGATGTGAACAAGAAGATGTTAGGTTTATAGACTCCAACCATTTGGTATTTTTAAAACTCAAAAGTAATCCCACTTGAGACAAACAATGTTCCAAATGTCTCATTTTGTGCTTACCAAAGTTTGCTCCATTGCATTAATACAAAATTCACTCTTTGTGAGTATATATTGTTAGTTCCATATTAAGTTGGCAATATGTTTTGACAAACGAATAGATTTACCTAGAATTATTTTATATGTTTTATATAGACTTAGAGCCCTAGCATGTGCAGAAAGAGAAAGAATAAAGAGCTTGAAGATAGAATTCTAATCCTACTTGGTATACTACTCTTGAGGAGGAAGCCATGATTGATTCTCTTAAGTACACTCTAACAGGTCTAACAGGGTTATTGTATTCCATATATTAACTTTGCCTTGCCTTACAGTTTTGGTGGGTTAATTAGAATATTTTAATGGTTATATTATTATTTAGTAGTTATTTATTATTAGTTATAAATATTCTATAGATTAGGGTTTAGTACGGGCCCGAGCCCATTATGTCAACTAGCGTTTTTTTACTCTCTATATATTGTAATCCTTCCCCGTTATTCTGAAATCAATAAACAACTCAAAACCCTAATTCCTTCTCCCCTCTCGGTTCGCCGATTTCCTCTTCGCCTCAATTCTTCTTCTTCTTCCTCGTCTCATATTCTCAAGAGCTCGAAGACGCTCTGAGTCTTCCCTATCCGATACGGAGTCCGTATTAAAGAATACGAAAAAATAGAAGCAGATCCGATAAAAAAGGAAGAAGGTGCAGTTTTTGACAGTGCAAATTTTCTAGAGAGCCTGCACGAATTTGATCATCATCGGTGATCTGACCATGAGATTTTGCAGAAATTCTTAGAGAGTTTTTCTAACACATAGGTCTTCAATCTATTCAATTTTCACGTCAATCAAAGTTACGGATCTTCTGTTATCAAAGTTACGATTTACATATTACCATTGGTTTATTGCGGAAAACGCTGCTCTGGTTTTGTCGATGATCACAGTACCAAATCTTGTCAGATCGTGTTGAAATTTTAGGAGAAGTCTAAGGATTTGTGAAACTTCAATCTGAACGATGGAGATCAAATTCAAACGGTATAATCTTGATTTATGAGCTTCGGATCAGCCTGCATATATTTGTAGATCAAGACAGAATCTTTGTTTAAAGGTGTACTGGAATCTACATCCTTGAAGAAGATCTTGGAGAAAGTGTAACAAGCCGTGGAGATAGACGCAAACAGAGTTTGTCGTTAAGTCATTCACAAGTGGACAGATCAATACATTAGAAGGTTCTATTGTGATTTATTGTGTAACTCATATGATGATTTAGTGGAAAGGTTGTTACATGGATGTGGGCCCCGCAGATGTAGAAGATCAGAGTTGCTTTGAACTACGTAAACAATTCTTGGGCAGTGTTTACTATTTTTACTTTATATTCTGCGTGTGCTTGTGACAAAGAAGATGAGACAACACTTTGTCTGTCATCTGTTACTTTGATAGTATTGCAGTATCTTCTCTACAACATAATTGTTTGATCTGTTTGCATAGCTTTCAATTGGTGATTTCTGCTACACCCCACAAACTTACATATATTACACATAATTAAAACTTAAATTGATAATAGCTAGAAAATACAATATCTTCCATTAGATGAAGAAACTTGAATCACCTCATTTAACAAAGATAAGAAGCATATAAAACAACAAGAAAACAAACAAACTATAAATTAAAAGGAGTATGTTCTGTGGGCATTCACCATGAGAGCTGAAACAAACAAAATGCCCACTAAGCAAAATCAATTTCCTCCTCTTAGAATAGAAGCAAGGAATTTTTTTTAGATATTTTCGCAAGATTTAAAAAATGGAGAGAATACACGCAAGAACCTGGACATTAAAAGGTTTCAAAGTTGCGCTATGAATAGTGCACCAAAATAACAAAATTAACAAAAACTGAAAAATCTTTGATTGGAGATGGAAACGAACATCAGAATCTTTGTAGGTCGTCCAGGTCGCTCAAGATCCCTCCAAAATTACGCTTCAATTTGGCTAGAATCCATGCGAAACCAAACTTGAAAGGTTTCATCGATGAAGTTGGCTTGCGATTCAGCCAAATCCAACACGATTGGAGAGCTAAGAAGTAACGACGCAGACATCATTGGCGAACGAAAGCCAACAAATAAAAGGAGAAAGATGGTGAAGAAGAAAAACCAAACGAACCGCATTTGAGAGACAAAGCCCGATCTAATTTATCAAAATAAATAGATATTGGCATCGGTTAAAAAAATGAATAGATGCAATACACTCCTTAGGATCAGGTAAAATCAAACCACCCATGCCTTTCCTTTTTTAAAAAATAAAATCAAAAAATGAATATGGATATTAGCATAAGTTGTTTGCAATAAAAAATGCCATTGATCAATTACGTTAGTTATTCTAAATAACCGATGCTAATAACCATTTTTATTTTCAAAATATTTAAAAATATGTCAATGGCATCGGTTCTTTGAAATAATTGATGTCTTAAACCTTTTGCATTGAGTTTTCCAATAATTGATGCAATCTATTTATTTGTTTTTGTAGTAGTGGTTCTATAATAAATATGTTTTCAACAATCACTAAAATTTTATGTATTTCAAAACGGATATTCTAAATCTATTTTCCTAAAAATGATTCATCAAAAATACTTACATAAAGTTTTCAACAAAAATGTTTTGTATGATTTTCAAAGTAAGTTCCAACATTTTATTTAAGATTAATTTTCTCATATAATAGCTTCAAATACACATTTTTTTATATTCAACATAGAATACGTTTTTGAAATAATATTCATAAAGAATTAACCAGGTTCAGAAGGATATCATATTCATAAAGGCTACAACTTTTGTGAAGAAACCATATTAAAACAATAAAGTTTTGAGGTAGGGTCATACGCTACCTAGAACTGGACTGATTTGCACAGATGTTTTCTTCCTTTCAACTTTCTAGGGCAACTTCCGGAAACAACCACGACTGACTCCGGAGACTTTGACAACAATGATTACTTGCGGCCTACTCTATATACTCTAATGAAACTATATGAAATAGAATGAATGAAAATGGTGTGGAGATGAAGGAGGATGAGCATCCCTTTTATAGTGGAGAGGAGGAGGAAGCCATGAAAGCTACTATTCTGAATTCTTCAATTGGAAAATTTCCAATGGCCTAGTGCGATCCTAAGAGGTTTTACACGCCTCTCAGTGATTATGACTAATTTTATCTAAGTTGTGGTATAATTTTTGGTCCAACTTTCTCTAAATTTAAATATGATTGCACCTTTGCGATCAGACAATCAAACTCTATGTAACTATATAACTTTCACATTTTTTTGAGTTTGGGAGTTTGACTTTGACAGAGTCAAAATTGATTGAATTGACATATAATTAAATAGATTCTCATATTCAATTAATTTTTTTCAATCTAAAAATTTATTTCAATAAATCATTTTGCAAAAGTGTTGGGACTATTTCCCAAAATTGTCCAGCCCAATTTGTTTTTTCAAGTTTCCCAGGTGCATGAGTTAGCATTTGGAAAGATAAATGTGGTGATTGGAATTATTGCATTTGGGAGGCTGTTCATTTGTCTTAGGTGGCTGTTTGGGCTTTAATTTAATGCTTTTGCTTTTATATTTAAAGCCTTGCATAGGCTTTGGAAAAAGTGGAGGGGCTGGTATGAGCAAGAAAAAAACTTCTAGCCTTGTGTGTTCTTTTAAGAGAGAGGTTGTACAACTTGCTTCTTCATACAATATTTTAGGGGTCTCTAAAGAGTTTTAGTGGATTATTGGTGGAGTTTTACCAATTGTATTAGGGGATTTAGAGGGGTTTTTTCTTTGTACCAAAATATTGTATGTGGATTTAGGATTGGTGTTGTAATCCTTGACGGTTAAGTTGTACTTGCACTATTTTTTATAGTGGCGGTTTTATCTCTGTAAAGAGAGTTTTTCCAGTTTCAATAATCTTTGGTCTCATCTTTATTTTTTTGGCTTGTGGTTTCTTTGTTCTTAGACTACTAGTTTGTTTCTTCGTTGCGTGAGAAATTTTGTGCTAAATTTCCCAACAAAGTGGTATCAGAGCTTTCGGGTTATGTTCTGGTGGTTCTAGTAGTTTTCGAGGATGGCAAGTTTGGGTTCGGGGTATCACTTTGTCGTGCCTAAGTTCGATGGAAAGAGTAGCTTCGCTCTTTAGCAAAGAAGGATGAAAGATCTCCTTGTGCATTTGGGTTTGTCTAGAGCCCTTAAAGGAGATGAGGCGAAGCCGGAGAAAATGAGTGACAATAATATGCAGGAGTTGTGCGAGAAGTGTGTCAGTACCCTCCGGTTGTGCATTGCAGACTCTGTCGTTAATTGTGTTATTGACGAGGAGTCTCCGAAAGAAAAAAGGGAAAGGAAGAAGAGAATAAGGTAAGAACGGACATTTCATTTACCAAAACATTCTATAATAGGAATGAAAAGTTTTTTTGTGAACGAAGTAAAAAAAAGGAAGTTTAATTGTAAAGAGAAGGAATATGTGTTTTTGTGTATTTACATGTACACATGGGTCCCCTAACTAATTTTGATGTCATCAACGCCCACTACCGGCAGTCGTCTAAATGGGATGGCTTCCAAATTGTCTTTAGCAAGTGTCACAGAATATTCTCTCTCTCCTTTCGGCGATAAGGTTCTTGAGAGTTGTGACGCCACTGCTCCTATAAATTAACTGCTCCAATGAGAGGTTGAAGAAGAGAGGCCACTGCTTTCCTCCTCTCTCTGTTTCCAATTTCTTCTCTGTACTCTCCGTGAGAAGAGCAGCCTGCACGAAATCTCTACCATGGTCGGGCCTTCTCCCTCCAGCCTCAAATTCGTCTGCAGCTACGGCGGCAAGATTCTTCCTCGTCACACTGACGGAAAGCTCCGCTACTATGGCGGCGAGACCCGTGTTCTGTCTGTCGATCGATTCATCCCCTTTTCCGGTAAGTTCTCTCCGGCCCAGTAGTCGTTTTCCCTTTTTTATATTGGGATGAAATTGTGTGAGACTTCCTTGCACATGTTCATGGAATCTGTGTTTCTGTGTTGAGCTGATTAAGGGTTTGATTTCATGATGAATTGCCCTGATCTTCCTAGTGCCCACCACCTGTTTGTGTTAATTCCTCTTTCAAGATCATGGTTCTAATTGTACATACTCTTGGAGATGCTGATTTTTAGATGTTCCCATCAGTTGTCTGTGTATAAGTGCTCTTAGAAGAGCCTAATTATAAGTTATGCCCATCAATTGTTTGTATAAATTCCACTAACAAGATGGGTTTGATTCAACTATTTGAAAAGCTCAATTCTTTGTTGTGCCCACCACTTCTTTGTGTAAAATCCTCTTACCATATGAATGTACCCTTTGAAAATCCTGATTTTTAGGTGTGCCTATAACCTGTTTGTGTAACTTCATCAATCAAAAGTATATGTGGGGTCCCCCCCCAACCCCACCCTCCTTTTGTAGCTGTGAAATAACTTAGAATTGAAATGGTGTTTGTGGTGGTGGCAGAGCTGTTGGTGAAGCTGGGAGAAATGTATGGTTCACCTGTGAGTCTCAGGTGTCAGCTGCCAACCGAAGACTTAGACGCCTTGGTTTCCATAACTTCCGATGAGGATCTCGCCAATCTCATTGAGGAACACGACCGATGCAGCTCATTGTCGCTCAAGATTAGAGCTTTCCTCTCGCCACCAAAATCGACAAAAAAGTACCCACGTCCGATCTCAACTGCTTCCTCATCCACCACAGACGATTCTTCGTCCCCTAAGGTGTCTTACACTTCTCCCAGACACCTATCACCTCGATCTGGCGGCTTGAAGTATGCCAACCAGATATCGACGTCTCCTTGTTATGGCGTAAGACCTCCTCAGTGTGGCCACCACTTTGCTGCCGGAAACAATGGCCATGTTCATTTGATCCACCATGGCAATCATTGGCAGTAAGCCTAGCGTTTATATAATGTACGAGTATATATATATTGAAGAAACCTGGAGTTGAATTTAGTATTATGGATCTCTCAAGTATGATGATGGATGGTCCCTTGCAAGGCTCTTTTATAATGTACTTGCAAGCTGATTTGTAAATAACTTCTACTTGGGTATTTGATTTCCAATTAATTTTTTGTATTAATCAAGTTAAAGTATGTAATTATATATGATTATCCTTGCCACATTTTTTTTCTTTGCCCTAATTTTCACAGACAATGTTTGAACGAAACAGGATCAAAACAGGATCATTCTCATATTTAATGTGCTCGCTTTTTGGGGTTATCTTCTAGAGGGAAAAAAATGTGGAAAAGCTAGATTGAAAAATGAAAAACAAAATGAAGATTTTAATTTACTCTTTGCCCTCAAAATGAATGAAGTTTATATTTTGACTTTACAAACTTTATTAAGTATTTCAAAATGAAAACTAGTAATATAGTTAACACTGAGTTTGGTCCCATGAAGTGGACTCGTGAATCAATTTGGTCTATGTATGTTGTATGGAGTCACATTAGTGTCTATCTCTAAAAATGTGAATCAAGTTACTTCATCAAACCGAACTTAGGGGGTGTATTCAATTTAGATTTTACGGAGTACAAGATTTTGATAGATTATTTAGAATCCATAGATTTTGTAAGTTTATTGGATTGTTTTAAGTTTACGCAGAGTTAGCTAGATTCTAATGTATTTTGTATTTTTTGAAAGGATTTTATAGGATTATATTTTACTTTTCTTTTTTTTCTTCTTTTCTTTTTTTCTTTTTACTTTTACTTTTTCTTTTCTTTTTTTTCCTCCTCCCCCCCATGAACCCTAGCCCCTTCTTCCGCCATCTCCGTTCTTTCAATTTTTTCTTTCCTTTTTTATTTTTATTTTCTTTTCTTTTTTCCCTTCTTCCTCCCCAGAAACCCTTGCCCCTTCTTCCGCCATCTCCGTTCTTTCTATTTTTTCTTTCCTTTTTTTCTTTTCTTTTCTTTTTCCCCTTCTTCCTCCCCAGAAACCCTAGCCCCTCTCTCTTCTTCGATCTTCGACCTTTCCTCTGCCTAATTCGAGGGTCGCCGTCATCGTGCTCCACGTCGAGTCGCCGCCATCGTGATGGAGATTGGGCGAGATGGGGGCACGGAACAATCCTGCGTGACGATGAAGGATTCGCCGGGGAAGATTGGGGGCGAGATGGTGAAGGAGACAACCCTGCGTGGATTTGCAAAATCTTTGCATTTTTTGTGAGATTTTGGACTTAGATTTTAATTTATACCTAAAGCCTCAAATCCATCAAAATCCATTTATTATAGAAATCTGTTAAAATCAATTGATTTTTGAATACCATTATATTTAGAAGGATATATTAAAATCTAAATTGAATACTTCCAGATTTTAAATGACTTTTTAAAATCGAGATTGAATACCCATAGACTTTTGAAATCCAAAAAAATACAAAATTCATATTGAATACACCCCCTTATTTTAGTCTCTTGCATCAAGCATTGTTAGGATAAATTTCCATTTCCTAAAATGGACTTACCTAATCCACATATTCACCTATATTCCCGAGTACATTTAGAGAGACTAGAATGAAATCAATGAATTATACGGAGTAACTCATAAGCTAAAAGTGTGAAATTTGTTGGTACGAGTCAGTTAGAGTGTGAAAAGTGAAAAATTTTGATGCCTTTTTCTTACTCCTTTTATTTCTCACCCTCCAAGTGATTCATACCAATAAATTCTATACATTTTTTATTTTTCACTAAACAACTTTTATACCCATCCATCCCAATTCCAATTGCACATATCGGATTATTATTTTTTATTGAAATTATTTTAATCCAATTCCTTTAAAAATTGGAGTGAAATTAAAAATATAAATCAAAAGACTACATCAAAAGCTCTACGAAACAAGAGGCAAAATCTCTATATTATTTTATGAAAATAGTCAATTTAATTTGAGACAGAGAGTATAAATTATAATACTTCATTCATCCTAAAATATTCGTCTAGTTTAACTTTTTTGAATCGAGTGAACAAACAGTAATCATTATATACATTAAATTTGTGTTACTGTTAGCATATATATCTATTTATATTTCTATTTCTATTTATGTAATTGTATCCTAGTATATATTCTTATTTCCTTGTACGTACTCGGGCCCAGTCCAAAGCCCAACACTCTTGTATTTATACTTCGTAAATATTCAATGGAAAACACATCCGTTTTCACAAATTCTACAGGGTATCGGAGCCAATTCTCGGGAAATATCTCAAACCATAGGCTCATTTTTTTTCTCACGGTGCCGCCACCGTAGATACGCAGACCGCCTGACGACGGTCGTCTTTGCCGCCAGCTCACGTCGGCCAACTTCTCGCCGGCTCACGTCGACAAACTCTTCACGCCGCCTCACGTCGGCTGCTGCACTTCTTCCACCACCATGACAGCCGAAACTCCCAAAAAGGTACAGCTTATTCACGATCCCACCTCACCCTACTACATCCATCCGTCTGAAAGTGCGGGTAACTCGTTGACAAAGCATCTTCTCAAGGGGGACAATTATGATGTTTGGGAAAAAACGATTGTCAACGCCCTTGAATGGTTCATAACAATCATAAGTACATCACAACTCATAAGATTACATTTAGAGGTGAAGTCACGTTTTGATTGAGTCAAGTCGAAT
This sequence comes from Cuscuta australis, assembly GCA_003260385.1. NCBI lineage: Eukaryota > Viridiplantae > Streptophyta > Magnoliopsida > Solanales > Convolvulaceae > Cuscuta > Cuscuta australis. Next base: position 289,864 of record NQVE01000161.1, read on the forward strand.
CATTTTAAACCCTATATTTACACTAAATAATTAAAAAACGGCAAGGTTTCGTTGACATTATCATCTAGTGTCAACGGATGACACTCGCTTATTAAAAAATAGGCAAGTATCATCCGTTGACACTTGATGATTGCTGTTTTTTATCCCCCATCCCTTAAAACCCTTTCTTTTTTATTTCATCCTTCTCAAAAAAAAATTTCACTTTTTATTAAAAAATCATTTTCATCTCTATTAATTTCAACTCTACCTATCAGATTCTTTTTATTAACTAATAATCTACTCATTACATCCTATTTACACCACTTCAAGAGTATTTTTGTAAAGTTATCACAAAAACATATCTTTTTTAAAACCATTAAAATTAAAATTAGAAAATTTTTGAAAGACAAAGGGAGTACATTATATTATTAGGTTTCTTGATCACTTGGGTCAAAGTGTTTTAAGTCTATATCATGTTACTCAAAACTCTTTCAGGTTTTTAAACATTACTAAACACAATAAATCATCACATATTGACTGGTCAACTTCTCATCGTGACTGGTCAGCTGCGGGTTGGGCTGTTACGTGCAAATAAAATGACTGCTTTGTTAGCCTGCAGCCAGCCAAAAAATAGGTATGGAATGCATGGATGACTAATGAATTGAAACACGTACATGGCCTTGCACACTAGTGACACTTGTATGGTGCCAATCCTTTTGTGGACAAAACAAATATGGTTTCAAATTCCAATGCTCTCTCCCATACTAACAGACTCCTTCCGTCCACAAATATTTACTCCCTCCGTCCCGGAGTATTCGTCCAGTTTTGACTTTTGGAATTGTTCATCTAAGTACTTTGACTCGTCAAATTCTCTCAATGTGTAAGCCTAAATATAGTCATGTGTGATCTAGTTTGATTTGTCTTAACATATAGATTATTAATATATAATTTCTATAATTTTTTAATATACAAATTACAAGATAAAATGGATTAAATAAGTGTATTGGATAATGTGTAAAAATGAAAGTGGACAAATACTCTGGGACGGAAATAGTATAACATTTGCTTTTTCAGCAGTTGCGGGAACTTTTGTTTATTTTTACATTTTCATTGGTTATTTAATTTGATAAAATAAAATATTCTTGATACCTCTTATTTTAAAAAACTTTTCATGTAATTTTTTGATATGTAAATTTTATTTTTTATTTTTATATACTAATATGAAAATAAAATAAATAAAAAAAGCTTAATATTTTTACTTCAGGAATACAAGTGTGAAAAATATGTAGAAAGGGAGTAGCATATACACAAATTTCATCCCTGTACGTTTTTTTCCAACGTAACCGTGTGGGTCATGCTGCTTGGGGAGAAGTTGGATGACATAGTGACATAGACCTAAAATCCCAAATTATATATATGACCTCGGTTCTTGAATATTTATTTAATTTTAATATTTTGTAATCAATCGTTTTTATCATATAAACTATATGATATACTCCGTATTAATTAAATACTCTCTCCGTCCCAAAAAGAATGGGACGGTTTGACTTTTTGAGAAATTAAGGGAGAGATATTTTGGTATTGACTTTCCAAAAATACCCTTGATGTGATGGGTAAAAGTAGGATGTGATGGGTAGATTATTAGAAAAAAAGTATGATGTGATGGGTAGGGTATGAAAAAGTAAGGGGTAAAAGTGATTTTTTAATAAAAATGTAACGGACTTTATGGGACGCAGTTTTTTCTAAACGTAACAAACTTTTTGGGACGGAGCGAATAAGATAATATTTTGAAAGTATTTTATAAAATAAGTCTAATAAATTAATTTTTATATCAATCAATCAAATGTATATGGAGTATCATTTTTATCGATGTTTATTGATTTTTATCGAAAAAGTCAAATGTGAACAAAAAATTGTGCTCTAATTGAGAAGGAGAAGGAAAAAATTAAGAACTCATGTGAAGCCGATGAGTAGTTTATCATTTTAATTTTAAAATATGCTATGATTAATGAAATATTTGCACTAAATAGCACTAAAACTTAAATCATTTCTCTAAATAGCACTTAAATTGTTTTATTCCCTAAATATTAATAATAATGTCCATAATGACCAGTGGTGGCAAATATTTACTTGAAAAATTACTAATGGATAATGACTAAAAGTGTTACATTGAGAAAAAAACACATGTAGTTTTATTTAGGGAAAGTCATTATGTTTTAGTGCTATTTACGTAAATTTCTCATTATTAATTTGCAATGGAAAGATTGATAAAATATTCCCACAATCCTAGCTGGGCGCAACGCGCCAAAGGAGGAGTCATCAGCACAAGATGACAAACGAATGGGACAAAATGCTACGGGACAAAAGGAAGCCACCTCGCGCCATCTGAGAATGTGGGTTGCTGTGTACGCGCAACACATTTTCCTCTACCTTTTTTATAAATACCTATGTAACCTTCAAATCAAGGGATCCAAATTTCATCTCGAGTTCATATTGTAATAGCTCCCAGCACTCTCCACGTACTTAATAACAATTGGACTACATGTGTTCATCTACCTACAGTCCTCCCAGCCAATCTTTGCTTTCTGCACTTCTTTACTTTCTAAGCTCAGCAAATCAACCGTAAATATACTTCCCTTATTTTATGTAAAAGTCAAAAGGGAAAGTGTTTATTAAAACGGAGGGAATACAAAAATAATACAGTAAGAGTATATATTAGAGTATAATTTCATGTTCTTGACTACTCTATCCAAGGGTTTGTACCCCATTTGTACACCGCAGGGGTGCACCAACATTTTGTGTTGGTGTCTTAATTTGTGTTAGCGCACCAACACTTTGTGTCAGTGTAAATTTTTGTTAATGTACCAACATTTTGTATTAGTGTGAATCATCAAAACCTTGGTATATACATTAGGTATAAGTTTGGGATACAAATTTTAGTGCAAGTATAGCATGGTCTTTTTCCCATAGGAAAGGGTTTAAAAGAGCAACACGTAAAGTAAATCGACGTCATGCATGGTCACCTACGCAATAGAGATTCCTTAAAAACATGTCGGTATCATTATCTTCATCATCATATATTCATGGATTATGCTAAGTGTACTCCAAAGTTTGTACCCCGCAGTTTTGCACCAATATTTTGTGTTGGTGTAAAACTAATTTTTGTTAAATGCACCAACATTTGTGTCCGTGTGAATTTTTATTAACGCACCAACACTTGTGTCGGTGTAAATCATCGAAATGTTTGTGCAAACTTGCGGTGTACAAATGAGGTATATTTTTTGGTGTAAGTGTAGCATGGTCCTATATTCATATCAAGTGACTGGGATAATAATGCAATTTCCGTATGCTTGAGAGGTGTATGAAAATGGTGTCATTTGGTTACTAGTTAGAAAATGACATGTAGTGACCAAGATCTTAGTCATCCTTCCTAGCTACCACAAACCTCGCGACATCCCAGCTATATGACGTGTGAAATATGCAGCCCAAAAATACTCACCTCATTACAAAAAAAAACTATTTTTACAATTTTACCTCTATTAGTTTTTAACTTAATCATCACATCATACTTTTTTCTTAAGTGAAATTTGCACTAAATAGTACTAAAACATACTCCCTCCGACCCTAAATAAATTTTCCCTTTCGTTTTTTCTTTATCCCCAAATAAACTTCTCTTTTCCCTTAAAAACCCCCTTTTACCCCTTACTTTTTCATACCCTACCTATCACATCATACCTTTTTACTAATAATCTACATATCACATCTTACTTTTACACATCACATCAAGGATATTTTTGGAAAGTCAACACAAAAATATCCCTCCCTTAAATCTTCAAAAAGTCAAAAAGAGAAGTTTATTTAGGGACGGAAGAAGTATGTCATTTTCTAATGTAATACTCCCTCTGTTTCTCAAAACGGTTCCTGTTTTGACTTTGGGGAAAAATAAGGAAAGTGTAATTTTAGTTGACTTTCCAATTTTGCCCCTGATGTGATGGGTAAAAGTAAGATGTGATAGTTTAGTTATTAGTGAAAAAGTATGATGTGATAGGTAGGGTATGAAAAAGTAGGGGTAAAAGTGGTTTTTTAATAGAAAAGGGAAGTGTTTTAAGAAAAACAAAAAAAATGAAAGAGGAAAGGTTTTAAGAAACGGAGGGAGTACTTAATTTTTTTTATTTCCTAAATTTTACTTGAATAATGTCTAGTGACGGGAACAATGTCCACGTACTGACAGTGAATATTTTGTTTAAATAATGTCCTGTAATATTGGACATTTAATTACTTGAACAATGACCAGTGGACATTGAACAGTAGTACTACATTAAAAAATAAAACAAAACATATGGTACTACATTGGAAAAGTTGATATGTTTTAGTACTATTTAGATAAATTCCTACTTTATCCATCATATCCTATTTTTACCCATCACATCAAAGGTATCTTTGAAAAGTCGATACAAAAATATTCCTCCCTTAAAATTTATAAAATTCAAAATGAGAATATCTTTATAGAATGGCGGAAATATAGTTTACTTTGGAATTGAATATTTTTCTCCCTCTAACAAAATCTTGCATACTCCCTCAAAGAGATTGTGAGCAGCATAGATGGAGTAAAAAGAAAAGATTAAGCACAATAAACGCAACAACATACTGCTCTTTCGATTTTAAATTATTTTGTGCTTCTTTAAACTAGGTGAAAGAGAATAAGCAAAAAAACTAATAGTACTATTACTACAAGTCTTAATACTAATATTACAAGAAGAACCCAAGAAATAACCTAACAAGAAAACTGTCAAAGAACCAACTCAACCAAAAGCTCAAACTTGTGGTTGTGGCCCAGGAACAGTTATTTATATTCTAACACGCCCCCTCACGTGCAGGCGTAGTCTTTTTCGAGCCTTGCACGTGAAACCTTAATTTTTTTAAACTGGGTGGCGCTGAGTTTCGAACCCGTGACCTCTTAGTCAACGAGGCTCTGATACATGTCAAAGAACCAACTCAACCAAAAGCTCAAGTTTGTGGTTGTGGCCCAGGAACAGTTATTTATATTCTAACAGAAACTAGAGAAAGTACAACAATAATTAGAAATAGTGGGTTAAACGTAGATACTTTAAAATATACATACATGTACATATATAAAGGAAAATTAGAATAGATTCAAAAGAAGAAACAACACAAGGGGTAGGCAAAACCCCAACAAAAAAACAAAGAAAAAGTCCACTCATCTGGGTGTCTTCATTCAAAACATCAAGAGTATTGTCTGGGTGCCTTCATTCAAAGCATCAAGAGAGTGTTAGGACCGCGCAAGCCTTCACCCTAACCCCACATTAGTATGATATTGTTCGTACTGAGCCAAGCCTTCGAGTGTTGGGACCGCGCAAGCCTTCACCCTAACCCCACATTAGTATGATATTGTTCGTACTGAGCCAAGCCTTCATGAATTTGTCTGGGTGCCTTCATTCAAAGCATCAAGAGAGTGTTGGGACCGCGCAAGCCTTCACTCTAACCCCACATTAGTATGATATTGTTCGTACTGAGCCAAGCCTTCGAGTGTTGGGACCGCGCAAGCCTTCACCCTAACCCCACATTAGTATGATATTGTTCGTATTGAGCCAAGCCTTCATGAATTTGTTTTTGGGCACCTCTCAAAAGGCATCATACTAATCAGATTAGATAACCATATAAATTTTGGTTCATTCTCCCTTTTACTTCCGGTGTGGGATTGGTTTGTATCCCAACAAAGAGAAGCGACCCTTCAGAGATTCAACTTGAGCCAGGCCTCAACATAAAACCTCAAGATTAAAAAGCATTAAAGTGTTATAGATCGGTTCAGGAAATAGAAAATCACAACCAGTAAACTCCACTAAAAGCCATATTCAAGAGTGTCTACAACCACTCCACAACCAGCATATCAAACATACGCATCAAATCAAATATTGATCAAGATGTATCAAAGGTGAGCCTGAAATGAAATGAAAGAACATTCACATATGAAGCTAGACCAAAAACCAGTGTTTTAAAACCCTGCAAGATTTCCTCTATATGCACAAACCACTGCATCAGTCAACAGTTACCAGCAATAAATCCAATCAAACCTGGAATGAAAATTGTTAAGGAAAACAAAGGCAGCAAAAATTCAATGTTTTTACCCTTTCCATTTTTGTTCTTCCTGAAGAATTGTTATTTTCTATTGAGAAATAGCGGAGGGCGAAGCCTCGTATAAATAGTTACAGAAGATTCATAATTACGGAAGGGAACCTATACATGTAAACTACCATAATTACAATGATCACATAATTAATATTAAATATATACATAACATATTTAACATGCACCCAACTACGTGACCGGCGAAGGACGGACGCCAAGACTGTGTCTGAAGCCGGAGAAGAGAAGAGACGGAAGCTCTTTAGTGAAAATATCTGCATACTGGGAAGAGGAGGGGACATGTAGTACTCTGACATGCCCTAGGGCAACCTTGTCTCTGACAAAGTGGATGTCGACTTCTACGTGTTTGGTGCGCTGATGCTGTACTGGGTTTGATGATAGATACACGGCACTGACGTTACCGCAAAAGACCAGTGTAGCACGCCGCAGAGGTTGTTGAAGCTCAAGGAGAAGATTTCGGACCCAGCTTGCCTCAGCTATGGTGTTTTCCACGGCACAATACTCGGCCTCAGCACTGAAGCGGGAGGTGGTGGCCTGGCGCTTGGAGGACCATGAGATGAGGTTGTCTCCAAGGAAAACACAATACCCCGAGGTGGAGCGACAAGTGTCGGGGCATCCAGCCCAATCAGCATCGGAGTAGGCCTGCAAGGAATCTGTGCCCGTATGGTGAAAGGTGATGCCATGAGTAGCAGTGCCATGGATGTAGCGTAGAACCCTCTTCATAGCTGTGAGATGGGTGCTGCGGGGGGCATGGAGGTGTAGGCAGAGCTGCTGGACTGCATATGTAAGATCAGGCCGAGTGAAAGTGAGATACTATAAGGCGCCGACGATGGATCTTATATTGAGGGGTCTGGAAGTGGTGTACCGGACGTGGCTGAGAGTTTTGCTTTGGTATCGACTGGCGTGGAGATGGGCTTGTAGTAGAGCATGTCGGCACATTCCAGGATTTCATGAGCAAAGTGTGTTTGGTGAAGAAAGAGGCTGCCGCCAGTGCGCTGGACATTAATACCAAGGAAAAAATTGAGGTCCCCCATATCTGTCATGGCGAACTCTCCCTTAAGTTTCTGAGTGAGGTGAGTGAGAAGAGCAGAGAAGGAGGCTGTGAGAACTATGTCGTCCACATAAAGAAGAAGATAAGCCGTGTCAGAACCATGAGAGTAAACAAAGAGGGACGTGTCACTTTTGCAGCCCCAGAAGCCCAAAGTGAGGAGGAAACTTGCAAACTGGTGATACCAAGAGCGCGAGGCCTGCTTGAGGCCATATAGGGCCTTCTTCAACCTGCAAACATAATGTGGGCGTGCGGGATCCGGAAAACCTGAGGGCTGGCAGGCATAGACTGTGTCGTGGAGTGTACCATTCAGAAAAGCATTCTTGACATCGAGCTGATGGATCGGCCAGCCGCGAGCTAGAGCAAGAGTGAGAACAATCCGTACCGTGGCTGGTTTAACAACAGGGCTAAATGTCTCGTCGTAGTCGATGCCATAGCGCTGATTGAATCCGCGGACCACCCATCGAGCTTTGTACCTGGATAGTTCACCTGTAGGACCAAATTTGTGGCGAAAAAGCCATTTGCCAGTGATAATATTTTGTGAGGGGGAGGGGGGTACTAATTGATAAGTCGTTTTTGGGTTAGTTCTTTTTACTCTTTTTTAGGCATTTTTTTATTATTTTTAGAGTTTAATTTTTAGTTTTTTTAGCTTAGTTTTATTTTAATTCTCATTTTTACAATCTTTTTATTTTCTTTCAAAATTAGTAGTTTTTTAAACACTTTTTACATTTTATTATTTTTATTTTATTTTTCCTAACCAAATTATCAGATATCTTATTTTTTGGAGAAAAATGTAGCAAAAAGACCAAAATGCAGTTCAAGTTTGGAAAGAAGAGATTGATTTTGGGCCGGAGCCCAAACCCAACTTTAATGAAATTAGCCCAACCACTCCATACCAATCCAATCTCAGGCACCAGGAAAAGAAAGAAAAGGAGTCTACGACTCCTTCGTCGTCGTCAACGGAACGAGCATAAACCGGCGAAGCATTCAACACTCCAACGTTCGGCTCCATCAATTTCGTCACAATCAATTGCCAACGGGAAGAAAAGCTTTGCCTATAAATTGAGCACAGAATCATCAGATTGAGGGGGGGGACAACGAAGGGGGGGAAACACGAGAATAAAGCAGCGGCTTGGCCGCTGCTATGGTGGTCGCCGGCGGTGGTGGCAGGCGGCGCGGCGAACGGCCGGCAGACGCGCAGCAGCTCCAGTTCCGGTGGGCAGCCTCCATCACAGCTCTAGTTTACTCAATTTGTTCATCTTCTTCAACAATTGGTAACTCTTATTTGTCAATTTTATCTTTTCTTCCCCAATTCTATGTAAAAGTTTGTTTTTTTATTCAATTTTACATTTTTTGTTTGTTGTGTTTGTTCCAAATATTCCAAAAATGGTTGGTGTTCTTTATGGGTTTTTTTATGTTTATATTAAATCCCTTATGAATGAGAATTGATTCAAACTAGTTTTTCTTCAATTATTGAGCAAGTTGTTGTTGAATTGGTTGAATTGTATAATTTGATTTCATAAGTAGGTTGGTATGTGGAATTCGGTTTTTGTTGAAGCTATTTTAGCTCCATAAGGTAGTTAAATGAACTCCGAATTCATACGTGAATTTTTTTTGTGATTTGTGTTTGTCGATTTTAAGAATTTTGGACTTCTTAGCCCCATAAGTTGATTCATTTTTCTTAGAATTCGTTATTGAGTGATTATTATGTTTTCATGTGTTTGTTTGTTATTTTCATTGAATTAAGGTTGTTTAAGCTCAAAAACAATTCTCAATTTTATGAAAATATGTTGTGTTCCTCTATGTGAATAGAAAAAACGTCATTGGTTTGAGGAGTTCATGGAAATCTGTGAAATGTGCTCATCATTAGGAGAAAAAGTTTGTTAAAATGCATAATGTATTGGCGGTTTGTGAATAGATTATGTATGAGAGTTGAATGCATAATAGATTCTCTCTTTTATAAATTTTTTCTATAGTGGAAGTATGTTCTCATGCTTGAATAGAGAGTTGGGGTTCTAAGGTATATTTCAAAACGGGCCTTTGAATTGCATGACTCCGGGCCGTGTGGAGAGTTGACAATCCTCCGTATCGTGGTTAAGGAAATGAATCGACTCGGCCTTTGATTGATTTTTTCTATTCTTAAGTGCGTAAGTTACGTAATATATTGTCTACGTGTCTATTATACGTGTAATGTTTGATTTGTGTTTGTTCTCTTTTTCATTTTGTTTCGGGTTCTTGGTGGTGTTTTTTGGGTTTACTTTAGTTGGAGTAGATGATTATCTTTAAAGCTTGTTTTCCCCCATTTAATCAAAAAACCAAAAAAATAAGAAAATATAAAAAACCAAAAATATTTACTTTTCATTCAATCCCACCCCCCTTTGTGTTGTGTTTAAGTTATATTATAAATTCTTTGTTTATAAAAGTTGTATTTATAAGTTTTTATATTTATTTAGTTATAAGTTTTATACGTATTATTATATGTGTAGTAGTTTTTTTTTGTGACAATGTGTTTGCATGCTCTTTTGATTTCAAAAGTACAAATTTTCTCCGTGGGATCGACCCTTACTTGCCCTAGCTATAGTTTTTATTTGATTATATATTGGGGGTTAGCTAAGGTTATTTATAAATTTTAATTTTTTTTGGTCCCTACGACAAGTCTTCAACACTAATTCTCATGTTTCGTTTTTAATCAAAGCATTAAATTCATCACACATATCATTGTAGCAGTTTTGATCCTTTAGTGCACTACGATAGGTGGGTGGTAGTGGAGAAATTTGGGCCATGGAGTTAAGGTTGAGGATATGTTTGGGTTTGGATATGCCGACTTCGGACCGGGTGACCATAGGGTGGGTGGTGTTGAGATTGGGTAGGAGGAGCTGCTGGGCCGAAGTGGGCTGAGGAGGGGGGAGGGATTTGGGCCGCTGGCGGGCTGGCTGGTCGGGGGGGATATCTGGGCCGGTGGGCTGCTGGGCGGGGTGGGAAGCTGGGCGTGGGAAGGGGAGGAGGGCTGGGCCGTGTGAGGGGGTGGGCTAGACGGGGTTGGTTTGGCCGAGGGTGTGGGCGGGATTTGGGTGAGTGGGATTTGGGCCGAGGGTGACGGTTGGGTGGAGTTGGGGTGTCCAAATGGAGTGTGGTAGGTTGTGTCGTCCTCCATGGAATCAAGGAAATTGAATTCGGTAGGAGTGATGGGGTGAGAATAGGGGTAGGTATTTTCATCAAAAATAACATTACGAGATATGATGATTTTGTGAGTGAGAAGATCAAGGCATCGGTATCCCCGTTGGTTGGACGGGTACCCTAAGAAGACACATTGGGAAGAGCGAGGTGCGAGTTTATGAGGGGCGATGGCGGATATATTGGGATAACAGAGACAACCAAAGACACGAAGGTGAGAGTAGGTGGGTTTGGAACCATAAAGGACTTCATGGGGAGTGTGATTTTGGAGAGTGGTGGTGGGTAAGAGGTTGAAAAGATGGGAGGCCATGTGTAGAGCCTCAACCCAGAAGGTGGGTGGGAGTTGGGCCTGAAAAAGAAGAGATCGCACCGTGTTATTTATGGTACGAATGGTCCGTTCAGCACGACCATTTTGTTGGCTAGTGTGTGGACACGGGAAGCGGAAGATTATACCCAAGGATTCAAAAATGTTACGAAGGGGCGTGTTCCTGTATTCAGTTCCATTATCACACTGAACAACCTTAATAGTAGCATTAAACTGATTTTTCACAAAGGCAATAAATGTGTGAAGATGAGAACATGTATCAGATTTATGTTTAAGAGGAAACACCTACAAAAAATGAGAATAATCATCCAAGAGTACCATATAATGCTTAAACCCAGTAACACTAATAACAGGCGATTGCCACAAATCAGTATGTAAAAGCTGAAAGGGAAAAGTAGAAATACGACTCGATGACTCAAAGGGAAGACGAACATGTTTCCCTAACTGACAAGCATGACAAAGAGAGTGTTGTAAATGTTTAAAAGACATGGAGGAAAGACTAGGGATTCCACGAAGGACGGAAAGGCTAGGGTGACCTAGACGACGGTGCCATTGCTCCGAGTCACCGGTGACAACGTTGGGCTTGGGCGGTGGACTGGCTCATGGGATAGAGAGGGCCGGCATTATTGGACCGATGAATCACGGTTCCCGTCAGCATATCCTTCACAGAAAAACCAGTGGAGTCAAATTCAATAGAGCAATTATTGTCGCGGGTGAACTGGCGAACAGAAATAAGGTTGTGGATAATGTGGGGGGAGACAAGGATATTTTTTAAGTTAAGGGGAGGGGATGTGGGAAATTTATAGTTACCTATAGCCGTAGTGCGGACTTTGGAACCATTACCTACAGTGATATATGATTAAGAATTTAATGAATGAGTACGAACATGAGAAAGAGTACCTGAGTTCGAGGCTATGTGGTGAGTGGCGCCGGTGTCCATATACCAATTTGGATCACGGAGGCTGAGGGTGTCAAAATTATGGGCTAGGGCAGTGGGGGTGTGGACACCGGTGGGATGGCTTATGGGTGAGGGTGGGGGGTGTCGGGTAGGAGGGGGAGGGGGGTAGTCGGGTAGGGGCTGGGGTAGGGGGAGGTAAGGCCATGGGGTGGGTGAGGGGTAGAGAAGTAGGCTTGTGGGTGTTGGGGGGTGTGGGTAGGGGTTTGGTCGCGGGCCTAGAAGGCTCGGGTTAGGGTTTGGGTGGGTGAACTATCCGGAGGGCTGCCCGAGGGTGTTCCGTGCATTCGATCCGGAGCTACGACGACAACCACGACCCCGAGATGAACCGCCACGGTGCCGGGAGTACTGCTGCTGCTGGCCGAAGCTTCCCCCGCCGCTGGAATCCGACCGCCCGCCATCTGCGCTGCCTTGCCGCCGCGGGCCTCCTTTGCCGGCGTAGAACGCCGTGCCGCCATCCCCCGTGTCGCTCCCAACGCCTAATTCAGCTCGTTGTTGTTCAATTAAGAGAAGGGTCGAGCTTGTTTGGAGAAAGGTCGGGGGAGGCGTTTGGTATTGAAGAAACGACGTTTGTGCTCGAAGATCATCCGGGAGGCCACGCAAGACTTGAAGAACAAGTTGTTGTTCGGAGACGGTGGCATCTACATCCTCTAACCAATCCGCAAGATTCCTTAGGGTTTGACAATAAGCAACGATGGAGAGAGAACCCTTCGTGGTGGTGCAGAATTGGTGTTCAAGTTGCATCGCCCGGGCCGGCTTGTTGTCGTGGAAGATGTTATAGATGGCTTTCCAAAGCTCGGATGCGGAGTTTTTTGTGGAGAGAACAAGATCGCAAATTTCATCATTAACCGTTGAGAGAATCTAACCTTGTATGAGAGCGTCAAGTTGGAACCATTCCGAGTCGTCGGCGCTAGATGGAGACGACTTGCCGGTGACGAAATCACCCAAGGAGAACCTTCGAATGAGGAGGAGGAAGTGCCGGCTCCACTTTTTGTAGTTAGGCTCGGAGAAGCTTAGGAGAATCGGCACGTGGAGTTTCACGTTAGAGATTGTCGTGAACGCCAAGTGTGGACTTGGGGAAGGGGACATCGCCAGTAGCCGAGATCTTCTCGGACATGATGATCGGTGAGAGGAGGGGGTTGCTCACCGAGGGAAGGAAGGTCGCCGAGGAGGGACAGCGCCGGCAGCACTGCCGTGGAGGAAGGGAAGGGCGGCGGCTGTCTGCTGGTCGGCCGAGAGAGGAGGGGCGATGGTGCGGCTAGGGTTACGCCTCCGCTAGGTCGGACGAGAGACTTAGAGCAACGAGAGAATCTGATACCATGAAGAATTGTTATTTTCTATTGAGAAATAACGGAGGGCGAAGCCTCGTATAAATAGTTACAGGAGATACCTAACTATGGAAGGAAACCTATACATGTAAACTACCATAATTACAATGATCACATAATTAATATTAAATATATACATAACATATTTAACACTTCCTCCTTCCCGAATAAGTAAGCATAACCCTTGTCATACTCCTAGTTTTGGTTAAAAATTCCTCAAGGTCAAATGTTACTAGAACTGGAGGGGCAGAGCAATTCAAGATAAGGAGTATCCTCTGTACGTGCCTCTACACCCTTCCTAGCCACATTGGCACGTGTGGAGGATAAGGTACGGGAAACTAGGTTGACGTGGTTTGGGCATGTGAAACGGCGTAATGTTGAGGCTCCGGTGCGGTCGTGTGGAGGTGTGAGAGGATTACGATAGTGAGCGGGGTGGAGATAGGTGTAAACCTAAGAAGAATTGGAAGGAGGTGATTAGGCAGGATCTAAGATTTCTTGTGTAATCGAGGATATGACCTTAGATAGGAGGCTATGGAGATCTAGGACTAAAGTAGTTGGTTAGCCTGTTGGGTTTTAGTATTAGTTTTACTAGTTGTTTTGGGACTCAGTACACTCTTCCTTTTTTACGTTGCGCCATCTCCACTTCGTTTTTTCACATGTGCTCTTTTTCTACCCTGATTCAGGCTTTATGTTCTTTTATGTGATTGAGTTGGGGTCTCTTAGAAACAACCTCTCTACTTTCGAGTACGGGCAAGATCTGCATACACACACCCTCCCAATACCCTACTTTCTTGGGATCATTCTAGGTTGTTGTGCTGAATTGGAATGAGGGAGGAGCACTAGGCTCGTTCTAGTACTCTTGTAGATGATGGGTTAAGGCTCCAGCCCAATTTTGATTGCTTTCTTTCAAACTTGAGTTCCATGACCTTTTGCTACACTTTTCTCCCAGAAATAAGATATCTAGTTACTTGGGTTAGGGAATATATATATATATATAAAGAACAAATTGTAAAAAGTGGTCAAAAAACTACGAAATACTACTTATGAAAGAAAATTAAAAACTTGTAAAAATGGAGATTAAAATAAAACTAAGCAACAGCAACAACAACAACAACAACCTAGTTGAATCCCACTACAGTAGGGTCTGGGGAGGGTGTGTGTACGCAGACCTTGCCCCTACTCGGAAGTAGGGAGGCTGTTTCCCAGAGACCCCCGGCTCCACCTGCACAAAAATATGGTAGGAAACACAGTATAACACAGATAAAGCACCAAGTACAATGGAATGAAAACACAGATAATGCAGATAACACAGATAACGCAGACCTAAACAACTAAAAGTTATACACTAAAAATACTAAAAATGCACAAAGTTGAATAAAAAGTACTAACCCAAAACCCGATTATCATGAAGCAAATGGTCTATCCCAAAACACCAAAATATAGCTCGGTTTAAATGAAAAGGCAAGATATTTAGTAAGGTCACACTTAGTATGTTCCTGCATGTTAAATATATTATTTATATATTTAATATTATTGTATTATATTGTTACCATAACTGTATCACCTTCCTACTATGTCTCTCCTACCTTAACTAGGATTGAGACTCCTAGTATATATTCACATGTAATCACCACAGTTCAATTAATAAAAATATTCTTTCTACATGGTATCGAAGCCTCATAAACCCTAAATTTTCTTCTCCTTCCTGCGCCGGCCTCCCTCTCGGCTCACCCTGACACAGCCGCCGGTCTCTCTCTCTCGGCAACCCCCTGCCACCGGCATCCTCCCCCAATCACCATGACGGACAGTGAAGTTACGTCCCCAAACACCACCTCTAAATCCCCACATCTTGCCTTCACCACCATCTCTAATGTCAAACTCTATGTCCCCATTCAACTAAGCTTTTCTCAACCTAATTATAAAAAGTGGAGCCGATTGTTTCTTCTTCTCGTTCGGCGCTTCAATCTCCATGTTTACATCTATGGGTCTGTCGTCCCTACCTCCGACGAAGATGATGAATGGTTTCAACTGGATGCTCTTCTTCAAGGCTGGATTCTCTCCACAATCACCGACGAGGTTTCGGACCTTGTCATCTCTTCCACCACCTCTGCAGCCTCTCTCTGGAAGGTGATTCATGATCTCTTTCACGACAATAAACACGCTCGTGCCATGCAACTCGAGCACCAATTTCGTACTACCGTCAAAGGGAACACCCCCCATGGCTCACTCAAACCCTTACCCGCAGCCATATAACCCCCCCAACCCATGGCAGTGGTGTACCCCAGCCATAACCCAACCTACCCCCCCACCCAAACCCCCAACCCCACAGCCTTAGCACATCATTTTGAAACAATGTCCCTCCGCGAGTCAACTTGGTTTATGGATACCGGTGCCTCCCACCACATCTCATCTGACCCAGGTACTATTTCTCATGTCTCTTCTCAAACTTTACATTCACCATTATATATCACTGTTGGTAATAGATCTAGAGTACACACTACGGCTGTTGGTAGCCATACCCTTCCAACCGACCCCCCTCTTCATCTCAATAATGTCCTAGTCTCCCCCCACATCACCCATAATTTTATATTTGTACGTCAATTTACTTGTGAAAATAACTGCTCTGTTGAATTTGATGCTCATGATTTTTCTGTGAAGGATCGTCGGACGGGAACCGTGATGCATCGGTCCAATAATGCAGGACCCCTTTACCCTGTCGGCCACCCCGCACCTGCCCAAGCCAACGTCGCCGCTGTCGACCCTCAAACTTGGCACCGGCGTCTAGGCCATCCCAGCCCTGCAGTTCTCCGTGGCATCTCGCACCTTCTTCCTTATTTTTCAAATTCTTTACAAACTTTGTGTCATGCATGTCAATTGGGAAAGCATGTGCGCCTCCTTTTTTTTTCTATTCGTGTCTCTTATTTTCCTTTTCAGTTATTACATACAGATTTATGGCAATCTCCTGTTCCTAGTGTCACTGGTTTTAAATTTTATATGATACTATTGGATGATTTTTCTCATTACTTATGGGTTTTTCCGTTAAGACACAAAAGTGATGCCACTACTCATTTAAATTCATTTGTAGCTTATGTGAAAAATCATTTTAATACTACCATTAAAACTGTACAGTGTGACAATGGAACTGAATACCGTAACTCACCTCTCAAAAATATTTTTAACTCCTTAGGAATTTTATTTCGTTTTTCGTGCCCTCATACAAGCCAACAGAATGGCCTAGCAGAACGCACCCTCCGCACTCTCAACAACACCGTCCGAACCCTTCTTTTCCAAGCTCAACTCCCCCTTGAATTCTGGGTTAAAGCCCTCCACATGGCGGCCCATCTCTTCAACATCACCCCCACCACCACAGTGAATAATGCAATCCTCCACACCATTCTCTACCGCTCCAACCCTGATTATTCCCATCTCCGCGTCTTTGGCTGCCTATGCTACCCCAACCTCACCGCCACCACCCCACACAAACTTGCACCCCGCTCGGCCCGTTGTGTTTTCCTCGGCTATCCTTCAAATTAATGTGGTTTTCGTTGTCTAAATCTTGAAACTAACAAAGTCATAACATCCCGCCATGTCATCTTCGACGAATCCACGTTCCCCTATGCCCATCCGTCTAAATAAATATTATTTATTTAATGAGACTCATTATTTTTAATAATAAAAATTGAGATTTCGATCTCTTTAAATGGCTTTCCAAAGCTAATGTATTTTAATTGTAAAAGATGTTTTAATAACAGGGCTCTCGACATTAATCAAGTAAATAAATTAATTAATGATTGGGATGGATCCGGAAGTTTTAAAATAAAGTTCTTAGAAAAATTATTTGAACGTGTCATTAAATTCTTTTTGACTGTCTGATTCCAAAAACGCAAATGGATCTCAATTCGGACCCGTTCGGGGGGGAAACCGCGTACCGTACAGGTCAGATTTTACACAACAGAATAGAAATTAGGGAGATAACTCCCCATTTAATTTCCTTCAAAAACCCACGCCACACCCACACCCTTCATTTTCCCCACATGCACAAACCATTATTTTTTCATTCAATTGCCCATTAATCCTCATCAATACATATTCAATATAATAGCCCCTTCCTCTTCATTTTCTCCACCACAATTGTAACTCCCACTCACACACTCCACTCTCTTCCTCTCCCATTGCATTTTCGGCCAACCACAACAGCCCAAGAGGTGATTCCGGCGAGTAGACAAGGAGGAAGAAGAGGAGGAGTCCACGAGAAACCATTCGTCATTCAATATTGTCAATCGTTCGTTCATTTCGTTTCCGTTTCATCAACCCATCATTTAGAGGTGAGTAGTTGTCCCCTCTAATTATAGAACATTTAGTTATAATCTATGTCGTTATATTCATAGGAATATCATACGCAACCTACGTAGAATCTATGCATGTTCGTAGGTTAGCCATTAAAACGTTACTACGTAAAACATATATATATATATATATATATATATATATATATATATATATATATATATATATATATATATATATATATATATATATATATATATATATATATATATATATATATATATATATATATATATATATATATATATATATATATATATATATATATATATATATATATATATATATATATATATATATATATATTAGCCTAGGAATCACTAGGAATATATTCATCAATGTTGTACTATTGCTCTAAAAAGAATCTAAGTGTTAAATTAGCAAAACGGATCAAAACGAAGCAAGGGACAGCGGACTGTCTTTGGGACAGTCGACCGCTGCTACGGACGGTGGACCGTTCCCACGGCCATTCCGACGGTCACCACCATGACGGTCGACCGCCGGCCGCGACGGAAGACCACGGTGGACCGCCGGCATTCCAGTCCTCCACAACGTAGCCCACGGTCGACCGCCGGTAGGGTATGTTCGACCGTTCCGCGGGTAGAATTCCAGGCAGTTTGTAGAACGAGCCCCGTTGACCATATTGACTCAGAATTCGATTGTGTGTTTGCATAAAATGTTAATCTTCATTACGTATGTTATTTATTTGATATATTATTGGCGTTGACCAAAGATAAATACATCAAGCATTCATCATGTTTATTCTAGACGCATGTCCTAGGTTCATCATCATGTGCATACCGCTGTAGGGAGGTCAGGCTTTCGTGCGCCTACTACAGTGGGCCCATCCAGGAACCTTTGGGATCCAACGGGTTTTCATTAGGTGGGCTTTGTGTACGTACATGGTAGTCAGGTTACGGCTACCACCCGGTTTTGCTAGTCCACTTGTTCCCGGCTCATTTACCGTTTCGGTATGACAACCGGAGTGCAGGGGTGATCCTGTCAAGTGAGACTAAGCCAGGGGTGTCCCTGATAGTTTAAGCCATGCATCAAGTCATATCGTCATCATGTGGGTTCCATGTCATGTCAACATTCAATGTGATCGTCATCATCATGTATGTTCCACGTCACATCAACATTCAATATGGTTGTTATTCATTTTGTTATGGGTAATAATATCCCATCAAGTGCAAATTAATCAGTTAGTAAACATGTGATTTTCCGTACGTTAAAGTACAGGTATTAATATGTGTATAATCATATGAGTTATCACTTCATGTTCTTTTGTTAGATTCACTCTTCAGCTTTTGCTAAGCGTGTAGTTGTTTTTGCTACACACAGGTAGACATGACGGTATAGATGCCAATCCTGGAGGACATTGATGATGGGAAGATGGGCGGCGCACGAACGAGTTTAATAATTATAATCATTTGAATTAATCAATCATTTGGGCATGAACCCATCAAATATCGTTTTACCTATTTTGGACTTATTTTTTTACTTCCGCTTTTACTCTGTATTTATATCACACACGTTTTGGGGTTAACTCCCTAGCATTTAATTCACCAATTAAGCCCAACCGTTTTTCATAATAAATAGACATTAATGTTCTTTTCGTTACGGACGGTTCTAGGACCGCCCATGTAACCCTACCAGTCTGTTGGGTCGCGGGTGAACCGGGTCCACGGGAGGCGGGTGTTACAATCACGACCTTTGGTTTCTTGACGACACGGAGAACGACGCCCCACTACCCCCCCCCTCCACCTCACGGTCCCCCAACTGCCTCGGCCCACAACCCACCTCCCCCCAACCCACTGCCCAGCCCATCCTCCCTCCCCTCCCCGGTCCAATCCCACTCTCTGCCCAGCCCGCCCTCACCCCCCTCCCAGGCCCACTCCCAATCCCCCCAACCGCCATCTCCCCCTCTCTCGGCCCAACACACCCAGCCCATTCCCCAGGCCCAGCCCCCGCTTCTCAGCAGCCTGCCCACCCCACCATCCGCATCAGCCCACAAGCCCACAAACCCAGAACATCACGGCCCACCCCCTGTCCCCGGCCCAAACGAACACCCTATGCAAACCCGATCCAAATCCGAGGTTTTCCGCCCCAAACAAATCCTCAACCTCCACACCTCCTGCCCCATCTCCCCCTTCCCCCAACTTATTGTAGTGCACTCAAGGATCAAAACTGGCATGCTACTATGTGTGATGAATATAATGCTTTAATTAAGAATGACACATGGGAATTAGTACCCCCCCCTCCCCCTCACAAAATATCATCACCGGTAAATGGCTCTTCAGACATAAACTTGGCCCCACAAGTAAGTTATCCAGGTATAAAGCCCGATGGGTGGTCCGTGGCTTCAATCAACGTTTCGGAGTTGACTACAACGAGACTTTCAGCCCTGTCATCAAGCCTGCTACTGTTCGAATTGTCCTTAGCCTTGCCCTGTCTCGGGGATGGCCCATCCACCAGCTCGATGTCAAAAACGCGTTCCTGCATGGCCACCTTCAGGAGATAGTTTATGACAGCCAGCCTTCTGGGTTTCAGGATGCCGCCAGACCTCACTATGTATGCAAACTCAAGAAGGCACTCTATGGGCTCAAGCAAGCACCGCGCTCGTGGTACCACAGATTTGCCGGCTTCATTCAGACTATTCATTTCCGCGGGTGCAAGGCTGACATATCCCTCTTTATCTTCTCTCACACCACGGGCACAACATTCCTCCTCCTTTATGTGGATGATATCGTCTTCACTGCCTCCTGAGCATCACTCCTTCAAAGTCTTATACACCAGCTCAAGACCGAATTTGCCATGACTGACATGGGGGACTTACATTTCTTCCTTGGCATTAATGTTCATCGGACGACCACAGGGCTCTTTCTTCATCAGACTCAGTTCATACATGACATACTTGAGCGTGCTGGAATGATTTCTTGTCGGCCTATCACCACTCCGGTCGATGCAAAGGCAAAGCTGTCCTCCTCCACGGGCACATTACTCTCAGATCCCTCCATCTACAGATCCATTGTGGGTGCTCTACAGTATCTTATATTCACTCGACCCGACATCACATATGCGGTTCAGCAGCTTTGCCTTCATCTCCATGCACCCCGCGACGCTCACCTCATTGCCATGAAGCGTGTTCTTCGATATCTGAGTGGCACCACTACTCATGGCATCCATCTGACACTGTCTTCCACAGATTATCTCCAGGACTACTCCGATGCTGATTGGGCCGGTTGCCCAGACACCAAACGTTCCACTTTAGGTTACTACGTGTTTTTAGGGGGAAATCTTGTTTCTTGGTCGTCCAAACGGCAGGCAACCACCTCGCGATCAAGTGCAGAAGCCGAGTACAGGGCCGTAGCCAATGCCGTAGCAGAAACTACTTGGGTGCGCAACCTCCTCCTTGAGTTGTAGCAACCTCTCCAGCGTGCCACTCTTGTCTTCTGCGACAATGTCTGTGCCGTATATCTCTCAACCAATCTCGTACAGCACCAGCGCACCAAACATGTTGAGGTAGACATACACTTTGTTCGTGACAAAGTGGCGCTTGGGCACATTCGAGTCCTGCATGTTTCTTCGTATATATTATTTAATATATTCAATAATATTATTTCCACATCTGACGTAGCCGGGAGCATGTTAAATATATTATTTATATATTTAATATTATTGTATTATATTGTTACCATAATTGTATCAACTTCCTACTATGTCTCTCCTACCTTAACTAGGATTGAGACTCCTAGTATATATTCACATGTAATCACCACAATTCAATTAATGAAAATATTCTTTCTACACTGCAAATACGTAGCAAATACTGACTTCTTTTGTTCTTTCCCATATATATGTAACTGAAATCCTGAGGCTAGTCTCTGTTGGGACAAAGACAAATTGAGGAATGAAAATAATAACAATGCCATAGAAGCGGCTTGTTGCTACGCAATTTGGAGATCAAGAAACAATACAAAATAGGAGGCTAACAGAATTGTTATTTATCAGATAAATGTTGTCGTAGGATTCAAAAATAGAGTTAGTTTTCGATTGATGTAGTTGTTTGAGCATTTAGCTTGTTTGAGAGTAACTTTACTTCATCCAATATACATTCATGATTGTTTCTTTCTTGCTCCTTTAATTTCTCTAAGCATATAGATACTAATTCTACAACTCAAGCATTATTTAAGAATTTCAAAAACAAGTCTTGAATCTTGGTCACTTCCATTTGAATGAATGCTACCTTGTTACAAACCCACCAATAACTAAGTTTACAACTAAGCCAATTAAAATCAAACAGAAGAACAAAACACACGGATTATAACAGCCATTATTAACATTTTGACTTTGGAGTCAAAATTTGACTACAAAGTCAAAATTAACTTGGAGGTGCAATTGAAGGGGGGTAAAGGGTGTGTTTGGGTCGGAGTGGAGTGGAGGGTTTACCAGGGAGGGGTTAGGAGGTAGAAACCGTCAATTTTATAAGCGGGGTACCAGAGCGTCTCGGATCATCCCATGACATTGCCCGACAATGTCATGGGAACTGTCCCGAACATGGTGTAGGAGTTTAAAACATGCGTGTAGGAGTTTAAATATCCGGAGTAGGAATTTAAAACAGTCAGTATTGTATCAGTTTATACAGAAAATATCCGCTTGTTATTATTCGTATCCGATTAAGAATATATTCTCGATTGGTAAACAGATACGAATTTGGTAATCATACATCCGATTCGTTTATAATCTGCTCTGCATTGACATCCGTATAAATAACAGTTTATTCGTATATCTGATCCATTATATATACTTTTTTCCTAATTTTTTATTATTTTATTTTGTATTTCTATTAACATCTCAAAGTATAAGACATTTTATATGTAAAATATATGTGTAGACACATAAAAATATGTGTGTGTATTGTGTATATCTTTTTACCATATGAAGTTGTCATAGAATATTAAAAATTATATAAAATAAGAAAAAAAATACTCCATAACAAATTACAATTGAATAAATAATATTTTAACTTTAATTTAATTGGAAATCAAAGTATTTTTCAATTCAACTTAAAAAATTGGAAACGGATATGGATATTTACGACCGATATCCGATGAATGCGAATACGGTTTAGATTTTTAGTATCCGTCAAGATACGTATCCGAATTTGAAATTCGATAAAAATAAACAGATACTAATCTGGTAATGGCACATCCAATCCGATTAATATCCGTTTACACCCCTACTGAGAGCAGTGGTAGTGGCAACGGCGAGTGGGATTTTGTCTTGCTCTGCCACCGTGGATAATAGATACGGAAGTTTAAGGGATTTAAAAAATCTTTTAATATAATATTTGAGACTTCGTTTGCTAGAAAGTCGCCAAGTGTCAAACTTATGTGGGTTATATTAAGGTGAGATGGCAAGCCTTAATTGGTTGCTTATGTGATAAATTTTATCAATGATGAATTGACCTTTCTTTTTATTTTAAAATAGAAATTTAATAATGATTTCCAATTTTGGTAAAATGTTAAGTAAAAAAATTTAGAGTAAATTTCATAATTGGTCATTTATAAAGGGGATTTCCCTATTTAGTCCTCTCTTATCAAATATTACCCCAGTGGTCCTTCTTTTATGGGTATCTTTTCACAAATAGTCCTTTTTTGATCTTCAATCATGTTGGTGTTAATTTGAGGGCTAAAAGTGTAATTTCACTTATAAAGGACAAATAAAGAATTCATTACTTCATGGCATTAATTGAGTACTTATATGAGGAATTTACTTAAATAGCACTAAAACATAATAACGTTCTCTAAATAGCACCACATGTGTTTTTCTTCCCAATGTAGCATTTTTAGTCATTATGCATTAGTCATTATTCAAGCAAATATTTGCCATCACTGGACATTATTAAGTGCTATTTAGAAAATAAAATAGTTTAAGTGCTATTTAGGGAAATGACTTAAATTTAGTACTATTTAGTGCAAATATTTCTACTTATATTTTTCATTTTTAAAAAGCAATTCATTTAGGTATATGCTATGTTGTGATAAAATTAATTATCTTATGAAATCAAATTTGTGAAAGATAAATATAGTATTGTCCGAAATAAAATTATTAAAGGAAAGCAATTATATAAATATATATTTTTATGATAAAACTTATTATGATATAGCAAAAAATTAGTGAAAATATAAAATTGGTATTATCACTGACCATTTCTAGACTAGCATTTTTTATTAATCAAATTATTAACTAAGTGCATACACAAAAAACAAAATTTTGATAATGATATATTTTCGTTTAAAAGTATTCTTATAGAAAAGGATCAAATATCTTTATAATTGATCCTATATTTATAAAATTGTTAATTTAATTTCTAAGAAGCTTAGATGTGATGTTGTTTACGAGACATTTCTGACATGTAAAATATATTATAAAAAGTAAGAATTTAATACTATGGTATGAAGTCATAGAAGCTTAGATGTGATGTTGTTTATCACTAATTAAATCTTAAATTAAAATCTCTCCAAATAAAATCATTTCAGATTACAAAATCTATATCATTTCTCTAAGTTTTCATAACCCACATCTTATAATATCTCCAAATTTCACCAAATTGGCCCTAAGTAATTAAAAAGATATTTTTTTACTTCTAAAAAAATTTCATGTTTTTTATGATATATTTAAGACAAACCTCTCTTTTGAAACTCAATTGTGTACAAACCTACACATAATTAATACATTCAAATGATGATACTTTGAATATGAATGTCTAAAGAATAGCAACTTTATTATTCAAATGAAAATAAAATAGCAAACTTTAACATTACCCCAATAACTTCACCAAATATAAGTTCTTGTTTAAGTTCTTCACTAAATGATCCAATTTCATTTTAAAGATTCTAGATTCAATATCATGTCTGTCTTTAGATCTACATGTTCTTATTGTCATATATCTTGCAATCTCTGGCCATTGGAATTACATGTCATAGTAATCAATAAATTTGGATAACTGAATCTTCTACAAATGGTCATTGCATCTTGACAGTTCTTGAACATATTACCCTAGTGAATATAGATGGTAGAATACTTCGATGACCAATGACGGCCGATTCAGTATCATCTCTAATCACAGATTCTTGTATGCCACTCATAATTGCTTCTCTAACTTGATACTGGTTGAACCACACCTTCTGAATTCTTCGTGCTTCAATCATTGTGTATGCATCAACCTAAAACTTGTTGGGGAAATTAATGATAACTTGGATGAATCGAGAGTTGTGTAAACACTTTCAGATTGAATATTTTGGTTGTTCACTCCAAAATTCAATCGGATAAAACTCGAAAGTATCAAGAACGAAATATGAGGATTGCTATGAAAAATCCGAACACAAATCCGACCAAGGCCTGCGGAAATTTATAAACTTGCGGAAGAGGGAGAAGACGCCTATCGCGTCTCTTTCCCAAGTTACGCGATCCTTCGAGCGGAAGTTCTCCAAAATTCGGTGCTATCCAATCGGAGGTTTTCTTTTAAAGAAAATCCGAAAATTTAAAATTCCAATTGAATTTTTTAACCTTGAGTTTGCCGCCCCTTGAACCCTGCTCGGGGGCGCTGCCCCCTTGGAACCCCCGATGTAACGGGATTTTTATCGTAACAAACTCAATGAAGCGTGCACTCCGCACCACCAAACTTCGTTGATGATTATTAGGATACCATTGGTCATAGTTTTTCCAATTACACTAAAATATATAACAAAACTGTAAGTACATTCTTTGTGCAAACAATCTAATACACTTTATTTTCTCTTTCTTGTACGGAGTATTCAAATTGTAATAAATCTTTCACTGAGACCTTCAGACTCTTTACATTTTTTGCTCATAATTGATTTTCTTATAGGGAAATTTTCTTGACATCCATCTTCTCCAAAAGAAACAACAAAGGGTATTGCACAAGTATAGAAACAGGGTGTGTCTCATGGATTTTTTGTAAGAATTCAATTCTTTTTGCATCAATTTAATCGACACTTTTTATTTTTAGCGTGGTTAAATTGTTAATGCATTTTAAGTTTGTATTCTAATATAGATAAGACATGTGTTATATAATAAGAATACATTATTTATCAATTTATATTTTTTAGTCTTTTAATGTACGTAGTATACATTTTATTTTTTAAGAAACATTTAGAAATCAGGATCATATTGTTTAGTTTTTTTAATAAAACAGTATTTGAACATTATAGATACTATTCTGTTTCAAATAATTTTCAGCTACATATTTTTTTTTATTTTTAACATGAACTTAACGTTCATTTATTTTTTGCAAACTCAAAATGCTAGTGGTTTTTTTCAAGAGTGTAGAAGTATGTGAAAATTAATGTCAAGTTCAAAGATGGTAATTTTGTTTTTTGCATTTTTGAATAAATAAAGTGTGTCTTATTTGAAAAAGGCATTAAGGATCATATATAACTTTTTTCTTTTAAATATTCATAGTATTATATTTAAACGCATATATATTAAACATATTTATGCTTTTATCCGTTAATTACTTATTATAATCTTCACATGTTATATATTTTCCATAAATAATGTGTGTATCATTTAGGAATATAGAAATTAATTTGCAACCAAGAATATAACAATTAGTATATAAGATTATTATTTGATAGTGATTACATTTATAACAGTTAATATTATACCATAAAATATTTAATTATGAACACCTAGTAATACTTAACTTATTACACATTAAATTTTTTTATGATTTATCCATTAATATTTTTTCCTTTTAATATATGTAGTATATATTTTTAATTTTAAAAAAAATATTTAAATATCAATTTTATATCATTTCATTTTATTAAGAAAATAATATTTGATTATCATTTATGTATCTCTTTCAATTAAGGAAATCAGAAAGAATATAATAAGGAAAGTTCTAGTCAGTGCTTGATGCTTGGAATAGCTGCTAACATGTAAAAAAAATGTCCAATAAACGTGGCATATGTTACAATTCTAGAAGTCAACTATCAAATTTGATAGTTGATTTCTAGAATTGTAACAAATCTAATAAAGATTTCTATAAACTAAATTAAAAGATGGGGGGTTTGAAAAAGTGTTTTCTAAATAAAGTAAAAAAAAACTAACTAAAGTGACACACCACACCAGAACAAATCTCAAGATAAACCAAGGGTAAAAACAGAACATAACTCCACCAAGAAGCCCAAACCAAGATGACAAGCACACATAACACATTAATTTAGAGACTTAAACAATTTTAGAAAACCAACAAAGTGTTTTATAATATAGAAAATAAATATCCAGGATCAAAACTTTGATAAAAACGTGCATAATCATCAATGTAATCAACACATTCAATTCCAATTTATCACAAAAGACATTAAAGATTTTCTACGGAAATATAAGAAAATTGGCATAGATGCGTAATTAAAACGAAGCCAATCTAAAATTTATACTTTGTAAAAATCTAAAGAAATGAGATGACGAAGATGGAGTATCTTAAGGATTAAAATTGATTTAAAATTGTAATTCAAATCTGGAAAAAAATGGAGATGATTTGCCGCGTAGGCGTAACTGAAGATGGATCGCCTTCATGAATTTTAATCTCAATAGATTAACACGTTAGATATTTCATATATTTTTTTACCATTAGATACATGAACAATCATCATTTTAGTTTTAAGGCCTAGTTACATGGCATAGTGATGTGTCAAAATATTGCCACATTACTCCACATGTCAAGCTCTTGTGAAGATGAGTCTCAATTATTATAATAAAGGATTTCAAATGGAAAGAACGTGCTAAAAAAGTACATTTTCTAAATTATACTTGGTCCGTCCCTGAGTGTTTGTCCACTTTTGACTTTTGGAATTGTTCATCTAAGCACTTTGACTCATCAAATTCTCTCAATGTGTAAGCCTAAAAATAGTCATATGTGATCTTGTTTGATTCGTCTTAACATATGGATTATTAATATATAATTTTTATAATTTTTTAATATATAAATTACAAGATAAAATGGATTAAAGAAGTGCATTGGATGGTGTGCAAAAATGAAGGTGGACAAACACTCAGGGACCGAGGGAGTAGTTACTAAAAAAAATGTGTGTGCATTTAGAGCCTATTCTTTTGGGCTTGAACTATTAACTTCCAGTTATTTCCAGTTTCTTCCCGTTCTTCCCCGTTTTTTCCAGTTCCTTACAATTTCTACAAGTTTTTTCAAGTTCCTTCGAGTATCTTCTAACTATTTTTATTTTCTTCAAATTCTTTCTACTACCGACCAATTATTCTAAAAACAATACATTATTATTATTATTATTACACCTATTATGTTCATAAATATAGCTTATAAATTATTTCATTTTTCATCTTATTATTTTTATGGTTCACACTAATTATTATTTTTCTTGGTGGGGGGCAAGGGTGGGGCTGAGGTTGGGATTTAGAGGGAGGATTGGGGGGGTTAGGAACTGTCATTTTTACAAACGGAGCACTGTAGGTATCCCAAATAAACTGGTATAAGTAAATGACATCAGTAACACTCGTGGTGCTTAGTGAAAGAAATAAGAATAAATTAGAAGCGTTAGATTAGAAGCAGCGGATGGTTGTGATTAGGATTGTTTGAGGATGACCAAACAAGTTTTAAAATGGTATGTAATAATTACAATGCATTAAAATAGGGGATGATAGTTTGTAGAGGGGCATATTTGGGTTTTCCAAGTGTAAAAAAATGGTAATGATTTCACTAAGTAGTCGTATACCCCATAATCCCATATTTTTTCCTTTCAATAATATAATGAGATTGTATTTTTTAAAATATATTTAATTTAGGAATAGATTTTTTAATATCACACTTTTCAGAATTTGTTTTGGGTAGATACATTATGATATTTGCAAATGCCAATCTATTTGAGTGCACTATGATGGTTGATATATGCACTATGATTTGTCCTTTAAATTTTATTTAAATGTTATTTTAATAGATTTATGGATTAGGAAATTATGATTTCCGAACGACTTTGAATGTGATGAGAAAGCCTAAGAATGCATTGTATTCAAAATAATTATTTTACAAATTTAAGAAATGGTTTGCCTAGGCGGGATTTGAACCCACATCTATAGTACATACTGCTCTACCATTTGAGCTAATAGGCAATGATTTATTTTTTAAAAAAGACTCTCATTTTGCACTTGGACCTATTACATACAAAATTTAATCTTTTAAAATTTGTATCATTCAAAGTTTTTCAAACCCTTATTCAAATGTATCATACTCCTTCCGTTTGGAAAAACACTTCCCATTTGGATTTGGGGCAAAAATAAGGAAGTGTTAAATTATAGTTGATTTCCAATTTTGCCCCTGATGTGATGGGTAAAAGTAAGATGTGATTGATAGATTATTAGAGAAAAAGTATGATGTGATAGGTAGGGTATGAAAAAGTAAGGATAAAAGTGGTTTTTTAATAGAAAAGGGAAGTGTTTTGTTGGAAGTGTTTTTGAGAACGGAGGGAGTATAACATTTTAAATGCACCGTGAATGATAAAAATTCACCTTCTAGAATATACAAATGCATCCAATTACTTGCAGGAGAATTTTACCATGTGGTCTTATTCTACTTCTTTTTGTGGATGATATTATTTTCATAGGTACTATTTCTTCTCTTATCACTACATTTATCCATGCATTACCGGAGAAATTTCAAATGAAAGATCTTGTCCCACTTCACTTGTTTCAGGGGATTGAGATCAAAAGCACCCAAGACTGTCTGATTCATTCTTAGGAAAAATATAGCTGGGAATTACTCCACAAGGCTGATATGGAAGACTGCAAACCATTCCGGACCTATCCTGGTTCGGTCGATGAGGACGGGGCTAACAAGCCATTTGACAACCTCACTTTTTTCTGAAGTCCAATTGGCTCCCTTTAGTATTTAATAAACACTAGATCAACTAGTCAATTTGTTGTTAATCATGTTTGTCAGCACATGCATGCACACACAGAGCAGGATTTCCAATCCTTGAAGAGGGTTTTATGCTATGTTAAAGACATAATTGATCACGGTTCAGTATTTCGACGCGGCTTGCAAACATTACAAGCTAAGCATACTCTGATTCAGACTGGGAAAATTACATGACAAGTGGTTGTTCTCTCACTCACTACCTTATCTATTTGGGTCCTAATCTTATTCCCTAGAGCACGAAGAAGCAAAGTTGAGTCTCCATGTCATCAACCGAGGCCGAATATTGAGCCCTCTCATCCGCTGCGACAGAGGTAATGTGGCTCTCCTATCTGTTTGATATCTTGAAGGTCAAGCTCCCTCCTCCTAATCTCTTCTGTGATAATTGGTCATCCATTTGCCAAACGAAAATCCTATGTTTCACAAAAGAATGAAGCATGTTTTTCATTGATCGTGATTTTGTTCTGGAACAAGTGATTGTTGAGATGATGATTGCTTCCTATGTTCCTGAGGTAGAACAATTAGCCGACTTCCTAACAAAAATGCTTCCATCTCCTCGCTACACAGCTCTGGTTTCTAAGCTTTCTCTCATTTGACGGTATTCAGCTTGAATGGTGGATGCTAGACAATACTACCAGAATTTGTATTTATGGTAGTATTAGTATATTAGTCATTGGTAGAATCCTAATTATGTCAGGATCTCTTTCTATATATACACTCTTGTACACACCATTATTCTTCGAGTAAAATCATTATTCCATTATTCAAGTATTCAACGTGACGGAGGATATCCCCACATCGGCCTAGTATCAGGTCCAGGGCAAGGCCCGCATTCAGGTAGGCGGAGCTCGGTCCATGACCTTGGCTCGGTCCTCGGGCTTCTCCCGGATAGCGATTGGATGATAGGGACTGTACGATAGTGACAAGGTGAAAATGACCAGACTATAGAGATCAGGTGACGTCTACTAGACGACAAGTGTCAGTTACAGGGTTTGACTTAGTTGAATTGTTGGATCTATAAAAGAGCCAAGACCCCCTCATTGTAAAGGGTCCGAATTCAAGTGAATAATACTCCTACTTTGCACTCTCTCTCTCTCTTTAAACTTTACATAACTAGCTTATGTGTGCTATGGTCAAGATCTTCGGTGGTTTCTTACCATCAAAACGATATATATTCAATTCGTTTTCATTATTTTAAATGAGAATAATTAGAAGCCCATTCAAGATTTCTTTTCGGTGATTTAATCACATTGATGCTTTTATTGAAAAAAAATTCATGTTAGGAGTAAGACTTAGAGAATGTTTCAAAATAAAAATTTCATATTTTTTACCTCAAAACAAGATTATTAATTTGTATCAACTTGGTACTATATATAAAATATTTTATTGCATTTTTTGATATTATTATATAGTGAAGTTATTAATATTGTAATTCATACTTTGACGATTAAAATATGACAAAATTTAGAAAAATTGAGTTCAAATTACTCGTAATTAATTACCTGTACTTAAAATCTAGTTATCTTTTTTTTTCTTTTAAAATGTGGACGCTGGTTACGCAGTTCGGCCATATTCTCTAAACTTGATCTGATTGGTTCTGATCTGATTGAAATAAGTTCGAATCTGATCTGGTCTGATTTGATCTGAATGTAGTTATATTTAAAGATACTTCTGATATGATCTTATTCCAATAAAAATAAATAATACTCCCTCCGTCCCCAATTTGATTATAATTTTTTCTATCTTCTCTCGATAACTTTTGTTTATTTACGCAATTTCGTTAAGTATTTGATAAAATAAAATATTGCTTTCACTTCTTGTTTTGTAGAACTTTTGACGTAATTTGTTAATTTTTAATTTTTCTTTTGTATCGATATATCAATTTATAAATAAAACGATTTCAAAAAGTAAGATAATTCTCCTCAAAAATCTTAATTTATAATCAAATTGGAGACGAAGAAAGTAAGTAAAAAAATAGGAACAAGATAGCCTTAGTAGTAGATGCTTCTTCTTTGTTTTATGAGATGGCCGGCGTGGGAGAGGTGAATTGAAAGAGATGGGACAGGGGGGATGATACCGTTGTAGGAGGAACAACTTCTGAATGCCGCCAGTTTGTGTGTAGTAGTATGTGTGTGTAATGTAATCATCATCATTCAAAAGATTATCTCTGTTTCTTTCTTTCTCGCAGTTTCACTGTGCGGGAAAGTCACCTTTTCAACTTCCCAAGGATGAAACTGCCTTTCATCCCATTTTTGCCTTTTTCTCTACCTTTGCCTCCTCCCCACCTCTTTACATTCATTTCATGGGAAACTCTTGGTTTTTACTACTCCTCCCTTTCTCTTGGATTACGGCCGTGTTTGGAAAATAGCATTTGGGATAGCTTTTGGCATCTTTGATTGACTTTGGCTTTTTTGACCAAACGAACCGCCAAAACCATTGTTTGGCTAAAGGCTTTTTCACTTGGCATTTTGATCCGAAAAGCCAAAATCTGAAATGCGAAGGTGAGTAGCATTTGGACTTGGCAGTTAGGAAAAATATTTTTTTTTAAATCATTTTTGTTGAAAGATATTTTATAATATTTGTAAAAAATAAAAATAAAAGTTAAAAAAATTAAATACGAAAAAATAAAATGAAATTAAAAAAATTATATTTATAATTCATTAAAAAATTTATATTTATAATTTATTATGAATTAAATGAAATTAAAATTTAATATTCCATATAGTAAAGATTTAATTTTTACATGTAAAAAAATGAAAAATAAATATCATGTCTACACACACACACACACACATAATTTTTTATTTAATTTTTTTAATTTAAAAAAAATATATTTATGATATGATATTTAAAAAAAATTGTAAAATAAAATATACCATAAATGGAGGGAAATGTTTTCGAATCAAATATAGGGAAATGTTTTCGAATCAAATATATGGAAAATTTTGTAAATACAAAATCATTTTAAAAAAATTCGTAATGATTTGAATTACATAGGGTTTTTTTTATTCCATGCTAGAAAAGGAAGTAATTGAGATGAAGTCATTGAAAGCATTTCACAAGTGTTCCTATAATTAGAGGAACAAAGCCTCTAAATCCAACATCAATCAAAGTCAACCAATGTCTTTTTTTTTTTTGAGAAAGATGATAAAAGAACATATCTCCAGTTTTGCAGATCCTCTTTCTCTCTTGTTTCCCCTTTCTTCTTTCGCATATCTTTGTTTGTCTTTTGTGCCGTGGTAATAACGCGTGGGACAATCGCTGCAACTATCAACAAAATATGGAGTATCTTTTTTTTTAACCTTTTCTTTTTTACCAAGTACTATTAATTATTTCTCTCCTTGAAAATTGGGAAATATTTTCGTAAATAACTCTATCTTTACACGATTTTAAAAATAATTCTAGTTTTCACTGCCACGAAAAATAATCCTATATTTATGCATGTATTCGAGTTTTGAGTCGCCGTTAGAAGCTAACGGCTACTTAATAGAATTTTTTTAAAATGTTTGTTTTTCACAAATTAATGAAAAATGAGATTATTTTAGGTAAATCTACTTTTTTCGTTTTGTAATTTTAAATGTATAATAGAAATCATTCTAAATAGAACTAAAACATTGAAAAAGTACCAAAATATGAATTTCATGTTTTTATTTCCAAAATAGAAATTCGGACTGTGGTAATGTGGCACTCTACATGTGTACATTAGTATACTTTTTGGTAATGTACATGACCATGTTGGTAATTTAAATGCATTTTAACTTCTATTTCGTAATAAAAATATCAAACTCCTAATTTGGTATATTTTTAATGTTTTTCTCCTACTTTTATCTTTATTCCAATTTAAAATTAATTTTTTTAAAATATAACATTATACTATTTTTAGAGATTTGTCTCAGTTTTTTGAAAATATAACGATTTATAAAATTTGTATTCTGTTATGGGGTAAATATAATATTGGATTATTAAAAAATAATTCAAAGTGTTGCTCGAGAAAGAAATTGCAATACAAAAAAAGTAGTAGTGAGTTATAAAATAATTAGTTCCGTTTTGGATAAAAAAAATCATTTTCACAACTTTGAATTATTATTTGGGTGGAAAAATTGTACTGAATTATCAAAAAAATCACAAGTTTTGTAGTACCATTTTGGAAAAAATAGTTCGGGTAATAGATGATTATTGATAAATATTTCGGAGTGTTGTTCATGAAAAAAATTACAATAAAACAAAAAATGTAGAGTAATACAAATAAAAGTTCCATTTCAGAAAAAAAATATTGTGTTAATTTCACAAATATTGAAAAAAGTATTGTTTTGCATATTTTTATATAGAATTATCAAAATATATTCACAATTTTTGTAGTTCCATTTTTAAAAAAATACTATAGTATCAAAAAATAATTTGAAGTGCCACTCAAAAAAATAATGACAACTTGCAAACAAAATGTAGTGAGTGGTGGAGCAAATAAATTATTTCTATTGTGCACATTAATTTATTTTGTAATTTCACAACTTTTGAAATATTGTTTTGAAACAAATTATCACCAAATTATCTATTATTGAAAACAAATAATTGGTGTCACCCAAAATACTTAAATTTGGTATTATTCAAAAAAAAATTAAATTTAAAGTTATATATATATATATATATATATATATATATATATATATATATATATATATATATATATATATATATTCAATTCTCCAACTATTCACAAGGTAGAGAGTTTGTATTGCTTTTTATTTTTAAAATAGAATTGGCAACACTATAGAATTCAAACAACTTTTTTATGGCAATTTTTATCAAGGCTCTTTTTTTAAAGACTTTTCCAACGACTATTTTTTGCAATTCCAATAAATATTATAAGAAAATGCTTATTTTATAAATAAATGATAATCATGATTTTTTTCTTCATTCAGTTATCGGTTTCTTTTTATAAAGATTTATGTAATTTTTTCTATCAACCAGAATTTCACTACTCCCAACTAGTTGTAATTGAGGTGAGAATAACAAGCTACTTTTAAAATATAAAGAGTAGTTTTTTTCATATAATATTGTCAGGTTTTTTTCTTCAAGTTTTGTATAACTAATACTCCTTAATTTATTATATAAATAAATACTTATAATTAACAAAAAAAATTAAAAATAAATATATTTTAGTGTACCCACTATATTTATTGAATATAGTAAAAAAGATTTTTATATTTTAATTTCCGAAATTAGACTTAAAATGTATTTAAATTATTACTAAACTTGGTCATGTACATTACCAAAAAGTATAGTAATGTGCAGATATACAGTGTCATATTACGTACTATTTTGATACTTTTTTTTATATTTTATTTTATTTAGGTTGATTTCTACTGAAAAAATTAAATTTAGAGAAAGAAACAAATGGAGGTATTTATCTTCAAACAAGGGTATATATGAAAAATGAAAAAAAAATCAATTTGAAGGGAAAAAATGAAAAACGAAAAGTGAAGCACTAACATTCCGTAATTCTTATCATGCTGCGATCCCCCCCCCCCCCCCCCCCCCCCCCCCCACGCCCAGTTCAAAACTCTTTTTGGGAAACCCCATACCAATAAGAACACGGGTAATAGTAATAGCCACTGTACTGTGAATGTGTGTCAGTTTTCCCGAGGAGACAAAAACTGGAGGGTTTGTCATTTCAGTTCATGAGAACTACTGTTGTGTGCATAAGAGCATTTATTAATACAAATAGATAAATAATACTTCGTTCGTCCTAAATTATTTGCCACATTTGTATTCTCGAGACAAAATATCAAGTTTTTTCAATTTATTTTATTTACATATTGGTATAGAAATAAAAAATAAAATTTACATATAAAAAAACTACATGAAAAGTTCTTCGAAATAAGAGGTGTCAAGAATATTTTATTTTATCAAATAACCAATGAAAACGTCGAAATAAACAAAAGTTCTCGCGACTGCTGAAAAAACAAATGTTGTGAATATTTAGGGACGAAGGGAGTACTCTGTAATAAATAAAATCAAAGGAATAAATTTAAAATGGACACAAATAAATAAAAAGATTAATATTAAGTATTTAAATTAAAAAATTAAAATAAATAAAATTGAGGAAGAAGGCAAGAAGCTAAAGGTGGAATTGGGGGCAAAGAAGAAGAAAATGGATCGGGGCAGGAGGAAGAAGAAAAAATAAGGGATTGTGGCGCGGCGGATCGCTGCAGTGGGTGACCAATGTGAAAATCAACCACTTTTTAAGCACGGCTTTGCACCGCTCTTCGGGTGAGCACCAAGGCGTGCGGCGCGGCTCACCTCCTGCAGTAAGAGTCCGGCGCAGCGCTACTTCTGGAAGGGTGCAACACAGCGGGTTTTTCAGCCACGGTAAATACCCTAAGTAATTCTTGTAATCTTGGATATTGGAATATTCGGTAAATAGTCCTCAAATTTTAAAAAATTACTCCGTATAAAATAATAAATAATAATCCATCAGGTAGAAAATCCACGTCAAACATGTATAAGACATGTATACGATGCAAAGAAGTAAAACATATAATATTAAAAACACTAATTTGAAATTTCAATTATGAAGTCGTGTAAGCTTTAATTAAAGTACATTGTTTGCTATCTGTTAGTGCAAGCCTCATAACAACTTTTTCATTTATTTTAGTGATCTTTTCATGTACAGTGCAATATTCGTATTAGTTTTATGAAAAATGCTTGGACTACACCAAAGTTGTACCTCATTTGTCCCTCATCCCCTCCACCACATAAATGAGCAAATAGTTTTTAAAAAATTAAATAAATAAAAATTAAATAAGAATATATAGTGGAGAAGGGGGTGGGGGACAAATGGGGTACACCTTTGGTATACCCCTAACATTGCTCTAGTTTTATATGAGGGTAGTGTCATGTGCTATAACTCTCTAAGTGAATAAGTGTGGAGAGTATATACATACCTTATACTCCCTCCGTCCCGAAAAACATGAGAGTTTTGGTTTTGAAGAGTGATTTAAGGAGAATATATTTTGGTATTGAATTTCCAAAAATGTCCTTTGATGTGATGGGTAAAAATATGATTTAATAGATAGATTATTAGTAAAAAGGTATAATTTGATAGGTATGGTATAAAAAAGTAAGAGGTAAAAGTGACTTTTTAATAAAAATGAGAATTATTTTTTGGGACGAATTAAAAAAGAAAGGAAAAAGGTTTTTAGGGACGGAGGGAGTATATTTTTTATATTTCATCATCCCTTGATCCATATATTAACCATATTTACTTATTCAAAGATTGTTTGAAATGTTATTTAGAAGGCTTCGGCAAATATTTAGATTTGTTACTCTGATTAATTTATGTTCTAAATCATTATAAATGAATGGTTTACTTCAAATGTTTTAATTTGATTGTCATATAGATACCATTTAGTAGCGATTCTATTCCTTAATTTTTTCTTCAAATTACATGGGTTTAGGAGTTACATTAGATCTAATTACACCAGATTAGATTAGATCTTTTGAAAAATATATCTTAGAGTAGTGGAAATACACTTAATGTCGGGGGCGCCATGGGGCGTTTAACGCCACTTGGGTGTTAAACTCCGCCCCCTATGGGCATCACTCAGGCTTCACATGCCTGCGTCAAAACTTTGACGCAATTCTCCTTTCCCTAACGGCTAATTTAGCCGTTAATATGGGTCATTTATTTAAATAGGACTAAAATCTAATGACTTTTCCAATATAGGACCATATGTTTTTATTTCTCAATGTAGGACCATTAGTCATTATCTATTAGTCATTGTTCAACTAAATGTCCAGCATCACTTGGGCATTATTCTTCTCACTAGATATTATTAAGTCCTATTTAGGGAATAAAAAAGTTTAAGTCCTACATTGGAAAATGACTTATATTTTAGTCCTATTCAGTGCAAATTTCACTTATTTTCAATCTCCAATTCTCAACCTCCTTCACATCTTTAATTTCTTCAATTTTTGTTAACATGAATCTTCTGGTTCCGGTTTTTCCCTCGACGGTCTCAAGCCAAACGAGTACGCCATGTTCAAAACGCAACCATCGGTGAACCTTAATAAGGCAGAGTCGGTTTCGGAGACTCAACCAGAATCATCGGGAACGAAAAATGCACACTAGAAGAGTCACAAAGCGAAAGGCGACGAACCGATGACCAAGGCGGCACAGTCAATCTAAAAGTGGGTGCCGGGTGGAGGGTCCGACTCTATTTCTGGAGGGTCTGGCTCAGTTTCTTCTCAAGATGAGATCGGTCACGCAACAGTTGAACAACTTCGGGTGTTCAATATTTAAAAAGAAGAGATGGAGAGAATGAAGCAATAGAAAGAAGAGATCGAAATAATTAAATTTTACTCCCTCCGTCCCCCTGTATTTGTCCACTTTCAGTTTTGCACACCATCCAATGCACTTCTTTAATCCATTTTATCTTGTAATTTGTATATTAAAAAATTATAAAAATTATATATTAATAATCTATATGTTAAGACAAATCAAACAAGATCACACATGACTATATTTAGGCTTACACATTGAGAGAATTTGATGAGTCAAAGTGCTTAGATGAACAATTCCAAAAGTCAAAAGTGGACGAATACAGGGGGACGGAGGGAGTATTAATTTAGTTTTAGAAGATGTTTATTTAGGGCATGTTCTTTAGGACTTGAAAAAAAACTGGATGTTGGAAGAAACTGGAAAAAACTGGTAGAAACTGGAAGGAACTAGAAAAACTGGAAGTAACTGGAAAAAACTGGAAGAAACTGGAAAAAACTAGAAGAAACTGGAAGAAACTAAAAAACTAGAAGAAATTGAAAAACCTAAAAAAACTTTAAAAATATTTATTTTAAATTCTTGTTGTTATAAATTATTATTATTATTATTATTATTATTATTATTATTATTATTACTATTATTATTATCATCATCATCATCACAATCATCATCATCATCATAATCATCATCATCATGTTATTTTCATGATTGACATTTTATTTTCATTGAATTCCTATTTTTGAAATAAAGACATACACTTTTTTGTTTACATTTTTTATGTTTTACTCATATTTTAGTCTTTTTCTCTAAGCTCTTTTGACTTACAATTTTTTTTATAAAAATTAGAAAAATGAGCAATTTTTAAGTAATAAAGGAAAAACTGAGATGTATTATAAAAAGTTATATTAATAAAACATTCAATGTAACTATCTTATCCATAATTTTTTAGTACTCCCTTCGTTTCTTAAAACCCTTCCTCTTTTATTTTTTTTTGTTTTTCTTAAAACACTTCTCCTTTCTATTAAAAAACCACTTTTACCCTACTTTTTCATACCCTACCTATCACATCATACTTTTTCACTAACAACTAAACTATCACATCTTACTTTTACCCATCACATCAAGGGCAAAATTAGAAAGTCAACTACAATTTAACACTTCCTTATTTTCCCCTAAAGTCAAAAGAGGAACTCTTTTGAGAAACGGAGGTAGTATAACTTAACATATTGATGTTTTCCTGTTTTATCATGTAGACTAATATACAAAAAAATTTCTTATTCATATTAAAAAGTTGAAGAAAAAAATAATAATAATAAGTGTGAATCGTAAAAATAGTGAGATGAAAAATATAATTTATAAACTATAGTTATGAATATAATAGTATATAACAGTTGTAATAATAATAATAATCACATTGAATTATATCATTTTTAGAGTAATTGGTTGAGGAGTAGAAAGAATTTGAAGAAAATGAGAAGTTGGAAGAAACTGGAAGGAACGGGAAGGAACTGGAAGGACTGGAAGAAACTGGAAGAAACTGGAAGAACTGGAAGAAACTGGAAGAAACGGGAAGGAACTGGAAAAATCTGGAAGAAACTGGAAGGAACTGGAAGAAATTGGGAATTAAGAGTTCAAATTCTAAAGAACAGGCCCTTAAAATGTAAAAAATAAAGGTTTGAAGTTCTAGTTTGAAGTCCCAGAGCTTCAAACCCATTTCCAGTGAAAATGTGAGGTAAGTTAAAGCTGAGTGGTAGGGAGAGAAACTTTAAATCCCCGAGACTTCATACGTATTTACAGTGCTATAATTATCAGATGAACGGAACGCAACCTAAGGGGATTGAAAGGGGGAATTGGAGGGAAGAGTTTATTTCCGGGTAATTTACCTAAATAGAATTAAAACATAATGATTTTTTCAATTTAGGATCATATGTTTTTATTTACGAATGTAGGACCATTGGTCATTATCTATTAGTCATTATTCAACTAAATATCCAGCATCACTTGGACATTATTCTTCTCACTGGTCATTATTAAGTCTTACTTAAGGAATAAAAAAGTTTAAGTTCTACATTAGGAAATGACTTATGTTTTAGTTATATTCAGTGCAAATTTTACTTTTTTATTCCTCTAACCCTTCAAACCCCTTGCACCCTAGCCAAGTCCCCTGGCCCCCTAAATGCCCCCTAAATAGCTGATTTAAGCATCCTTAATTAGCGATTTAGGAAGGAGCATGAGGTTAAGAAGGGGTAGAATTCTTCAAATTTAGTAACAGAAAACTGTAGGTCCCTGGGTCATAATATGACTCAAAGTTTCAAGATCAAAAGAATCATTTTGTTGGAAGAATTCTCATTTTTCTAGATATTAAGTGATGAAATCTTTTTTATTTCACTAAATACTAAAATTTAAAACTTGACATTAGAGATATTGAAGTCCTAATATTTTTTCCTCACCAAATAGGCTCTTCGAGTTTAATTATCTTTTTTTGCACAATTAGTCTATGTATTTCTCGTCTTTAATTAATAATTACAGAATGTTCATTATATATTTATATTGCTCTTTTTTTAATTTTTTTAATAATATACGGAGTATAATGTATACTTTTAATTCATTAAAGACTTAGAAGAATTGAAAATAAGTTACCAAAATTCAAGCACATAATATAAAAATATAAGGATAAAGCTACTTGTACCCCAATTTGTACCCCGTAGTTTTGCACCAACATTTTGTGTTGGTGTAAAACTAATTTTTGTTAACGCACCAACACTTTGTGTCTGTGTAAATTTTTGTTAACGCACCAACATTTGTATCGGTGTAAACCATCAAAATGTTTGTGTATAACTGCGGTGTATAAATGTGGTACATTTTTTATGTAAACGTAGCATGGTCTAAAATATAATAATGCATGTCCAAATTTTAAAAGTAAAACCCCTCCCTCCACACTATAAATAACCCCGCAGCCACAAGTGTAACCAAACATTCCAACATTCTCTCTATCTGCTCTCTTCACTACCTACTACGGAGAATATACTTCTTATTGCCTTCTTTCTCATAATAATACTCCATTATTAATTACAACCTTAATTAACCCAGTACTCCACTTCTTCTTCTCTTCACAAATGGAAGAAATTGCGGCTTTCGGCGTTCCCAAGATTCGCGGCGGCGTCCCCTCCAACCGGAAGGTTGCGACCAAGGACGTCGCTTCGGAGTCCTCGGGCGGGACCAAAATGAGGTACCGAGGCGTCCGCCGCCGCCCGTGGGGCCGTTACGCGGCTGAGATACGGGACCCGCTCTCGAAGGAGAGGAGGTGGCTCGGGACCTTTGACACCGCGGAGGAAGCCGCCTGCGCTTACGACTGCGCCGCCAGAGCCATGCGCGGCGCCAAGGCCAGGACCAACTTCGTCTACCCGCCGCCGCACCTTGCCGCCGGCGCCGAGTTCTTCGGCCTCCCTCTCTCCGCCAACCGCGCTAAAGTATTCCCCTCCGGCCCCGGGCCCCACCAGATGATTTCTCTCAAGGATTTGCCCACCAAGCAATTCTTTCAGTCAACTTTTTCGAACAACCATTCCTCAACCAGAAAGGTAGTCAACAAATCTCTGAACACTCTTCTCTGCTCATCGGCGTCCGCCGCCGCCCCTAGCTTCAACCCCTGTTTCTCCGGCGGCGCCGCCGTGGGCCGTACGCTGTCCAATGGCTCGGAGGTCAAAAGTGGCGGCGGGAAAGGAATGGAATTCTTCCCGACGGAGTCCTCGGACTCCGGGCTGCTGGAAGAGGTGCTAAACGGGTTCTACCCAAAGCCCGCACCCGCAAAACACGACCCGTCACCGGCCACTGATCACGAGAAACATGACAATGCTAACAACTTTGGGAGTTTTGAAGGGCAGTTTGGGCA
Source organism: Cuscuta australis (assembly GCA_003260385.1). NCBI lineage: Eukaryota > Viridiplantae > Streptophyta > Magnoliopsida > Solanales > Convolvulaceae > Cuscuta > Cuscuta australis. Next base: position 331,323 of record NQVE01000161.1, read on the forward strand.
TTCAAGCACTGGGTTTGATGACGATTTGCAGCCGGCGCCGCCGTCGTTGCAGTTCCATAATGACTTCCCGGCGGCGAGCTTTCAGTTCCCGCCGGAAACAATGTGGGGAGACGTGGTTTACCCGTACCCGGAGCCTGCTTCGTTGAGTGTGTTTAATTATTGCTTATAATAAGTGTTAAAAAAAATTAATTACTCCAACCAGTGAGTAGTGAACTAATGATCGTTTTCTCTCTTTTTTTTTTCCATTTTTGAAAAATGGACTAATTAATGGAGTCATAAAAAGAACTTTACTAGGTAGATTTTAATGCATTATTATTAACTGCAGTTAATATTTTATGCAGGCAAACAACATCATGTTGTCTCTGCTTTTAAGTTCAGTTTCGTCTTTTATCTGATGTTCAGGAATACGAGTATTAAGTAAAGCATCCAATCTGACAACTATTTTGCTGTCCAAACCACTCAAATAAATCAAAGTGTATTCTAAAGCTACACCAAAAGTACTCTCCCGTCCTCAATTTGATTACAAATTGTGGGTTACGGAGTAAAATTTTCTACTTATTGAAATCATTTTATTTACAAACAGGTATATCAATAAGATATAAAAATTACATATTAAAAAATTACGTCAAAAGTTCTACAAAACAAGAGGTGTCAAGAATATTTTATTTTATCAAATATTTAATGAAATCGCGTAAACAAACAAAAGTTGTCGAGAGAAGTACATACTAACATTTTCTGTTCGTGTGAACTATTACCTTAGCATTACACTGATACAAAATTACTCTTCATTCTTTAAATTTAATGAAAACAGTGTTTCTATTTTAAAGTAAAAATAAGGTATGTCCTACAAATACCTTCACCATATCTTGCTTATCTGGAATTCTATTAAGTTCTTGAATGTTTCGAATATAATATCAAACCTGTAAAATATAGAAATGTCTACGTATTAACACGATTAATTTGTATATTCAATTTCAAGGACTAATATTTTGAACTACTAGTATTTCAATCCGTGTCATGCACAGAGTCAAGCAAAATTTTTGTCTTTTCAATAAATATTTTTTCATATAATATTTTTTATATTAAAGAAAATATATTTCTAACACGATTTTTTAATATTGTGGACATTGACATCAAAGTGCTCCTATTTGTGCCAAGATCTCTGTCTTAATGTATATATAGTCACGAGAAGTTAAACCTACGATCCGTGCTAATGTCCGTGCCTATTGCGCGGTTTTTGTAGTGTACGGAGTATATCTTTCATATTATAAATTTAAAAAATGTAAAAAAATAAAGATTACGGATCCTATGATTAAAAAAATTAATTTAAAAAAAAAACATCAAAATACAATAGTTCCCCCCGCCCGCATTAATAAAAAATTCTTAATACAACAAAAAATTAGGAATTCTATGATTTTGAAAAGAAATTTATAAAAAATAATTGACATTTTTTTTATTTTTTGCTTTATTTTCAAATACAAAATCATTTTCAAGTTTGTGAACGCATCGTGGTCAATAAAAAATATTTTATCGAAATACGTACAAAGAGTTGAAATGAAATTTTATTTCTCTTGGATGTTAATTGTAGCTTAGTATGGATTTTGTCGGCACTTGTCTTTGTTTATTGGTTATTCCTGCATATAGATCTCCCTTGTCACAAATTTACTCGCGCTCCCTCCACACCTTGTATTTCGTTTTCACAATCTTTCCTTGGTCGGTATGTGTCGTCTCTCTCTGTAAAAAAAATCATCTTGTGAAAATTAGGATGTGCCCCTTCCCCGACGGACACCTCAGACCTTACTGAACGATCACCGAGAGGAGGTAAATTGAACTTTAATCGTAGATTGGTGACAGGAAGTGGAGCCTGCACCTGACACTTGCAGATGCCTTATGTGTAGCATAGTTTCCTTCCAGCGCAGTTGCCAAGAATCGAACTCAGGTTTACCCATTTGAAACTTCCTACCTTTACCTACTACACAAAGTCCACCAGCAAATATCATCATGTGAAGATTCTATGTATGATTGCGTAAATGAAAAAGGAGAAATTGTGTAACGCCCCAAAATTAGGCCTATCAGAATTAATTAATTGATAATTAATTAATTACTGAGAAGGACCCAAAAATAAGTGATTTATAAAGTTTGTCAATAAATAATGAAAATTATATCATTATGTAGAGTTTGACTGTCTGACCCCAATGGTTCAATCAGATTTCAATTTGGAGAAAGTTGGACCAAAAAGTGTACCCCGACTGGGACCAAATATTAGTCCCAATCAGGGACTACGTACCAAATGGCACCCTATTCAATTACGCCGATTCCAAAATCCGAATCATCGTGCAATCAAGGAAGATGCAAAACCTGTGTCTTCTTCCTTCCTCAATTGGCTATTTAAGGAGAGCCAACTCCTTCATTTCCTCACCAAAATAATTCATTCTTCCTTCTATCTTGTTCCTTGCTGAGAGTAGAGTGCAGTGGTGCTATCATCTTTGTGTGAGGTCGCTGGAGCAGAGACATATAGTCGCCGGAAGTTTCGCCGTCTTTTCACTGGAATCATTGTTAGCATTAAGGTAAGCTCGTAGATATATCTAATGACTAGAATGTTCATATAAGTCGTTTCTACGTTCATAAATGGTCATTTGGTTGAGTTTTGTGTTTGACATGTTTAAAGAACTAAAAATTGTAAACCTTGAATTTGATCTTAAATATATGATTTAATGATTCTAAAATGATCTATGAACCTCGAGAACATTTTTATATAATTTAATTGAAGTTCGGTAACTAAAAATGGTATTTCCGAAAAATGGACCGAAGGTTGAAGAAGATGAACAGTGACCTGAAACTCCTCTGTTGGATCGATCATATGCTCTGGATCGATCCTCTCGGAGTATTTCTTCTAGTGTGGATCAATCCAGAGGGCTGGATTGATCCCCCAAAATTCTGATCCGAAAATTTGTCTGAAAATGCTATTTTTGATACCAATTGATTATGATCATTGTAAAACGATTTTTCACAATAAAAATGATGTTTTTAACAAATTAAAACATTATGTGATGCATGACGATAAGTTCGGGTGTTAACACTCGAGACTAGGCCGCTATTTGTTATTAAATGTTATGTTGAATGATCATTATGGTGAATAAATATTATGATTGATTATGAATGATGAACCTACTTATTAGAATGATTATTGATGACTTAATCATAATTAAAAAGGGATATATTGATAATCATAACGAAAATGTATTGTGAAGGGTATCTAGAACAACTCTAAGATGTACTCATAGTGAAGTTGATTTTGAAGGTATCTATAGGAACTCTAAGATATACTCCCTCCGTCCCAAAGAGTCTGTTACATTTAGAAAAAACTGTGTCCCGTAAAATCCGTTACATTTGCCAAAAAAAGACCCATTTACCCTTAGCCCTAATTGATTCCCACCCAACCCCACTTTTGTCAATCCAACCTGTTTATCCTTCGTCCTTATAAAAAAAACTTCGCTCTCCTAACCTCTTCCCTGTCGCCGCCACTTCCTCTCTCTAGATCTATCTTCTGATAATTTTTCCTCTCTCCCACTTCGAATTGGAATCACCAGTCATGGTGATTCTTGACCCTACGATGCCAAGCTTCAAGCTATTAAGCGATACAGATGAGGAAACGCCTAATCCATCGCGAAGCAGAAGTTCTTTGAAATATCAAATCCCTAAATACGACTCTGGAGGTGGCGGATCTGGAACTTCAGATACGGGTCCAACGTGGTGGTACCGTAAAAAGTATCTTGGGGGAGACAATTTCCCGTCGGAGGATAAAGAAAGATCTGTGGAAGAGGACGGGGAGGATGAAGAATCTGTTACATCTGAGCGCATCCTAGAGATGTCTGATACTGAATTTTTTTTGCTCAGCTCCTTGGAGATGAGGCCAAGGGACGACGCTTTAGACAGAGTATTCTCTCTCTGCTCCTTTAATTTACATTACACATGCTATTGGAATGTCCCTCTTCCGTGCTCATTGGCAAATTTATGATGCGAAATTACAATTTTCTTACTCATTGGATATAAGTGAGCTTTATTTGTGTTTTAAGCTATATTGTAATGTCACCCCGTATAGCTTGGAGAGTTACAATACTCAATTGGTCTTTGCGTTTGGTCTACCCGTGTTCTCTATTAGGTTAGGTGACCTCCAACTTGATAAAACACATGCTACACTGTTGTACTTGAACTTCATAAAACAGATGCTATACTGACTGCTCTTACTTGAATTTCATAAACAAATGCTACAAAAAGAGTCATAGTTGAACTTGATATAACAGATGCTACACTGGTCTTACTGGAATTTCATAAAACAGATGCTACAAAAAGAGTCATAGTTGAACTTGATATAATAGATGCTACACAATACATACACGCCTTAAGTCTATGTCAGTTACTACACTTCCTCTTCTTTGGCTTACAAAAAAGTTGCAAAAAGGTTTTCAATTGGAAGTACATTTAGGCTTTGTGCTTTCCACTGACCATGTTTTGCACATACAAACAAAAAGAAGAGTACTCACATCCTTTCGTGTAAGAATGTGTGTGCCTTCTGAAAGACTTCAATACTGACTCCTAAGTTCTGTGTTAGTCTACTTTGTCTGGCCAGTTTGGTTTTCCCAATGTGAGGGATTTTGAATTGATTCCCTCCATTGGTGTCTAAAACCTGACCCATGACCCCTTGTAAGGTTAAGAACACATTATTTAGCTTTTCATGTGATAGTTCTTCAAATGCTGTTGTTACAGCATTAATCAAGTCATCCAATGACCTGGGACATGATTGGTCCTGCAATGAATCAATGGCCCTAAAGAACCCAAGATCCAGTACATTAAGATTTGGGCTATTGGGAGGTTGGAATTTAAGTTTAATGTTCCACTCTCCTTCTTAGCTGCTTGAAGAAATTGATGGCCATTTCCATCCACATGTGGTTAGACATTATCCTGTTGGATAATAATATTCCTGTATGAACCTGGCCATTTTTCCTTTATTGCAGGCAGTACCTTAGTAAGTAACATCCTCAGCATGACCTCTCTAGTGATGTTAGGGATAGGTTTTACTTCCATAGTCCCTGTAGGTCTATTTTTACTGGCCCTTTGAGCTAGGGGTGGGTTCGGAAAACCGAAAACCGAAGACCGAAGACCGAAAAAAAATCGATCGAACAATACCAACAAAAAAACCGCACCACAAAAACCGAAACCGAACTCCAAAAACTGAACCGAACCGATTGCATTCGGTTTCAGTTTCGGTTTTGGCTATTTAAAACCGAATCGAATTGTAAAAAATCGAATAGTACTTCTAGGTTTTTATGTTTACGGAATACGGATTTACGCAATTACGCGTGAGTCACTTGTTCGATTAGGAGACGCAGTCCAACACTTCCTCAGTCGCAGATTTGCATTCCAGGCTTCCAGAGTTCCAGCGCCGTCGGCCTTCCAACACTTCCAATTTCTGAGAAACGAAATCGGGTTACAACAGATTCTCAGACGCAGTCCAACAAATTACTTCAAGCGCCATCAAGTAGGAATTTTCCAGACGCAAACGCAGATTACTTCGGCCTATTGAATTCGCAGACGCAGTCCAGATTACTTCAGCTAATTGGTTTCTTCTTCAAGGACAATCTGCCTATTGACCTTAGTCTACAAGCGCCGTCCAACACTTCCGAAGTTAGTGACGAGAATCTTCAATTTTTGTCCAAGATTGAAGCATCTAACCCAAGAAGGTATGAAATCATATGTTCTTTAATTTTTTTATCAAATGATTCTAGTAATTGAAGTTTCCTAAACTGTAATTTTTTTCTCAGAGTATAAATTTTCCCCAGATTGTAAGTTTTTCCTAGACTGTAAATGTTCCCCAGACCTAGACGTAGCAATGGAAGTTTCCCATAAATATTTTGGTATTGTGTTCATTTTTTACTAGTATATCCTACCTAATTGGAATGCATATAAATATTCTTTTTGTAGGTTTAATATGGAAGATTCATTCTTTTTGCAGGTTTAACATTGAAGATTCATTCTTGCAGGTATTGTGTTCATTTGTTACCAGTATATCCTAGGATGATTAAATCTTAAGCTGGAGACAACATAAGATGTATTGAAAATTGCTGTCTTTTGTTGGTAGAATCAAACCTCAGCAATACTAAGACATAAAGAAAACATCTGTTCTTGCATTTAATAGAGTGAGTTACTTTTGGTGGCTTAATCACTAGAATAACTTTTAATTACTAAAAATAATTAGTGGTATGCAGAAATAATTTAACTTTTCTCCTTTGCAGTGTGCTGTGACATATACTAAGAGGGCATGCGGAAGAAATTGACAAGGCTCTCAGCTAAAATATCAGTATCACTTCCTCTTTATTTTGTTTTTATTTTTTTTGATGGGGAAAAGGAAATCAACTCTTATTGAGGATGAGAAACAAGAAAGATGTAGTATGTGTTGCATTCTGGCTGTAATGATTGCGGAGATGGACTTGTTTTTGGGGAGACGGACTTGTGTTTTTTTACTTGTAATTGCAGTTTATTTATTTTACTTTTAAATTAAATTTTTTAAAAACCGAAAGAACTGAAAAAAACCGAAATTTAAACCGCTAAAAACCGAACTGTATAACGATTGGTTTTCTATTTTTTTTACAAAACCGAACCGAACCGCACCGCCAAAATACCTTCCGTTCTGTCTTTGGTTTTAGGTAAAAACCGAACCGTTTAAACCGGACCCACCCCTACTTTGAGCTTCTGCTAGGTAAGTCAAAGGGAATATGCCTATTTTGCCATCCCACATAAGTTCCCCATCATCCACATACCTTGGCCTGCCAACATCTACTAAAAACATTATTTTGGGTATGAAACTTTTGTTTTGAACTGTCCTATAAGGGTCTGCTTTAGTTGGTAATGCATAAAATGTTGTGCTCTTTTTGCTGATCTCAAACCACTTTTCATCAATATGAATGTGATCATAAAAGTCATGAAAAGTTGGGTTCAAGGGGATTGATTGGGCAACAACATGCTCCACACAGAATTTAAGCCTTTTAAGTTTACCTTCTTCACTTAGAAGTGGCTTAATGACATTGGAATGCCTCCTGATCTCCTTCAACTGAAGCCATCTATGGACAATTGACTTTGACACCTCCATGGCATATCCAAGTGCACACATGTTCTTTCGCCTATTAAAAGGCACAGCTGCCATCTTTTCTGTGTCAATAGGTGTTCTTTTTCTCCCACACTTTCCTTTCCACTGGCATTGAACATCAATGGGTTGACCAACATCCAATTGAGTTTTGGGTATGGACCATATTCTGCTTACTCTTTGCCTGCTTATGCTGAGTTCATTAGCAACTTTAGTGATGCTACCATGCTGAAGTTTTCCATTCCTTACATGTTGTAGTAAAATGTCGGAAATTTTTTTCTAGTTTGATTTTGTAGCACACCTTTGATGTTCTTGTCCCTCTCTATTTCAGGAGTTCTGAGGCTGAAAAAAGGTACATCAATTAGAGGAGGAAGATGGTTAAGTGAAGCTGATTCATCTTCTGAAAAGGGAATGGAATTAGAAGAAAAAGTGGGGGATGACACCATGGCGGAATTTGCCATGCTGGAAAGGAAGTCTAAAAAAAGAAAGCTTTAAATGTTTGGCATTCAATGAATGTCTTAAATAGAAGGTGTTGTTCTATTGTTTTTGTTTTAGAGGGATTAGTATGGAGGGAAACCAATTTCCCAAAAAACTCAAAAAATTTGGGATGTTTTTGCCCTGACAATCTCCTCGTGGAAGCATGACTGTGTACCATATGTCATTTAATGCAATTGTACTTCCTTTTGTACTTTAATCTTATTTTAATGTTATTATACACTATTTACTTATTTTATGAGCCCCACTACAACTTTTGCTTTTGAGGGTATTTTGGGAAGGTCAAGGGCCAAAAAGGCATTCCTTAATTTGCCACTTTTGTCAAACCGTCCCAATCTTTTTGGGATGGAGGGAGTACCTATTTAAGTTAGGCCTTGCAAGTATGATGCCAGGTGGCTAGGGTTAAAACATACGTACGGGATCCAAGAACCAAATTTGAGTACCTATTCGTTTGGGGGTACCACCCAACCCAACAGTGAACACTACGCTGTCGGTTTTTGGTTGACCTTAAGCGAAGGTAAGTTTAAGATTTGAAAACTCTTTTAAAAATATATCTTAAACTAGGCCTAGCTTAAAGATTAGAATATCTTGAACTATAATTAGTTTAAGAATGGATTTGGCCTTAGACTAAGGATAGTTTAAGGATATTGATGAATGTTGAATATTGAAGATCGATGATTATGATGAATATTGGATATTGAATGATGAACGTTGAATAATAAATAATTATACACATAATATCAAATGGTTTAATTATGAATTGAAATTCAATTTATGTGGATGTTCGACGCTTTAGATATACTTACTCAGCTTCACCGCTGAGCGTGTAATGTGTTTTATTTGCTACACGCAGGTAGAGAAAATGAATGATTGACTTATCCTGGAAGCAGAAGGGGCGAGACAGTCGTGGTGAATTATTGACTGAAATAAATAAGTATGTTGTTATGAGACATATTTTAAAGTCGCTTCCGCATTTTGTTTAAACACTCCGTATTTCTCTACAGTTATGTATGGAATGTTTTTTTATAATGAATAAAAAATT